>CAJHNH020000924.1:340921-348421 GCA_905116865.2 Candidula unifasciata | reverse complement strand
TTTTCTCCTCGAACTTTCACAACTGTCACACTGTACTTCCAGTTTTCTCCTTTTCACGACATAATCAAAGAATGTAGATAGTATAAGTTTAGCTCTTGAAAGTTCTCTTTCTCACCTCAGTTGACCAAGAAAGATTGAATATAATATTTTTCTCGAAAAAAGACAGAAAGAAAGGCAGAAAAAGAAAGCAAAAAAAAAAAAGAAAGAAGCAAACACAAATATCCTGAGCATATCATACAGAAGCCACATCACACACAATGAAGTTCGCTGTATCGTCAAACTACGGTTTGGTAACTTATGAAACTATAGTGAACATTGGTGAACGGAGGGAAAATGAAGTGGTTAACAAGATCTAACGACCTGCCAAAACGATACTACAGGGCTCTTTAGATGGGACGAGGAGTAATTGCAGACCAAGAGAGACCTGGATATAGAATGTTGTTGTTGAACGGACAGACCTCAGACATGCAAACATCAGGTCCATTGTATCTGACCGATGAAGATAGAGCGAACTGATCGTACACTCAGCAGCAGCTCGAGATCCAACGGCAAGCGCTGTTAGGCATCCTGGTGACGATACGCATTTTGATCAGTTAGTGGGGGACAAATCATGCAGTATTCTGGGTCATTCACAGGCACAAACAAACACACATGCATACACACAAACACACACATGCACACACACACAAACACAAATGCACACACACACAAACACACATGCACACACACACACACAAACACACATGCACACACGCACAAGCACACATGCACACACACAAACACATATGCAAACACACACAAGCACACATGCACACACACAAACACACATGCACACACACAAATGCACACACACACAAACACACATACACACACATGAACACACATGCACACACACAAATGCACACACACAAACACACATACACACACATGCACACACATGCACACACAAACTCACATGCACACACACACAAACGCACACATGCACATACACACAAACACACATGCAAACAGACACAAGCACAGCACACACAAAACACATTTACGCAAACAATGCACAAACGCATGTTGGAAGAAGCATCGACAGAGCAGACATCAAAGCTAGATAGATATTTGGTTAGTGGATAATGACGAACCTTTGACTCTAATACGATTGCGTGACATGGGAGTAAAGCATGGCGATGTACGTCTTTACCGGATTCGGGGCTGAAATAGAAGACTGTATAACCATCTCCCTATGGGGACAATCAGTACAGGTACCTTGGAGTGGCTGCTGCATCGGAGGACTAAACACGTATGTGAATGTCCAATTTGCAGTAACATCGATTGTGATAACGTGAGATAAAATGACATATGCACATACGCACCCGATCACACACACATTATCAAATAACTCCCCTAAAGTTTTGAAAATCATAAAATAACTGCGCTTTCAATGTTTACAGTCAAAATCAACCCTATTATGTTTTGCACGAAACAAATTTTCCCTCCAAACAAACATCCATTGTTCTATCCGACGCCATTTTTCACTTCTCGTCAAACGCGATCTCATCGTGAAGTCACCAGCTATTAACAAAATGGCGTGCCTGGTGCCGCGGATTAGAGCGTCAGAAAATCACGTTCTGTCATCTGGACATGATCCGTGATGTTATTCCAGTCACGTGAATAGATTATGAGAATTGTCGAACGGATGTTCAAGGCAGGATTGGTCACTTAAATAGATTACATCGATTTGAACAGTAAAGATTACTACTCTCCAACCAACCGACCTCGCTGATGTGGGCAAATTAATGGACGCGGTTTCTTGTCATTGACAAAGATGGCGTTTTGTAGATTGAATGCTGGTCGCGATGACAAATGCATCTCTGCCCTTTCTCTTGTGTAAATATTACTCATATATCACTTCGTCGTTAGAGTTTCTCGTCGAGGTTATAGGTCTCTAACCTTAGGTGAAAAGATCAACGACCACTTTATAAGCATGACCTAAAAGACGACTGACTGAAGGCTTTCTGCTATGTGATGTACACCTACACACAACAGATGATATTTCATGTTAGGACGAGATAACAAGCACAATGGACGAAACGGCAAACCCTCACTTGGAGAGAATGATCCAGTGGGAGCTCCTGCAGGCACTGAACGCCATTCGAGACTCCAGGGAAAGGCAAGACAAGTAACTAACCAGATGACAACAAGTACCGTCAGCATGGAGACTCTTCGCTGCCTGTTGAGGATGTAGATAGAGCTGACATGGGCATATCCTCAACGCTGTGAAGTCGAATCTGTACCCGAGTAAAATTTGATGTCTTGGCCTAAAAAGCTTAGATATCGCAGTCATTGGCTCGGTCATTTAACTCAGCTATCGCGAGAACTCAAATCCTGCAACAAAACGAGAGTCCACAAACAAAGTGCCTCAAACCCCTGTTTGTGGGCTCTCATTTGGACACATATACAGGGGCACATAATATTATAATTCACTTAAATACTATAAGGCAGCTAGTGAATCAGATATCCATGGTTGTTGGCGCTCTTTGCATATTTTCTCAGAGCAGGTCGGTGTGTTGGAAAATAAACAAGCAGATAGATTGGTTGGTTCTGTCCCACTTAAAGGTAAATGTATGTATGAAAAAACAGATGGTTCTGCCCCAGTTGGTGGTAGATCGATGCATACCAAGTTAGATGTTGTAAGAACCCTTGGGCAGAGAGTGAACAGCGGGGAAACACCAGCAGATCATCACAGTTTGAGCAAACCGGTGCAGCGATTGAACAAACCGGTGCCGCGATTGAGCAAACCGGTGATGCGATTGAGCAAACCGGTGCAGCGATTGAACAAACCGGTGCAGCGATTGAACAAACCGGTGATGCGATTGAGCAAACCGGTGCAGCGATTGAACAAACCGGTGATGCGATTGAGCAAACCGGTGCAGCGATTGAGCAAACCGTTGCAGCGATTGAGCAAACCGGTGCAGCGATTGAGCAAACCGGTGCAGCGAGAAGTGACCAGATGCTCTAGCTGACGCTGAAAACTCAGAGGAGAGGCGAGACGAATACATAATAACACTGTTACTGGTACTCCCCGAACTCCATCTCTGCGTTGCTTTTGAAAATTAAGACCGATCGTTTATGGGAATGCCCTGAAAGCTACGATCTCGGTTCTCAACTCATATTTTAGACACGGTAAAGAGGTCTCCGTGGCGAAGTGGTTCAGCGGTTTGCCTTGCGGTCTGAAGGTCGTGGGTCTGTCTCACGGACGCGTCGTTCAATTCACGAGTTTATGTCTGACCGAGATCCCTGGGGATCGTCACTGAAGCTGCAGAGATCGCGCCTTGTGCTATGCTCTCGGTAGAAAATTAGCCCTTCTGCCGAGGGTAGAAGGGCTAAAACGTAGTGTTATGAAATCGATCCTCTGGACCTATAGGCGGGGAACAACAAGAGGACCAAGATGAGATGAGATGAGATGAGATGAGATGCCTTTGGAATACCCTCAAGGGTTTCTCAGGTTCGTTATTGATCTCACTGTCAACTAGCAACTGTAAACACTTGAGCCGTGATAAAACAGTTTAAGAACCACTTTTGAAGAGCAGTTCTTGCCCAATGCATTGCGTGTCTTGGCAATAACAAATGACAAGCAAAGTGCGAACATCCAATTAGCATGGAATATGGGAAACGAATTTAGCGACGCCAATCAAACTGCATTAACCGCACCCAATTACTGGACAAGGTAGGGAAACAGAGCATATTATATGTTGTAGGTGAAAGTTCATTGTCAGTCGTTATGTATATACTTGTACACGGCAAGTGCATTTCGCTGTTTTCATGTAGCAGCCATTGTCGTGTCAGATGCTTGTTATGTTGATGAGCGCCATCAGAGGTTTGAGGGGTGGTAAATGGAAGTCTTTTTCTTCTTCTTCTTTTTCTTCTTCTTCTTCTTCTTCTTCTTTTTCTTCTTCTTCTTCTTCTTCTTCTTCTTCTTCTTCTTCTTCTTCTTCTTCTTCTTCTTCTTCTTCTTCTTCTTCTTCTTCTTTCTTCTTCTTCTTCTTCTTCTTCTTCTTCTTCTTCTTCTTCTTCTTCTTCTTCTTATTCTTCTTCTTCTTCTTCTTTCTTCTTCTTCTTCTTCTTCTTCTTCTTCTTCTTCTTCTTCTTCTTCTTCTTCTTTCTTCTTCTTCTTCTTCTTCTTCTTCTCTTCTTCTTCTTCTTTCTTCTTCTTCTTTCTTCTTCTTCTTCTTCTTCTTCTTCTTCTTCTTCTTCTTCTTCTTCTTCTTCTTCTTCTTCTTCTTCTTTCTTCTTCTTCTTCTTCTTCTTCTTCTTCTTCTTCTTCTTCTTCTTCTTCTTCTTCTTCTTCTTCTTCTTCTTCTTCTTCTTCTTCTTCTTCTTCTTCTTCTTCTTCTTCTTCTTCGTCTTCTTCTTCTTCTTCTTCTTCTTCTTCTTCTTCTTCTTCTTCTTCTTCTTCTTCTTCTTCTTCTTCTTCTTCTTCTTCTTCTTCTTCTTCTTCTTCTTCTTCTTCTTCTTCTTCTTCTTCTTCTTCTTCTTCTTCTTCTTCTTCTTCTTCTTCTTCTTCCTCTTCTTCTTCTTCTTCTTCTCCTCCGTCTCCTTTCTTGGCTCGTTTGTTTGTTCGTTCGTTCCTTTCTTCCTTCCTGCCTTCCTTCCTTCCTTTATGATCATCATTATCACTACCCCCATCATCATTATCACCATCATCATCACCATCATCATCATCATCAGCATCACAAAAATCATCACCACTCCCACCACTACCACCAGCATTATCACCTTAGTCTTGGTGATCAGTCATGTTACGGTTGTGGAATTACTGACGACGAGATCGAAGCGTCTAGGAATCCATCCATTACGCTTTGTAATCATTACGTCTTTCGTTTTTCTGTTGTTAATACAGTTTGCAGTCCTTTTTGTTCTTTGTCAGAAGCGACATTCATTCACTGATTGATTGATTGATTGATTCATTCATTGTTTCATTCATTATTATGTTGTGCCCTTATTATGTCACATTGGACTTGCAGTCAATTCCTCTGTTCCTCTTCACAATCACTTTGATATCGTGGATAGAGTCCAGTCCAGCAGCTTAGGCCTCTTTCATCAGCACTCGCCTTAGGAGTTTCCTTTGACGACTTCGTTTCCCGAATCCTTTTGTTTTCTATTTCAGTGCCTTTGTAGTGTTTCTTTGCTCTTCTTTTCAGAATACGTCGATTTCTCTGTCTTATAGCTGTTGATGCAAGTGGTTGCCAACACATTTCTTTGTCTACTTACTGTTGATGCAAGTGGTTGACAACACATTTTTCTGTCTACTTACTGTTGATGCAAGTGGTTGACAACACATTTTTCTGTCTACTTGCTGTTGATGCTACTGGTTGACAACACATTTCTCTGTCTTCTTACTGTTGATGCAAGTGGTTGACAACACATTTTTCTGTCTACTTGCTGTTGATGCAAGTGGTTGACAACACATTTCTCTGTCTTCTTACTGTTGATGCAAGTGGTTGACAACACATTTTTCTGTTACTTACTGTTGATGCTACTGGTTGACAACACATTTTTCTGTCTTCTTACTGTTGATGCAAGTGGTTGACAACACATTTTTCTGTCTACTTACTGTTGATGCAAGTGGTTGACAACACATTTTTCTGTCTACTTGCTGTTGATGCTACTGGTTGACAACACATTTCTCTGATCTCTGCACCTCTCTTGAATTCATACTATTTTATGTTTACCTTTTTTTCTCAGGTGTTTGTTTTCAAATGCATCTAACTTTCGTTCTATGTATATAGTGGTTATCAATCTTTCCCTGGCATATGTAAAAACTGAAATAATTTTAGCACTGAAAATACGTTACTTTTTTTTTTTAAAGTTGTTTACATTTTCAGTTACATATTTATTCTTTTTTTTAGAAGCTGCTGATGGATTGCCAATGCAAGTTAAAGGTTCTTTCCCTGTCTTTCATTGACTATCAATATCACTATTGAAATAAGTAAATTGATCAGTTACTTACAACGATACCGATCCTTCAATGTTTCTAAACTATAGTTCTTCTAAAAAGCGCGCCTGAATCTCAATATCGGTAACCCAATAACCTGTTGGTATCGGTTGTTACAATTTGGCATGCAACCGGTTAAGAGCCATGTCATCGTAAAATAGGTTTTTGTAATGTAAACCAAGATTTTGCCTTGTTTGCTGTATATGAAAATAACAGTTCAGATGACACGGATATGCTGATCCATTTAGATACGTCAAAGTATAAGGGCATAAGAGTGCATGGACATTCACAGCTCGCTCTGCAGGCAGAACAGTCCAGGAAGTCAGCGTTGCCTTCTCCATGACTACCAGCAGCATGACGATGGAGGTGATGGCAGAGACACAAGCTTTTATAGGGCTGGACTGACAGTACTTCTTCCCCGTGTGTTTGCTGAGTGATTCTATGCGTATGATCCGGCGGGTCGAGGCAGGATCCGTGCTCACATACTGGATTGAGGTATTGCTAACATCCTTTGTGCATGCACTTGCATTAATCTTTGTCCCAGGATATGCAGGTGCTGTTGTAAATGAAAGAGCTTTATATTGGCCGGTTTTGCCTGATTAAGATAGTACGATACAAGGATTTTTAAGCAGCATGTTCGCATCACTGCTAAGAAGACTAAAATTGGAAGTAAAGATCGACACTGTCAACCATGAGAGGCACACTGAAGGTACACGAAGTCATGTCAACTAGTATAGAACTGGTACTATTAACCAGGCGACGTTTGTGTATATACTGAAGTGGAATACGAGCACCTACGAACGTGTCCGGAGTGCTGTGAAAATAACTCATAACTCAACTCACGTGAACAGTTTTTATTGTATGTGTGATAGGCTATCAAAATAATCACCACTCATTACTGCACATATAAAATAATTTGCCAACTATCTAAACGCGTGTGTAATTTACTATATATATATATATATATATATATATATATATATATATATATATGTGTGTGTGTGTGTGTTTGTGTGTGTTTGTGTAAAGGAGTGCATACATTCATACACAGATCAAAGAAATTCGCCTCTTTAATAAAACAGCAGCACCTGCGCAGTTGTAAACTTTAAATCATAAGGAATTAAACAATCTAAAGAGATATGCTAAAATTTGTGTTGATCCGTGCATAATTTTTCCAGTATTTGTTAAAGTGTGAGGGCACGATTTTTGAAATATAGTATGAGTACTGGAAGGTATTAGTGTGAAGGAGGGGGAGTGTCCAGTGACCTGATCCTTATTCAAGCGGGCAATAATAATATTTGTCTGACTAGCTAATAAAAAAAAAAAATGTACTTTTATCATAGTCAGCGTATAAATAATAAATTCCTAAAAAGGGGTGGGCGTGCGGGCGGATGGGGGGGGGGGGGGTTGTGAAGGGAGGGGGTTGGGGAGCTGAGCTCTCTTGATAACTTTCGAAAGGCGCCCTCCTATCTCATCATGTAATAATCCCAAATACCACAGAGGATCCAAATATT
>CAJHNH020000924.1:268421-335921 GCA_905116865.2 Candidula unifasciata | reverse complement strand
GAAATTAAACCCCAGCATGTCGGAATTATAAACAGTTTAAAAACCTCTTCTTTAAAAACAGTTATCGTCCGATTCACAGCGTTTCTTGGCAATAAAAAAACAATAAGCGAAGTGTAAAAGTTAGTAAGCTGCTGACTTTGACGAAGTTTGGTTATAAGTGACATGTTTATCCACATCCAGAAATTCTGGAAGAGGGGTGGGCCCTAAGGCAACTTGTCACAAATAATCAGAAAGGAGTCAGTCATACTTTTGTAGCCATGTTATGAGAACATTGTGCTATCAGCTTCAAGCAGAGGAGCGCATGAGAGGAGATACTAACCTTTTTTCTGTAAAGGGAAAATGCAATCTGAAAACGTTATTTTAAGGCAGAGCAGGCCCTTAACCTTGTTGGAAGCTGGTCGAGGAGGGAAGCTCCGACGGCCGGATAGTTAAGTAAGAAGAAACTCCACAGGGGAACATGTACAGCAGGAGTCTACCAATCATCAGTAGAAGTAATCTATCGTTGAGAAATGTTTCGGCCCACGAGCTCCTAGACAATTTTAGAGAGTGGGCCCACCTGAGTTCATGAAGCTAAGGGTTGATCTGCTCCTGCTGCACGTATTACCAGAGGATGAAAGAGTGCTACTCTTCTGATCAGACAGCTTCCGCGGTGTGCCTTGTTCCAGAATGACTGGTGTTACCTTTTCTCTGGAGCAAACAAGATATTAATCTAGTGAAATGTGACTGGAAAGCTTAGTCAGAAGGGGAACGGGAATGCCGTTCACATAACAAAACAAATCGACATTTCGGCCGGGGCCTTTCTCGACACTAACTACACATCAAAAACAAAGATTTAATTACTACAACCACCATACGCACCAGGGAGTCAAGCGGATTATTATAGTTATATATATTCTCAGAGCACGATACCACAAATACTGACACCCTGAATAATCTGAACATTAAAGCAGATCTATTAATAAACAGCCTCTAATCTCAGAAGCTTTATTTTTTTGGCCATGTCAAGCGTCAAGTGGAGTGGACAGAATATTAGCAGAAGACATGGTGGCAGGAATGAGGGCAGGGGTCGACCAGCACGATGATGGGCACACAATTTAAGTAACACCTTGGGTAGGAACGTGCATCAGGCTGGGGATCTGGCGATAGACCGAGTTTCTTTCAGGCGGTCTGTGATGAGAGCGACGTTCTACAAAGGGTCTTCTATATGATCACGAGGATTATATATATAATGCATAAACGCGTATTTAAAAAGAAAACGATCATGATAATAGTGATGAAAAAAACGATTGTGAAGTCGATGATGATGATAATGATGATGATGATAATGATGATGATGAACATGGTGAAGACAATAAGAATGTTGATGGCGATGCAGATGATAATGATGACGATGATGATGATAATGAGGATCATGCATATATTAATTGTGTTACACCGGTATTCTTCTTGTAACATTCTGATACCGATTTACGACCCAGAGGATCTACAACATTGGGGCTTTAGCTCAATGAGCCCCCCCCCCCCCCTCCCCCTCCAATTTTTGTTTTGTAAAAAGCCCTAGGGAACTTGTAGCAGTAGTACATTTTACCCCACAAGGACGTCACACAAGCAATAAAACAACCAATGACACAAAGTGCCACCATGTGGGTGAGAATGACTCGAGCAGTGGTCCCGGAAACCGAGTTCAGCCATAAAACCATATTTATGATCGGACTATATTGCAGCCCCTGGCACGAGCCAGGGTGGGGCTTCAAAGTAACCAAAAATTGCATCTCACAAGGGGGATAATTTTGGAAACTTGTGATGGTGCCCAAACTATGTATATACCAGTTCTCCTTTTAATTGCTTGTTTTACATTTCAAATTATTTTATATTTATTATTATATTCGATTACAATTATATCATACTTATAATCATTTTTGATTGCAGTTTTTTTGATCGTTCACTAGCGATTAACTTAGACAAAAAGTTCTGGTTTTTGGTCCAATCCTGGACTTTAGTCTTGACCTAGAACCCGACTTGTGTACACCCGTTTTACAAAACTGGCTTATTTGTATGCAAAATCATTGGTTCATTGCCTCTCAGGCAGATGCACTACGACTTTGATGGAAGCTCTTTTATAGAGACGCCTCCTCAAAAATGCAGCCGCAGAACCCATATAGTGGGTTTTCAGTCCAAAATGTGATTGTTATTATTAGATCGTTATCATCGTCGTCATCCTCATCATCATCATCATCATCAATGTTAATGACCTAATGGAGGCTCAGACCCTTTGAGACCACCTCTAAAAACTGCAAGAAGCTCTCTCCCCCCCCCCCCCCCCCACATCCAACTGGTATTTTATTCATGTTGCCGTCCCGACTACGATTTAAACATCTTCTATAAAATTTCTCCCCCAGGAGAACGCATGCAAACACATGTGATTCGTTAAGACAAAGCAAAAATCGATACAACCATCCAACTATCATTTTACCAATTAATCCGGCTAATATTTCTAAATCGGGAATCGATCTCATTTACTCCGCAACACATAATTGTGTGCTTTGTAAAGATCTACACGTGAAGTGGTCTGCAAAGATAGCATCTTGTGGAAGTCAAGTGGTCTTACATACTCATCCAACATTTTCCTAAATGATTTTATGAAAACCAGTTTTGTCATCTTCGAAAAAAATACATAAAAGATGTATTATCAATAATAAACATTTTTTTTTTTTTCAAACGTTATTTTATTTTAAATTCAAAGAAATATTTTTTTTTGGTTATTGCGGATTTAGATTTTCCTACGCAAATTAAAACTGAAAACTGGAAATAAGTTATAGAATCAACTGCCTTTCTGTCTTTTTCCGAGTTGAGATGTTGTATTACACATTGCTTTCAATATATTCACACGGTGGTTAAACTGAAATAGTGTTTATCGTCGGCACTTGGTTGATTTGCTATTAACAAATACTTGACTAGCTCTCGCGTTGTGAGCGTTGTTTGTAGCTGTTAACATTTCTGAAATTGCTGTTTGAGTTTTATTTATTTTAGACACTTGTTATCATGACATGTATGTTGCGTCATATTTTATCTAAATGCTAATTCATTTTGTCTTGTTTTTGTACAATTCTTTATTTTATTTTCTGCTTTTCTCCCCCACCTCTTTTCATTATTCTTTTCTCACCTGCTTTCCCTCCTCCTCCCCTACTCCTTTATCTTCTTCTCGCCCTCCCCTTTTTCACCCTCCTCGTCCTGAACCTATTCTTCTTGATCACTTCCTTCTCACCCTCTTCTTCTTCTTCTTCATTTTCTTTTTTTTCTTTCTTTCCTGTCTGCTTCCTCATTAGTCTTCTCTATCTTCTTCCAGCACTGAGGAATCTCCCCCTACAAACAGCAATCGCCTTTACGAGCTGTTTGTAACGTGCATTTGCTATATATTTCTGTCTGTCTGTCTGTCTGTCTGTCTGTCTGTCTGTCTGTCTGTCGAAACGCACAACAATGTCGCACAGTAACAAGTATTACAACACCACTAACAGCTACAGAAACAACAACAGCAGCAACAGCAACTTTGTTGCAAAGGCAACAAGAACAAACAAAAAACATAACATGAGACATAAAAACAACAACCGCGACATACAGTGTTAGCAACGGCAACAAAAAGCAACGTCGATAATAATTTTAGACACAAAAACAATAGCAACAGTAGCAAGCAATAGCCAAAACAGAGACAACAGTGACAACAGCGTCAACAACAGTAGCAACAAGAACAGTAATAACAACAACAGAAGCAACAACAGTAATAACAAGAACTCTTACTACATCAACAGTAGCAACAACAACTGTCACCAACACAGCAATAACAACAGTAGCAACGATAACAGTAGCAACAACAACGGTAATAACAATATCAGCAACAACAAATGCAGCAACCACAGCAGTAGCTAACAAAAAAAAAAAAAAAAAAAAAACAAGAGCAGTTCTTCAGCAGCGACAAGAACACCAACAACATCAATAACAATAATAGAAACATCCACAGCAACAACAACAACCCTAGATTCGACCCCCGTGACGCACTCTGAGAAAACAACTCAAGGGCTTTGGAGTCAGCTATTACTGCCCAGACACATTAGTTATTCGACTCGCTAATTCGACCTGCCGGACAGATATGCTAACACACGTGGGGGCGATGTAAGAATGATACGATGTACCTGCTAACCCAGGTGGGTTGATGGGTTGATTAGTGGGTGTGTCAATGAATAAATGGTCTGCTGGGCGGGTGGGTGGCTAGAGAGATAGTTAGAGTGGATTACGTGGGCGGTTAAATGGGTGAAAGGAAGAATAAATGAACCCTAAAGGGATAGATTCATGGTGGGACGGACTAATGGATGGATAGATCAAAGGGTGGATAAATAATTGGTTGGGTGGATGGTTTCAATAAGAAATTGATGGATGGATAGACTGGTGGTTTAATTATTGGATGATAGGTGGGTTGACAGATATAAATTTGGATAGATAGATAGATGAATAGACTACAGTAGTATAGATGGATGGGTGAATAAGTGAGTGAATATATGGGTTGATTGGCTGACTGATTGATTGACGGATGTCTGGATATGTTAACTGAATGGATGGGTTGATTGAATGGATGGGTGGGTTGATTTGTCGACGGACTGATGAATGGACAGATGGATGGATAAATGGGTTTATTGATAGATGAGTGGATTAGCCGATTTATTAATTGATAGAGGGAGGTTTAGATAGATGCCTTGATAGGTAAATGAATAGAATGCTCGATGAATGGATGCATGGGTTTTTAACTTTATTTCTGGATGGATGAATCTGTTGATTTATGGAGGGATCGAGAATAAGTTGATTGATTGAAGGATGGGTGGATGGATGGATAGTTTGACTGATTATTGAACGGATGGATCGGTTCATTGATCGATGTAAAAATGGATCAATTGATAAATTCATAGTTGGGTTGATAAATGGATAAATAGATGGGTTAACGGATGCGGAACCCACCAAAGGCCACCCGACGCTCTGAAGCAGCTAGCCAAGGGCATTGCACCAAAGGGGACCAGCAGGGAATTCCAGTCTAACTTACGCCACCCTAAATGTATCTAAAACAATGCCTTTCAGTCCTATTTCAGGCCGAATACCAGCGTGAAGGCCTAAATGATTACAAAAACTTTAATTAACATTCTTTCAGGCAAAAGTTGACAACGGAAACCACCAAAGGCCACCCGACGTTCTGAAGCAGACTGCTGAAGACATTGCACCAAAGGGGACCAGCACTCGGTAACTCCAGAATCTCTTAAGCCACCCTCCCCCCTAATCACATGAACATTAACAATGCCTTTAGTTTTATTTCAGGCCACTGGATCTCAACCCACGAGAAGTTCCAGCGACGAGAAGCCACATCTCTCAATCTATCTGTCACTCTCATTCTCCCGACCTAACTATCACATCTCCTGGCACATTCGAGCAAATATGATCTCTCATTTGCAGTCTATCTTACCTCCACTACTTCTCCACACTCCATGGAAAAAAAAAAAAAAAAAAACGGGCTGATCACAACAACAGATTGTGACGGCCCTGGTTGTCCTGAAAAGGAACATTGTATAGAGGAGTTATGACCTGGTGTTTGTTTGGCTTTTTCCGGCGGCTTACAGATCGGCAACCAAGCAGCAACAGGGCACCTGCACAGCGACCAGCACGAGGCAAGCCAAGCGCCAGCAACAGTCAGCTAGTACCCGTCGATATCATCGCAAAGAGATCTGGATCACACCAGAACCAAAAACCACAATCACCGCAGCACAGCAAGGAAGCAAACAACCGTAAAATCAGGTGTGACTACACACCAAAAATAAAAGGAAACCATATAAGACAGCTAAGAAACCTTCTTCGATATAGCAGGCCTCCAGGCGGCTGAAAGAGGATCAAATTTGGAATTTTTCTTGGACGAAATGGAATTGGAATGGATGGGCAGATAGATAGCTGGATGGATGGATTCCTGGTTGGATGAACATACATGAGAATGGATAGATGAATAGATGGTCAGAAGAATTTATGGATGAGTTACCCGGGTGGTAGAAAAGCGTGAGTGAATAAATCCTGAGTAAGTGGAGTAAAAAATGAAAAGATAGATACATGTGGAGGAGAGTGGAATGATGATTACCCCCGTATGTAGTTAGCAATGAATTATAGGGCAAACTGCATGATGGGAAACATGTAGCCTTTTTTAGACCTGATGAGGTCTTAAAAGCTATAAATCCTTTAAACATTACATCAGCCCATCCACACACACACACACACACAATAAACAAAAACTTTAGGTTGTTTTCCAATATCATACCACAAACAGGGGAAATCCACATGTGACGGTACCGTCTAATATTTTAGGAGGTGGAAGATTAGGCGTACAATGCTGTAATTTGGCAGTTCATTTGCTGTGCAGTTATGTGCTGTGCAGTTGTCACTTTTCTGTGCTTCTGTTGTGTGTGACTGATTGATGAATTGATGGATCGGTTGATTGATTTATGTATGAATGAATCAATGGATAAATTTATAGTTGGATAGACATTTAAAAAATATATGAATAAGGGATATGTATTGTCGTTTAATCTATATTACGTGCAATAGTTTGCCATTGCTATATGAAAGACAGGCTGTCGATACCATTGCAGAAACCAACGCAAGGCAACCTGGCAGCTTGGAATTACGAAACGGTGTCCAGTGCCTCAGTCAGAGACGCTGACCTGTCTTACAATTATCAACAAAAACTAATACCACTAGACAGCAACCCACAAACACAACAAAAACTAAACAAGAAACCGTCAGCCTCGAAGCACTGGTTAAATAGAAACTGCAAACTCTTTCTCAAACTAAACTCTTCAAAGAGATACAGCAACGGAAAAACAACATTCCCGCCTGTAGGCAGACTGTAGACAAAATGAACAGATTATAGGGAATAATGAGATATCTATTTTCTGTTTTATTCTCACTTATTGTCTGTCTGATTGGTTGGACTATTTGATGTTTCATTTCTTATCACACAACTGGCACTATTGGAACTCCTCACTGATGATGGGAGCAGAGCGTTTGTATCATTGAAAACATTAAAATATAAGAGAGGAACACGTTCATGTCCCGTTCTTATCTACTTCATTCTCTGTCTGCGCCCCCCTCGCCCGCCCTCCCCCTTTTTGTTGTTGCTTATACAGTGAAGTGGGTAAGCCTCAACGAGAGAAGTTCAATGTAGTTTCTTCCTTGTTTGCTAGACTGTTATTGTCTCAATGTCATATTGCTTTTCTGTAGCGTCTATTTTACTCCATCCATCCATGTCGTTCTTGGTCGGCCTGTTATAACATTTTCTATAATGAAATTAACAGAAAGTAAATACAAGAAAATGACCCTTTTAGCACCCAGCGAAGCATCGTGTGTGTGACACGAAACTCAAATTTGTAAAGACCAATCGGCACTTCGTGGTTGATGTGGTTGATATCACGTCGACCGTCTTTACTTCCGAACGAATATCCTAGTGCTCATTTTAGGCTGGGTCGACATGGGACTCATTTAAATGTTGGGAGGGGGGGGGGGGGTCACTAGACAGTCTAATATTTAAGGGGGTGGTAGATAGGTGTCGCATGACAGTATAGACACATCTACCGCCTTGGGCAGGTCCACAGTCTGAACAGCCCCAAAATCGTCATTGTAACTATGATATACAATGGGCCAACCGTAGTTATCTAGTTCGTTTGTTGTGGGGGGGGGGGGGGGTCTAGTAAAGGAAAATCCCTATAAATCACTCTGATATTGATTCTTTTAGGCTTTTAGTGTCGATTTACACGTTAGGACACATTTTCCACGCCTATTTAAAATAAATTGTCTAGCCATTGCACTGCATACATGAGCAGGATTCTTACGCCAACTGCTGTAGTTGGGGAACGTATTTGTACGCGTCACTTCTCTATGGTCCGGTCTATGAGGCAGATGCTTTTCGGGTGTGTTGCCACTTGACCGTTAAAAAGACAAGATTCTTTATTCTCTTTTCATTTATCATGGGTGAGTTTTCATAAGGGTTATTAATTGAATATTTGTGCTCAGAGTGTCTGTAGTGTGGGTAAGTAAGGTCAGCAGATTGATAATGCGAATCTGTTTGTCTACGATCCTTGCGATGGAAGACGGCGAATAGAGCTCCAGATTGGAATAAACTTTCAGCTAACATTTCTCGGAGAATTCTTAGAACCGGCCTTCTAAACCTCTTCGGATCAATCAATCCACATATCTGGAGTGGGTTTATGGTATTGTTAACTTTGTATGATTAGTTGTTTGCTGTTATTCGGTCTCTGAACTTGGTTAGTCGCTGAACCGTTGTGAAGGACAAGAAGCTTCGGTGCAGACATGACGTCATATCCGCTGTTGCTAGGAGCTTCGTAACCACAACAAGCTTAGACTGTCGTACTACTTTCGGAGCATATTTCCTTCGATCTTAGTTTTGATTTCATCCCCTCTACCTTATCTTTCCAATTAGTGAAAAGGGTATATTAAAAGGGATGGGAAATAATGGAGATCTGCCTGGCTTTCGCTACAGGATTGAATTCAGAAACTATTCGAGTTAATGATCTGGTGCTCACTCTGGTACACTGAATGGATTCCAAGATAGAGGTAACCAACCTTCATGGTTTGGATTAACCTCAAGTTATCTGAGCATGAGGAGATGGTAAGGATATTGATTGACTAGGTGCATTGGGTGCGGTACGCTCATGGGTGTTGCTTTGTGTTTTTCAGGATTTCTGAAGATCCAACGAGCGTCCGCCATCTAACCGAGTGCTTCCACCTGGCGCCATCTAACCGAGTGTTTCCACCTGGCACCTTCTAACCGAGTGCTACTACCTGGCACCGTCTAATTGAGTGCTTCCACCAAGCACCACCCAAGAAGCTATTGACGTGGAGTGAATTGGTCTAACTGAGAGCTTCCACCAAGCTCCACCCTAGAAGCTATTGATGTAGCGTGTATTGCTATTGCTGAGTGTGCAGACGGTACTAGAGTCGACATCTTCCGATCTCGATTTGATCATCCTTGATCAATTACAGAAGCCACATCGTTCCTGTGTAGTAATTCTACGAAGTGAGGTGGTCTGAAACTCCATTCCGGCATCCTGAGGAGCTACAAGATCTAAACAGATAAGTCAGATCGACACTTAGAGGCAGCTTGATCCCAAATGGGCCTTTACAATCTATCCAACTCCTCAGCTATGATGCTACCGGAAAGAGGCGTAGATTAGGAGGAAGACTCTTTCTCTAGCATTGTTCTTTAAAGAATTCAGTATTCTTTCAGTTGATTCTTCAGGTTATTTTTCGTCATCTTTGTTACAGTGAACTTATTACATTGAATTTTGAGTTCATCTGTCTTCTGGTTCTTAGGAAAGTTTTGTCTCATTGGAATTCATTGTGGTATTCAGAAAGGTAGTCCTGTCTTGTCGTATTCACTGTTGTTTACTTGTTTGACTGTGTTACATTGTTACCAGTCTGGGGGCATAAGAGTGATGAGGACGTCTGGCCGAGAGGTACCCAAGAGTTCATAATAACCCTGTGGAGTCAGAGCTCGAGTCACCTCATCCCAGAGACAGGTTGAATGGAAAGTTTGAACCGAGGGTTAGGCCTCTAGACAAACGAGAGCCACCATTCAAAACACCCCTGTCTCAGAGCACCTGAGGGATTGTGAAAATATTCCGTTAGTAAAGGTGCGCGACAAAACTGCCAGACGACAATAGGCTGCATGCAGTCGTGGGACCTAGGCTGCACTCTCTCGTGGGACGTAGTTGGGTTGGGATTAGGGCGTGTTCTAGACGTTTTGGGTCGTTTACAGCATCAGGAAGCCGGGAAACCTAGTCTTACCACCCTCTAAAATGTTGGACTGTCCTGTGGCGTCATCTGGGGGGTATGATATCACGCAAGAACCCCATTTGGAAATCAATGATTACTAGTTTATCGATGTAACAACTGATAAAGCAGCTGATAAATATAATACTGGTACCACATTTGTGCTATCAAAGGCAGACATGGAAGTCTTAGAAAGTCACCAACGAGAAACTAATAACAATACAAGGCACAGTGCCGGCAAGTGATTTCATAGAACATCAAAGAATAAAATGGTTCGGTCTTCTGGTCAGAATGGAACAAAATCACCCAGCGGCTAGATCGTACTACATGAAAACAGCAGGCTACGAGTCAAGAGATCGTCCAAGAAAGACATGGGTGGAGGGAGTAATCGAGACACCACAAAAATGCTATATGACATTAACACAAGATACATGACTTGCAAAAGACGAGACTACATCTAACTTCTCTGGGCGAGGCTTTACCACTTTACGACATGAGCAGTGCGGAGGGTGAAACCGGTATGAACGGGGAATGAACATTTTTCTTTCTTCTGTCTTAATGCTTTCAATTCCTCATACTATAATACAACGCCCCTCCCCCTTCAAATTTCTCAGACAGTCGAAGAAGGAAGCCAGATATGTTAAAAGAGGAGATGACTCGAAGAGTACAAATTACGAACATCATAAAGAGACAATCATCAAATATGGTCATGTTATGAGATAAAGGAAACTGAAACACGCAGCTACTTAAAAGATAAACGAAAACAAAACAGCCAGCAGAATCTAAACAGCTTATTGTCATGGCATAAAGGGGATGTCAGCACAGGCCATATTACGTGCTGTTGAAGACCTCAGGTTGTGGAAAGGCATAGTCGCCGTTGCCAGTAATCATAGCACTTACTAATGATGATGTACTAAGTCATATTACAAACAACAATCAGTTCCATTAACTATTATTTTCCATCTCTGACAGTCTCATATACACCCCCTCCCCCCCCCCCGCCCCACCCCAAATATCCCAGGAAGAGATCATTTATGATTGGCCCGCAGCTTATTTATGAAATTAAAGGGAACATCACATCAGAGAAAACCAGATATTGCTGAGAAAGACTTTAATAAGAAATATTTTCTCAGTTCTACATTAAGCTTGTTTGGTCTATCAGCTCCTAATCTTTGCAGATATGACGATTAACTGTGTTCTTTTGCGCACCGTTTTGCACTCAGCATAATGCGTTATTATTTAATGTGTTTATATTACACCATGGAGTTTTGCCGTGTGTTTTTCGGGGTCCAATTGTAAGGAAAATAAGAACAGACCCACTGTCTACCCAAAAGCATGTCGTAAGATTCGACAAAATGGGAACTCTGTTCGAAATCGGAGTACATCTGCCTAACAGGCTAGAAACCAGGAGTCAGTGTTCAAATGAGATCTGTGAAACGGATGTGCACGCAACACTAAGATTCTGAAACAGAAAGATTCAAGAAGCTGAAGAACAACGAGAACTTTCCGCCGGAGCTAACAGATGATGAACGCTAAGAAAAAGAAGAAGAAGAAGAAGAAGAAGAAGAAGAAGAAGAAGAAGAAGAAGAAGAAGAAGAAGAAGAAGAAGAAGAAGAAGAAGAAGAAGAAGAAGAAGAAGAAGAAGAAGAAGAAGAAGAAGAAGAAGAAGAAGAAGAAGAAGAAGAAGAGGAAGGATTTAAATTGTATTGGTAATATCACAAGGTGGGATGACGGTGATCCAGTTTAAACGTCTTCTAACTAGATGCAGTCAATGTTTAAAAATAAATAAAGATCTCTTTACACGTCAATGGCATTTGAATCTAGATAGACTCTTTTTACAGACTAGTGGTGACTGCTGTGTTATGGGTGATGTAACAAAAGCTATCAAATACAGAGGTACTGACGAAATTGGGAATGAAAAGAGAGTTGCTAGGTGAAATAAACAAAAAAAAAAGTAATCTGGTAATCTGGTAATCCTAGTTTCAGCTTCATAGCAAACGGGTCACCCCGCAGTTGCTCCGCTCCTGTGCCAACGAAAAACAAACGCAGCTCACAGTGTCACGCTATGCACTCAACTCAGAAGCTGGGCGACGAGACTACATCCTTCCAGTCTACAAATGGAGCAAAAATGTAACGGCCACCGTCTGGCAGAAAAAAAAACACATTTGCCACGGCTTTAAAAAAAAGGTGGCCGTGCCTAGCGTCCATTTTGATCGGAAGCATTATATGAGGGTTAATAAACGGTCACTCCAGCAGTACCCTCATTATTAGCTGGGGAAGGGACTTAGGACATTACATCCACCAGCAGGTGTCGCCCCTACAACGACCTGCCTGCCATCGTTAACGACTGTTCACATAACAGCCATGCAGTTCTTTGGCACGAAGGAGACACCTTGAACTTGGATTTCGGACTGCCGACTCCCTAGGAAGATGTTATTTTGTGTTTTGTTATCACAATTGATGTCACTGCACATTGGGCATACCCATGCGTGCTCAGTTCTATGAAAAAAGCAGCCACTCCAAAGTACTTCTACTAATTGTCCCCATAAGAAGCTGGTTATATTGTCTTCTTTCTCGGCCTCGAAGACGGCAAAGACGTGCATCACCATGCTTAACTCCCATGTCACGCAATCGTGTTAGTGTCAGGGATTCCTCATTCTCCACTAGCCAAGTTCGTACAGCGTTGACTATATCTGCTCTGTCCATAATGTTTCCCGCAATCATTAGTGCAGTGCTTGCCAGTTGGTCTACTCGCTCATTTCCATTTACGCCCGCATAACCCGGTGTGTAGATTCAGGTTCCTGAGGTTAAGTGCGATGTCCGAATGCTTTCTATCCATTCAGAGCGCATACTGCCTGTTGCTATCTTCTGAAGCATATTCATTGATTCTGAGACAATTACTACCAAAAAAAAAAAAAAAAGAGACAAGTGAAATATTTTGGTCACATTAAAAGACATAACAGTATTGTAATGATCATCCTAGAGGGAAAGGTTCAAGGTAGACGAGCAAGAGGCAGACAGCTTTACAAGTGGGAGGATAACATCACGAGATGGACGAACAGCAGTATAAGTGAGTGTACATCAAGGGCATGAGACAGGGCTTATTGGAGATCCATTGCAGCCAACCTTCATTGTGGAGACGGCACCTGATTGATTGATTGAATCAGCCTAACTTCAACCGTCTTGCGACTTTACCTACAGTCAGTGATTAGTGAATAAATATTATAATAATTTGATGTTTACTTTTAACTGATGCAAATTATTATTGATTTTTTTTTTCATGATGACACTGATGGCGGTTCTAAAAAGAAATAGGCGAAGCAAATAACAGCGAAACTACGGAAATGCAGTATGACATGAATACAAGCTACTTGATTGGCTAGCAAAAGACAGGAAACTTGATCTAACTCCTATCTGCGACTCTTTACAGCATATCAGTAGGACAAGAAGGATAGATACATTGTTGCTATTTATGGTGTAGTTGCAGTAGAAGTTGTAGCAGCAGTAGTAGTAGTAGTAGTAGTAGTAGTAGTAGTAGTAGTAGTAGTAGTAGTAGTAGTAGTAGTAGTAGTAGTAGTAGTAGTAGTAGTAGTAGTAGTAGTAGGAGTAGTAGGAGTAGTAGGAGTAGTAGGAGTAGGAGTAGTAGTAGTAGTAGTAGTAGTAGTAGTAGTAGTAGTAGTAGTAGTAGTAGTAGTAGTAGTAGTAGTAGTAGTAGTAGTAGTAGTAGTAGTAGTAGTAGTAGTAGTAGTAGTAGTAGTAGTAGTAGGCAATAGTTGTTATTTAGTTTTATTTAGTTATTGTAGTATTATTATTATTATTAGAAAGATGTGTTTTTTCTGTAGTACTGTGGTAGTTAATTGTTATATTAGCAGAAGTAGTATTGGAAGTAGTAACAGTGGTAGCAGTATTTGTTAAGTATCAGTAGTAACTTTTTTTTTGTTCACCGGCTGTAAATTGGACTTTTGGCTATCACCGGACGTATTTTTGCGTGTACAACCGTTTTAATGTTCCCTGCCTCATGGGCAGCTGTACTCCGACTTCGAAGGAAGACGTCAGGCCTATTTCTAGGTTGACTGTGGCCATTGTTTTGTGTGGGTCGAGACGTTGCCTGATTTGTGTGGAGTCCACTTTGTCTCCTTCTCCGCAGGTATTGCCCCCTGAGTACCCCTTTGGGGCAGCCCCCTGTGGAACAGTTAGCCCTCAAGGGAAGGCAGGGGCAGATCATGGGCATTCCCCGCCATCCAAGGAGGCTTCCATGTATGCAGAGCCGGCATATGGCGCTCTGGTTCTGGGCTCACCCAAGGAATCGTCACGTCCTGCACATGCCTGCTTAACCTCACAACCGTATTAGGCTTCCCGCTCGACAAGAGCTGCGCCCTCTGGAAGTCAGCGGGAAGCAGCCCGTGGGTTTTGGACTTTTGTGACCACACGAATAGGTACATTCTTTTTTCTCGCACGTTAGATTTCTTTGACGAGCCGTTGGCCCGACAGAATTTTACATCCTGCGTCAGGCATATCGTTATCAGTTTGGTCCCAACACTCGGGGAGTGGGGTCTCTGGGTGTGGACATTTGGTCTTTTTCCGTTCAATAAAATTGTGGTGGTCAGATTTTAAGCTTACTCGTGTGCCGTAGGATCTAGTTTTGTCGGACATTTAGGCTTAGCCAGCCAATAGGCTGTTGCTGTTGTGGTGTACCTCAGCGCGGTGACGACGACACTGAGGGTTACACGAGGATGTACATGGATGACCAGCCTATGGATGGTTGCTGTTGTGGTGTACCTCGGCGCGGTGACGACGACACTGAGGGTTAACAGAGGATGTACATGGATGGCCAGCCTAGAGATGGTTGCTGTTGTGGTGTACCTCAGCGCGGTGATGACGACACTGAGGGTTAACAGAGGATGTACAGTGAACAATGTTCTCTTCACTCCGCATTCTTTTAACCAAGGGTTGTGATTTTTAGCTGTACGTTTGGCAAGCATACTCATGTTCTTAATGAGTTTTGATAACCTTTTTCACCCAAGCGTTTGGGGGCGGGCTGATGAGAGCCACAAGGACACATCACCTCTGGGGGCCGCCAAACTCCGAGATCCCCTGACAGCTCTGTTAATGCTCATTTGAATCATTATCCGTGGCCCACGACGAGGACGTGCTGCAGGGGTCTTGCGTGAGGTTCCGTAAAACCAGAACAGTGAAGGACTGGCGCCCGAGTGACGTGCGGAGTATCTCCTTATACATATCATGTTGGACTTAACTTCCCCTCACGCCTGTGACATAAATCACAGCGCCATATCAGTAACAGTAACAAAAGCAGTTGTTAGTATTGTTATTGTTTGTTGTTGTTGTTGTTCTTCTTCTTTTTCTTCTTCTTCTTATTTTTATTATTATTATTTTTCTTGTGCATCTATGAGTGCATATCAGTACATTACACTTCCTATATCACTCTAGTAATTCAAAAGCCTCAAGGGTTCTCCAGCGATTTTGATGTACTAGTGTAGGATAATCCTGCTACTTGTTTCAACACTTCATTTCCCCTTGTCTGACAACCAATCATTACGATATTCTATTACCAAACGCCATTTGATTCCTCAAAAATCAATGGGATATTAAACCGATTTCAAAAGCCTTCCTAGTCAATACGAAATAAAATATCAATTAATAAAACTGTCCCTTCGATTTCATTTTCTAAAATTGTATCACCTCTCACAAGAACAATTAAACAGTCCAATTCTAGTCGACGAGAAAGAGACCCATCAGGGCTAATCTCATTTATATCGATTCAATTTATAGCGAATCGCTGTCGTTTATGCTCACTTTAACTTTGCGATTGAGGGAATATAAATTAAGTAGCCTGGAGTCATTCAGGCAAATACTAGGAATTTCTGGAAGTTTTAAAGACGGCTTTTGCGGCAGTTGGTAGACATGGGCAGGGAAGAAAGGGCTCTATGAGTCTTACTTATGGATATCATCTATACGTGAGGCTACCCTTGCCTCGTGTTAGGGTTCCATTTATAGGTTACGACAGGTTTGGATAAATCGTACTGTTCTAATTACTGTCTACAGTTGTCGTCACCAACGTACTGTGTGTGTGTGTGTGTGTGTGTGTGTGTGAGAGAGAGAAAGAAAGAGAGAGAGAGAAAGAAAGAGAGAGAGAGAGAGAGAGAGAGAGAGAGAGAGAGAGAGAGAGAGAGAGAGAGAGAGAGAAAGCAAACAAACGAATTACCTGTATTTACAATGGATCACTAAAGGCCAATCTTCCATTCGGCACAAACAAACACTCAATCTTACACACAGCAGTTGTTTTTTGTATCTCAATTATTTTATGTTGGCGTACGAAATTCATCGTGTGACTGTTGAGCAAAATGCAAAAGCATGGCTGGAAAAAAAGGGTAGTTGGGGTGGGGGGGGGGGGGGGTGGCTAAATGGGTAGAGTAGCATATGCGTCTTTGTGTATGAGTGTATGAGCGTTTCCTGTAAACGTTTGAAAACCAATAGTCCAGCATCAATTAGCTGATGTGTTACAGGTGTGAACATGTTCCGTGCCTTACTCTTTGTATGAAGTAATATAAACATTCAAATATTTAAGCAACCATTCGGAGTTGCGAAACGAATCAATTCAATTGATGTTAATAGGTTTTACTGGCAACTGTGAACATCTTTCAACTTCAGTGGAAAGAAGGAAAATGCAATGGTACGGGCATGTAATAAGATCTAACGGCCTATGTACAACAATACTGGCACGCGGGCGGGAAAGATGACAGGGGGAGGGGGGGGGGAGAGACAGAAAATACATGGAGAGAGAACTTGACTTATTGGACAGGCTTTAGGCATGCAATCGACTGTCAGACTGGAGGGAGTTGATCAGACAGTCAGCAGCAACTGGTGTACCAACGACACGCAGAGTTATGGGACCATGATGAGGGCAAAACCATTGATGCTTTCAGTTTTTGAACAACTCGATTAAAAAAAAAATTAAAACAAAACTTCTTTACTCTGGTCTTGTTCTAGAACCAGTTTTGAATGCACATTCATTTTACAGATCTGGCTTATTTGTAAGCAGACTGTTGGTTCCTTGCCTGGCAGGCGGATGCACTATGACTTCGAAGGAAACACCTTTAATTAGTCAACAAAGTATCCTTTTTTTTGGGTGTGGGGAAAAAGTGGGGGGGGGGGGGGGGGCAAGTAATCTGTTCTTTTTTCGCCCAACAATAAAACAATAAGGCCCTAGAACATACTCGGGGATACCACGCAAAGATACTAAACTTTTGAACAAACTCTTGGTGCTCCATTCACTCCGACTTTCCAGGTGTTATAACATACTTCTTAAGACGTGCCCAAATAACCGTAGGTTGTCTTCATCCAATGCGTCTAATAACTCTCCTCAGATGTTTAAAGCTGAACGAAACTGCCAACTTGAGTGTCCCTAACTGCGAGCAATATGCCAGTTGTCTAAGGAAAATGAGGCCCAAATGAAGTTAAGCAAAGAACAGAAACGGACAAAGTGGCAGCTCGTTGACTCCCCGGAGACAAGATGTTTAGGAATCAAAGACAATTGACTGAAAGTGTGATCTCCCCTTGCCATAGAGGAGATAAATATGTGGACAGTTTGTCAAAGGTTAGGGTTTTGATTAAAAGTTCCTTGTAAAAATAAAAAATAAATGATAAGCAACGGATTACAGAGTTTGATATAAATGGTTTGCCTGGCCGAAGGGTTAGATATCTGCATTCTCATGTTGGAGACACGTTCGAATCCTCAATAAGGTGAAAGCATTTTGTGTTGTTGTTTTTGTTGCTGTTGCTATCGGACGCAAAAATAAAAGCCAGGACCTTCACAGTTTCTCTAAACTAAACTAGCACTAAATATTGACGCTCAAAATCTCCCCCTTCCCCTGACCTACATCATCCTAGAGAGTTGCTGCCTGCAGGTGATAATTTCATGTTTAAAAAGGTACAAGATTATAAAGAGGGAGAAGAAACAGAGAAAGAGGATGATGAACGAAAGAACGAACTTTATTTTCAAAGGGTCACAAATTTGGCACCTAGGCCCGTCTTACATTCGGCCCTTCCAAACACCCCTTTTTCACACTGCAGCTGTATTTAATCAAAAGCATGTTATATTCGCATGTTAATAAGGAGTAGCAGAAGCAGAAACAGGAGAAAAAGGAAAGACAGAGTAAGAGAAGGATGTGGAAGGATAAAACATACTATTGTTCGTGTTTGACCGTTGCGGCAGCAGCTTCAATTCTGGTGTGGAACTGTTAGAACTGGCACATGTGACGGCTGCCTTATGCATTTTCCTTTACGTGTACAAACTTCCAGATTTTGCTGAGACCGACACGATGTACGCTAGTTGTCAAATGGAACGTTTGGGTAATATTTAATTAAAAAAATTAAATTGAGATAAAAAAACGAACTTTAAAAAAAATGTTTTGTTCGACGCTATCCAGACAAGAACGTCTGCTGAAGCTACATCTTTGGCGCCTAAACGACGAACTTTTGATTAAGCACATTATACCTCAGCTGGATTGTATTGGCTGCAATAACAGTAATCAGTTTAAATAATTATAATTATTATCATCATTGGTAACTGAAAGATACATTTCGATTAAAACCTAGTGTTTCAAGGTTTTTTTATTTTACACATCGTATCCTCAATTTTCTTTAGTCTCAGATCGATAATTGTGAGCATTACTGCGCCTATTCGAAAAGTTTGAGTAACGCGAAAACAGAAGTAATGGTTATATCAAGGAAAAGAACAGTACCTAATGTATAATAACAGTTAAAGGCGTTATTTTAGGACGAGTGCATAAATGGCAGTCTAGGAACATGGATAACATCCGTCGGACGATGCATCACAGAGATAAAGATCAGAACAAGACGAGCCAAAACTGCATGTTATAAAATCAAGAAAATTCAATAAATCCATATCAATGAAGTTTTAAGAAAAAAATTCTGGCATGCTACATAGAGCAAGTTTTAACCTACAGCTGTAAATCCTGGACCATTAATAAACAAGCCACACTATTTCTTGAGGACTCATAGATGGAGTTTTTGCAGAAGAATGCATAGAATTCCATGCTCTTCCTCTTCTTTGCGTTCGGTTTGGTATGCTCACATTAGACCATCAGGTGGGTTTGACTCTGTGAACTCGCATGTCTTCAGCTCTGCACACTTTGCTCTTGAGGCCAGATCTTTTTGAAGTTACAGGTAGAGTTAGAAGGTCTGCATAATATGTTCAGGTGTTTTTGGTCCTGTTTGACATTCAGGCTATGTGGACTGTACAGTCCTTTCTTTTATGTATTTGGTAGCTGAGCCTGCAGTGTCCTGTTCGTATACAGAAAATTGTTGTATGTTGCTTTCTGTTGAGTCTGCTGATGGGGTCTTGTGGATGCTTACTGTTGGTTTGCTCTCTCCACAATTCCTTGTATTTTCCCTTGATGAGTGTTTTGATTTCTTTCTTTAATTTTTTGCAAGTCTGTCTGCAACTCATTTCCTGGTATGCCGCAGTGAGCCGGGATTAACTGGAGAATGATCTGATTGTTTTCTTGCTAGTCTGTTTAGCTGGCGGGTCATTTCTCTCTCCGTGTTGTCTCGTGGATCCCTCTGAGTCGTCTGGATGACTGACATGCAATCACAAAGGAAAACAATTTTGTGCCTAATTTTTCTTTCCTCAAGCACTTTGGCAGCATCAATAATTGCTTGCTGTTCTGCTCTAAAGTTTGTTGAGAGTTTTCCGGATGTGCATGACTTTCTACTATAGTCCCATTTTGCAACATGAGGACCGATCCAGCTCCTTCGCTTTGTGTCTGCTCCCTCCAATAAACCATTTGTGTATAAGTGTGTCCATTCAGGTTTTTGATAAGAGTTATAGATTTGTTCAAGCCTCTTTGCATGCAGTACTAGGTCACATTCTTCAGCCTTTCTGTCTACGCTTGGGATTGTTGTTGTAGTTAGTCTGTAGGTCTATGCTGCATGTCTGGATCATTTCCCATAGTAAAATATCTTTAGAAAGGATGTCACTGTTTTGCGTAGTACAATTATGATAGATGGTGAAAGCTGTGTCTTCTAAGTCGGTTTTTAGTTAATTTGTTTGCTATTCTGTGCATGGGGTTGTTGTTCATGCATTTGTATTTTTCTGTTAGGGTAAGCAACTTTTCTTGCCTTCGAAGGCTCAAGCTCTGGAGGCCAGAAGTTGCCTCCAGCTTATTGATTGATTTGCTTCTCATACCTCCAGTGATGATTCTGAGACCAGTGTTCTGTATTTTATCCAGTTTGTGTAGGTTTGATTTGGCTGCAGTGGAGTATGCTCCCATGCCATACTCCAGTTTTGGTCGTACATATCCTGTATATACTCGTCGTACAGTGTCGGAAATGCAGCCCAGCTTGTTTCAGTCAGTTTCTTTATAAGTCTGAGCCGCAGGGTAGCTTTCCTTTGTGTGTTTTAAATGTGGGGGCCCCATGTTAGTTTTTTGTCAAATTTTACTCCCAAATATGAGGGGTTTTCCTCTTTTGGAGGATGTAGCCTTCTAGGTACAACTCATCTGGTTCTAGCTTTGTGGAAAGAGAGAAGAGAGTCGAGACCGTTTCAATCTGGTTTACTGTGACTCCCCAAGAGTGTGTCAATTTCTTTAAAAATATGAATTTATAGCTTCCTGCATTCTTGTTTTAGTTGTTCCTATATGTTCAGCTTGGGTCCATATGGCCAGGTCATCTGCATTTAGGGCCTTAGGAGTGTAGGTCGTGAACTGTTTTGGAAGGTCATTGATGAAAAGGATAAACAGGTTAGGAGATATAACACCTCCCTGGGGGACACCTTGTAATCTGAGCAGCTGGCTCTTGTGATCTTCCAATCTGACTCTCGCGCAGCGTCTGTCAAGAAAGTCTAAAATCTAGGAAAACATATGCCCTTTCATCCCACTGTGTGCTAGTTTTAACAAGAGTCTTTTCTTCCAGACTTTAACAAAACCTTTTGTCAGGTCGAAGAAAGTAACTAGCCGTTTGTATTTTTCCTGGAAAGCATCCTCAATTTCCTGTGCGAGATAAGAGATTTGGTCATCAGTGCTTCTGTATTTTCTGAAGCCCGAGCGGCTTTCATCCAATATTTTGTATTCGTCCACAAACTTTTTTTTAAACCGTCTTTCTCAGTGATACAAGCTGCAGTCTTCTCCTGCCATCTTGTTTTTAAATTCCATTCTATAAAGAGCAGCTCATGTGTTTTGAAAGAGGCGAGTGCTCGAAAAACAACTTATCACCGACATCAGAGAGAGACAGTCATTTTTTGAGGTCGTGTTATGACAATCGAATTCCAGAGAAATTTGACTAAAAAGCTCAACAAAATGGGAAAGAGGAAAACGTGCACAAAACAACACAACGTAACGTTTCGGCTGGGCAGTCTTTTTCAAACACAAGTGAAATACACAAACGAGGAATGGAGAGTATGTAGATCTCTAAGGGGTGACGTGAGCGACGTTTAAAAAATGTGATGCGGAATAAATGAAATAAAATAAAATAAACGATGGCTAAAAAATATAGTCACAATACTGGGAATAAAAGAAATGCAAGTGTTAATGATACATAAATGATATGGATAAGAAATAGAATATGGTAATAATATGAAATAAAATAAAATAATTAACATTTAAAATGTGATAAGATTAGAACTATTTAGATGAAGGTATGTTGGATATTGATACCTCTTGGACTAAGAACGCCAAGGCTGTGGATAGGGCGATTTTCCAAAGCGAGGCGGATAGTATGATCGCCAGAGCAAGATTTTAATGCTGTGACAGATATGTCATCTTACCGCTGTGGTCAGGGCTATTAAAATGAAGAGGGATTGGTTTGAGTGTCTTCTTGTTGATATCAGAGAGGTGTTCCCGGAAACGATCAGCTAGCTTCGACAATCGACAAGGTACTTGATGATGATGATGATTTGAAGAGATAATATATTAAACTTTAAAGCAAGTGTCTAATAAAAGACTCACCTGATTTGAATTAACTGATAATACAATTTTCATTTTGTTATAATCAACCTTATCAGTAACTTAAAGATTCATTCCGATTAAAGTCTTTAGCTCACACATTTTGTTTCGTACAAATCACGTCGTCCAGCTCGGTCAGTTGGTATTTTTGAAAATCTCACGACGACGACTGTAGAAGGGGAGAGATATGCGGGCGCATTTCTGTCGGCTCTCACGGCGTCATTAGCGACGCGAGCTGCCATATTTGTGCCCGGACACACGCAGCGTGTGTTTTCTGACATTTTTCTTTAATTTATCTGCGAGATACTTTTACAAAGAAAAGATTTACGGCACTTTGTTGATTGAAGTACGTGCTTATTCTCTCCCATAAGATATAAAACGTTATTAGGTACGTTAAACTAATCTTTTGTAATCAAGCAGCGACGAAAAAAAATAATGCATGCATACAAAGGTACCGGTACTGTGCACTTCTGCATACCGCTGAAAAAAAAAAAAAAAAAAAAAACTGACTGCACTCTACTGGTCACGAGCGCCTCTGGTCACGAACAACTCTTGTCACGAACGTCTCGTGTAACGAACGCCTCTGGTCGCGAAGAAATCGGCTTACTAACACATTTTGACAAACTTATTATCTCGGAGCACGAACGCGCAACATGGCTTTGGCGCCATATTTCGACTACCGAACGGCATCATTTGTACTCATCTTTGTACTCAGGAAGAATTTATTGAGCTGCAAAGTGAACAGATGAAAGTTAAAGGTGAAGGTAAAGTCGGGAGATGTGAACCAGCGTCATTGCACACGGTTATAAATCATAACTGCTTTGCCAAAAGGACGGACAGCTGTTAAGAAACTGTCCGCCTGTGTCGCCTTCTGCACGTAACTCCGTAGCTACAGCGACGTTCCTCCATTTATCTCAAAGTGTAAACTCTGGTACCCATTTCCTAGAGGCTGGGTGAACCCTGGGAACCGCCCGGTTTTGAACACCAGCTGTAGGCTGCAGCGAGTCGCAGCTGGATTTGAAAGCGAGTCTCCTATCAACTGCGCTAACGCGGCCCTAAGATGAAAGTTGTGCAGGAGGAGGATTGGGGAATATAGGAGAAAGAGGTGGTGCATCTTTTGAGTGTTGAGATCAAAGGGATATTTAGAGCAAGTGGAATGCAACGCAATTTTCATTGAGAAGCATCACCCCCAACACAACTGTGACCAGCAGAGTAGTGAACATTTGAAATAACAATATGATGTCCAATTTCTGAAAATTATCCAGTAAAAAAAATACAAATATTTCTGGATCGTTAACTTGGTAATACAGTAGCTACCTTGCGAGCAACGGAACCACATCATAGAATACACGCAAGAGCCCATCTGTCTGACGGTATTTGGAACAGGACTATCCTTCGAAAGAGTAGTCATCCTCATTCTTCTCCTCCTCTACCATCCACCTTGTGCCAAAGATATAGCTATACTGTATATTTTCGATTATATATTTTTGTAACACACGTTTATTTTAAAAAAAATCTGAAAAAAAAAAAAAAATTGTTTTTTACTGATTTCAGTGGGAACAATTGTTTCGGCTGGCGAACGTTCCGGCTGGCGATCGGAGTCAGGCAACGAATTAACACAGTGAAAAGAGTAGGGTTAGGGTTAGTGTTAGTTGGTGTCCATTGCATGCTCTAACACCCCTATACTAGTGGCCTTTCCCGGAAACTCTCCGCGAAGTCTCGGATTCCCTGAGATGGGGTGAATTAGCAAAAAACAAACCAAGCTTAGAGAGCTCTTTGAAATTATTTTAGTCGCCCGGCTCTCTAGCTTAGTTGGCTAAACAGGATTGCGCGGTGACCGGGTGACGAACTCTTTGTGGTCCGGGTTCACGCCCGGTTGTAGGCAGAAAAGCCACATTTCTCCCAGATTTACGGTATTTACAATGGAATCAAGGCCGAAAGGTTGCAATATCCATAATACCGAGCCTAAGGGTTAACAACTCATGGCTTCTGGATACTAAAAAAAAAAAATGAGGGTGGTGCGAAGAGGGTTGGAATGGGAAGGAACAAAAAACGGGGGGGGGGGGGGGGGGGGGAGTGATGAGCCACGTAAGCATTTAGGGGTTAGAGTGGCTGAAGGGGCTCGAATTTCCCAAGTTTTCAACATTATGTTTCAACATCAGCATTATGTTCTACTCTAAAAGTCACATAGCGCTCTCTTTCTAATAATCCGTTCCGGAACCGTGCGCAGTTGTGTCAAGGATGCAATCCAATCAACGACCTTTGACCTCTCCCAACGACGTCTAGGCCTCTAACCACCCCCCCCCCCCGTAAGTCCTAGTTTTCTTTGTTCACATCGGGGTCGCGAGAACATGGGGTCCCAGGCTCATTGACCCCCCCCCCTCACCTCAATCCACCCCAGTATATCTTTAGGGGTGGAATAAGTCAAGATAATTGTGAAGGGGCGTCTGATCTCCTAACCAAGTACAGGAGCTCTCGTCCCAAGTATTTGTTTACACATCTTGTGTTACTTTAAATATTTTATATTTCTTAGCAATTCAGCATATAATAAACTAATAATAATCATAAAAATAATGATCGTCAGTATTATTGTTCACTTAAACGAGGCTTGAACTAGGGCTGTACCGAATAGTGATTTTCACTATTCGGCCGAATATGAATAGCTGGATCAACCATTCGGCCGAATATGAATAGCTGGATCAACCATTCGGCCGAATATGAATAGCTGGATCAACCATTCGGCCGAATATGAATAGCTGGATCAACCATTCGGCCGAATATGAATAGCTGGATCAACCATTCGGCCGAATACGAATACGAATAGTGAATCATCATCATCAGGTGCTTTGCTGACTGGCATGGGCTATTATGCCTTTCTGCGATCTCCTGCAGCATGAATCAGTTCGTGTACTGACGCACCTCCATGCCATGCAACAAGACTGTCAAGAATCATCTAACGTTGTCTTCCTCTATCCCTTCTTTCACAGATCTGTCCAGTGGTCACCACATGCTTCATTTCCCCTCTTCTTATAACATGGCTGAAAAATAATGACTTGTCTTCTTCTGATGTCTGTGATAAGTTGTCTTCTGGCTCCCACCGCTTTTAAAACCTCTTGGTTGCTTTTTTTTGTTTTTTTTTGTTTGGCTGTCCATGGTATTTTAAGTATTGTTCTGTAAAACCACATCTCTGAGGCATCAAGAAATTGTTTGGCCTGCCTACCGATTGTCCAGGACTTACAGCCATATGTTAAATCTGGATGTATGTAGCCAGCAAGAATTCTTTTTTTTTTTTTAACCTTCAATGACAAAGATATATTGCATAAGATGTTCTTCATTTTATAAAATGCAGTTTTTGCCTGTCCTATTCTGTTTCTTTTTTCAGTAATGCATCTTCCATCTGATGTTATCCATGTGCACAGATAATTACATTTCTGTACTTGTCCCAAAATAAAACCATTGACTTTTATTACACATTTAGGAATAATTATTTTCGTTGATTCCACCATTACTTCTGTCTTCCCACTATTCAAACTGAGGCCCGTTCTTCCGCTTTCGTGTATAAAATAGATCTAAAAAGAAAACATCCATAATATCAAATGTACGCTGAAATTTTAGTTCACAAAATGTAGTACAGAATAGTAAACACACACACACACACATATACATATATATATATATATATATATATATATATATATATATATATATATATATATATATATATATATATATATATATATATATATATTCATCCTAATAAATAGGAATGAAAGTATTCTTAGTTTTATAACAAGTAACTAAACTTGTAAATCGTCACTGACATCTTAGTTAATCCATGAAAGCGGCAATAGCTTTTTCGTTCCATGTTGTCAGCATTAAGGCAGCTTCTTGTCTCACTGAAGGTATTTCCAGCTGTACTAAACAGACTTTCACTTGGTACGCTGGTGCACACAGATAACGCTTGACAGTATGAACCAAGGTGGGAAATCTTGATATGTTTATTTTCTACCAGTCCAGAAACCACTATTCGTATTCGGCCCGACCGCAACTATTCGGCCAAATACCGAATAGTTATTAGGTCCACTATTCGGCTCCAAAGCGAATACGAAGCGAATATTCGGTACAGCCCTAGCTTGAACCCCTGTCCCCCTTCCCAGGTTCGTCCTGCCTTTCTGTGCCCTATTTAAAAAAGAAACCACAGCTGAATTAATTCACAGCACGGAGAGAAAATGCTGGCCTTAAAACAATCTTTGCAGCATGGATGTTTAGCAGAGACTTGCCAAGATGGCTTGATATCGCTTCCAGTCGGCCAATCTTTGCTGACGATATAGCCACACGATATAGTCGGCACACGAACAGATACATGCTGCAGGAGATCGCAGATTTTGGAGAGCCATGATCGCCAACGCCAGTCGGCAAGACACCTGATGATGATGGCCATATTGTTTTTCTGTATCTATGGATGCTAAATTTTGTTTCGACAGTGGGAAAATAATGGCGAGGAAACAAGTAATATACCATCATCATCATCATCATTATTAGCCACATGACCGTCATAGTCATCATCATCATCGTCATTGTCATCATCGTCATTGATTGTATGCCATTACACACCACGCATGGTTCGCAGTTTATTCTTAAATTCCGTTCTATCGGGGACAATTGTTTCCGTATCATGGACAATTGTTTCCGTATCATGGACAATTGTTTCAGTATCATGGACAATTGTTTCAGTATCACGGACAATTGTTTCAGTATCATGGACAATTGTTTCAGTATCATGGACAAATGTTTCAGTATCACGGACAACTGTTTCAGTATCATGGACAACTGTTTCAGTATCACGGACAACTGTTTCAGTATCATGGACAATTGTTTCCGTATCATGGACAATTGTTTCCGTATCATGGACAATTGTTTCAGTATCATGGACAATTGTTTCAGTATCATGGACAATTGTTTCAGTATCACGGACAATTGTTTCAGTATCATGGACAATTGTTTCAGTATCATGGACAAATGTTTCAGTATCACGGACAACTGTTTCAGTATCATGGACAACTGTTTCAGTATCACGGACAACTGTTTCAGTATCATGGACAATTGTTTCCGTATCATGGACAATTGTTTCCGTATCATGGACAATTGTTTCAGTATCATGGACAATTGTTTCAGTATCATGGACAACTGTTTCAGTATCACGGACAACTGTTTCAGTATCACGGACAACTGTTTCCGTATCATGGACAATTGTTTCCGTATCATGGACAATTGTTTCAGTATCATGGACAATTGTTTCAGTATCATGGACAATTGTTTCCGTATCATGGACAATTGTTTCAGTATCATGGACAATTGTTTCCGTATCATGGACAATTGTTTCAGTATCATGGACAATTGTTTCCGTATCATGGACAATTGTTTCAGTATCATGGACAATTGTTTCAGTATCATGGACAATTGTTTCAGTATCATGGACAACTGTTTCAGTATCACGGACAACTGTTTCAGTATCACAGACAACTGTTTCAGTATCATGGACAATTGTTTCCGTATCATGGACAATTGTTTCCGTATCATGGACAATTGTTTCAGTATCATGGACAATTGTTTCAGTATCATGGACAATTGTTTCCGTATCATGGACAATTGTTTCCGTATCATGGACAATTGTTTCAGTATCATGGACAATTGTTTCAGTATCACGGACAACTGTTTCAGTATCATGGACAATTGTTTCCGTATCATGGACAATTGTTTCCGTATCATGGACAATTGTTTCAGTATCATGGACAATTGTTTCAGTATCATGGACAATTGTTTCCGTATCATGGACAATTGTTTCCGTATCATGGACAACTGTTTCAGTATCATGGACAACTGTTTCAGTATCATGGACAATTGTTTCCGTATCATGGACAATTGTTTCAGTATCATGGACAATTGTTTCAGTATCATGGACAACTGTTTCAGTATCATGGACAATTGTTTCAGTATCATGGACAACTGTTTCAGTATCATGGACAATTGTTTCAGTATCACGGACAACTGTTTCCCTATCATGGACAATTGTTTCAGTATCATGGACAATTGTTTCAGTATCATGGACAATTGTTTCAGTATCATGGACAATTGTTTCAGTATCATGGACAACTGTTTCAGTATCATGGACAATTGTTTCAGTATCACGGACAACTGTTTCCCTCTCATGGACAATTGTTTCAGTATCATGGACAACTGTTTCAGTATCACGGACAACTGTTTCCCTATCATGGACAATTGTTTCAGTATCATGGACAATTGTTTCAGTATCAAGGACAACTGTTTCAGTATCATGGACAATTGTTTCAGTATCATGGACAACTGTTTCAGTATCATGGACAATTGTTTCAGTATCATGGACAACTGTTTCAGTATCATGGACAACTGTTTCAGTATCATGGACAACTGTTTCAGTATCATGGACAATTGTTTCCGTATCATGGACAATTGTTTCCGTATCATGGACAACTGTTTCAGTATCATGGACAACTGTTTCAGTATCATGGACAATTGTTTCCGTATCATGGACAATTGTTTCAGTATCATGGACAATTGTTTCCGTATCATGGACAATTGTTTCAGTATCATGGACAATTGTTTCCGTATCATGGACAATTGTTTCAGTATCATGGACAACTGTTTCAGTATCATGGACAATTGTTTCAGTATCATGGACAACTGTTTCAGTATCATGGACAACTGTTTCAGTATCATGGACAACTGTTTCAGTATCATGGACAATTGTTTCCGTATCATGGTCAATTGTTTCCGTATCATGGACAATTGTTTCCGTATCATGGACAACTGTTTCAGTATCATGGACAATTGTTTCCGTATCATGGACAATTGTTTCCGTATCATGGACAATTGTTTCAGTATCACGGACAATTGTTTCAGTATCATGGACAACTGTTTCAGTATCATGGACAACTGTTTCAGTATCATGGACAATTGTTTCCGTATCATGGACAACTGTTTCAGTATCATGGACAATTGTTTCCGTATCATGGACAACTGTTTCCGTATCATGGACAACTGTTTCAGTATCATGGACAATTGTTTCAGTATCATGGACAAATGTTTCAGTATCATGGACAACTGTTTCAGTATCATGGACAATTGTTTCAGTATCATGGACAATTGTTTCAGTATCATGGACAAATGTTTCAGTATCATGGACAACTGTTTCAGTATCATGGACAATTGTTTCAGTATCATGGACGGAATCCAGTTCAGCACATTTGGTCTTTTTGGTCAACGTTTTTTTTTAAATGTTCATTTAGAACGTTCTGCACAATTTATTTGTTTCCCATTCAACTGCCTGCTTACACCCATTCACACCGGATTGCAGCTTACTTCGAAATAGCCTTTTTAGTATTTTTGTTTTTTGAAATGGCGCCCCAATATAACTTTGCCACATGGTTGTATGGTTGAACGGGTGTTACGTGGTTTTTAGAGCTTTAATTCTCATCCTTAAGCTGTTGATCCTACAGATCGCCATCCCGGGGGGTAGGGGGAAAAAGGAGAGGAGTAAATGCGGGGGTGGGGGGGGGGGGGTTGCCTTTTTAATGATGCTCTGTTATCTTCGGTGTGTGCAAAATCTGTTCTCATGCTTTTGTTTTTTAACTGTTAATACTAGCGGCTATCTTGACATTTCTCTGGTTTCTTCGCTTCTCTTGAAATGCACTGATTTAGTGTTCATCAGTTTCCATAAGCATGTGTTTTCGAATATGTCTTTCAATTTCGTTTCTAGTGGTCAGTGGTTCTCGAACACACATTAGCATGTTGAAATTTAAAAAAAAAATGTGAATTGCGAATACGTAATTTAGAAGCTCTGACAATGACCAGGCAACTGGAAATCTGAGTCTCACGAATTATGGATACACGGTAAAATAAGTCGTATATCATTAACACAAACACGTCAAGTACAAAGCTTCTAGGGAAACTGCCAATGAAAAGGGAGTTGTTGACAGAGAAAATAAGAGACAAGCTATTTTTGTCACACTAAAAGAACTCTTCTAAAACCATGCTACAGGAAAAGATCTATGGCAAAAGGGCAAGAGGTAGACAACGATACAAGTGGGGTGACAACATCAAGAGGTGGGAAAACAGCAGTTTGAGAGAGTGTACTACCAACACAAGAGATAGGGCCTGCTGAAGATCCAATGCAGCCAACTGAGTGACTGGGTTTATTTTTTAACTGTATAATTTAGAGTTCCACATTTTGTTCAGGCTCTCAAAAAAGCTGGTGCATTGCCAGTACGTTTCGTAGTTTCTTTCTTGCGATACATGGTTTTAATAATAATAAAAATAAACATGCTGGAAAAACAAAAGAAGTTATGATAGGAAAAACAAATGTACCGCCTCCTTTCTCCCTTAGTGCCAGTCTTATAGTCCATGTCACCTGACATTTGTCATTATCTCAGTCTACAGCCCCCTCTCTACCATTATACCAGTCGTATAGTCCATGTCATCTGACATTATCTCAGTCTATAGTCCCCTTTCTACCATTGTGCCAGTCTTATAATCCACGTTATCTGACATTTGACATTATCTCAAGACGACTACATTACCAATCTTTAACCAAAAATCTTCTGTGAATTATATCACAAAGAAGATTCCCTGAGTTATTACCGACAAATGACAAAGGTCGCCCAAAAATGGACACCCAGCATGCATCACGGTAAATAACCGCTGACCTCAATACCAGAGAAATAGAGATTCGATTGCCAGCGCCACCTGTAGGTAGAAATAAATGAAGCAGAAATAGAGATCTGTTGTGATGTCCCTGTTCTCAACACGGGGTTGGTATCTTGTCGTTTTTGTGACTTTCCCATTTGGGTCATGGTTATTTTTGTAGTAGTTGCTTATTTGTGGTGATGGTAGTGATGTTGGTGGTGGTGGTGGTAGCAGTTGCAGAAGTAGGTGTAGAAGTCTAAACATAGATGTAGAAGCAGTAGAATTAGTAGTAGTAGTGATTTTTAGAGCTGCCGTGGTGTAGCGGTTAGACACTGCGAGTCGGAAGGTCGTCGGTTCGGGTCCTGTTGGTAGAGGGCTTTTTTCCCTTCAAAAAATACCCTTTGCTCCGTCTACCCAGCCTTGAATGGGTACCAGGTGGAGTTCTAGGAACTAAAGACGGCCGGCGTGATACTGACCACATCGCCCATCAACTGCCGATCGGTCTATACAATATAGGTTTAGCCCTGTCTGCCAAGTAAGCATGAAGGCGTGGTAAGTGGTCTTTTATTTCTAGTAGTGGTAGTGGTAGTAGTAGTCGTCGTCATCATTTAGCAGGTCCTGTGCAGAACGTCGCTCGCATTATGATGTGCCGTTTCTGAAAGGAACGTGGTCTCTCGCCAGCTGTACCGCGTCGTGCACTTTTATGTGTATGCAGTCGCTTAGGTGCTTCATTATTACCCTACTCCACACAGAGAAAATCCCCAGGTCATGGGACAGTCTAATAATTCAGGGGGTGGTAGACAGGCATGCAGTCGTGGGACCTAGGCTGAGCTCTCTCTTGTGGAACGTAGGTGAGTTGAGGTTAGGGCCAATTCTATATGTTTTGAGGTCGTTAAAAGCACCATAAAGCCTGGAAATCCAGTGTGACGTTACGTACGTGGATTTAATGTTTTATGTGTCGAGTAGGGATTTTCCTCTCAACAAATCCTCTCCACTAGATTAACTGACTACTACCCGAGCTATGTTGCTCCCAGACAAAGTTCTGGATATCCAAGAAAACAGCCATATTGGCTCGTTAATTACTTTAACATTAGCTGCACTTAGTACCCACAAGAGAAAGAAAGGAGTTTTAGATGTCTATATCATTATACTGAATGAATTATTAGACATGGCAAATGATTCCTCCGTCCCACCTTCTCCCGGTATTATTATTAATAATTAAAGAATTATCATCATTATTATTTGAGCTCCCACCAAATGTAATTCTATCTTGACAGTTTAATTCAACATGTACGAACAGACACATTTGGAATTACAAAAACTGATGCAGGATAAGACCATATGTTTGATTTATTAACCTAGCAATCAGTGGATGATATTAGTCATCATTATTATTATAATAGACAGTGATGGTATGGTGGTAATGAGAGGCTTCAGCTAGATAACTGAACACCTAAGATTAGAGTGAAGTGATAATGGTGGTGATAAGTTTACACCCATAAAAACATGGTGATACGTAATTTTAGAACCTCTGACAGCGGTGGGTATTGTCAAGTTCTTCCACCTTTTCCTCCCAGTTCTCCTGGTTCTCCACCTGGGTCCCTGCTCGTTCTCACCTCGTCCCCAGCTGGCCGAGTCTAACACAATGTAGTCTCGTTCATGGACTGATCGTCACATGGCAGCTGTAATCATGGAAACAAACACATACGTGTAGTATCTTGACTTACACTAAGAATACATGTATTAATTAATATAACATGTAATAATAAAATATATCCCATCGCTCCTCTTCATATTCCACATTCTCTCCAGTCTGAAGGTCTTTTGTCTTACATGGACGTCACATATCCTGCCTTCCCTCTCATGTTCTATCATGATAGTTGACTTTTTAAGTCTGTTGTTCGTCATCACTCAGACATCCAACTGGCTGACATTGATTTGACGTAAACATGTGGCGCAGGTTATGTGCTGAACACGCATAACATTTAAAACGTGCACTCTGTCCTGACTATTATCTTTCAGTGACAGTGAATTCTATACACCCATGATTCTTCCCCTAGGGTTATAAATCCCCTGTTTAGGTGAACACATTTAGTGAGCACATGGTGGGCACACAAACGTAACAGCATATCTGCACATATGTGGGCATCATTTTCCCCAGTCGAAACTCATGTTTTGGTTGATGGTTGAAACATTATAATTTCATTATAATTCAGTATACAAGTCTTATTTTATAAACATGAAAACATACACTGAAAAACCTGTGACACAAACATTCAAGAAATAGGAATGGTTTAGCAGTTCCCTAACGGAGATACTGAATACTCACAAAGAACTGTTTCAAGCAGAATGTGCAGACAAGTTAGGATAAGGTAGAATAGGCTTTAGCTAACTCCCTAACCTATGTATACAAGATTGAAAATAATTGTACAAGCTTACCTGGGAACATTCCATCAATCGCTAAACCAGAATCAGACCGTAAGAATTACCTCTAGGTCGTCGATCTGTGTTAGTTGCCAGAAGGCTGCGATGTAAATGAAGTGAACTTAAGATGCTAGAAGTAACCTATCTATCTGTTGTCCAAATTAAACTCCTCCCCCGTCTAGGTTCTACTGGAGAGAAAAGCTAAGCTACGCCCCAGAAGTACCTTGCAGATCAAATTAGCTAACAAGTGGCCTGTCACTCAAGGTGAACGGCCTTGACCGATGTTTGGACATCTTAATTTGCAAACACCTGTTCTCCTGAGAATTTCACTGACATGTGTGAAACTCCAGCCTCTTGACGCCGTCAGGTCTACAAGTCTACTTAATTCCCCTGATCTGCTCAGTTCAAAAGAGCCCCGCTCAGTCTGTGTTATGTAACCTTTATGACACTAAGGTTCAGCTCAGGGGAGATAATCTCAGGTGTGATAATTAGTTCCCCGTTTGCTGGCCCTTACAGACTGGTCAGGAGATAACATTTATGACACTGACACGAGAAAGGAATTCCTAGCCCAGGTAGAGTTAAGTAATATTACACAAGACTCAGTCCTTTGTCTGGACTAAGGACTGGTAACAATTAAATCCCTGTTAAAATTTAATAAGATTTGGGTTAAGGGCCTAGTAATATACTTCTTTGTCTCTCAATAACCAGGAGAACTGTTTACAAGTACTAATTTCTGGAACCACTGAGGTCATTTCGTGACACCCAGTCTTACCACCCTCTAAAATGTGTTACTGTCCTGTGACGTCATCTGGGGGTACGATAATAGAGCACAGTCACTTATATTCTTTGTCCATCTTCGTGTTGGTCGGCCCCTGATCTTCTTTTCTGGTACCATGCCTCCTGCTATTATTTTTCCCCAATTCGCCTGGCGCTTGATATAGCTAAAATATTTCAGCTTCCGAGACGAGATGTTGTTCACTAGCAAATCTTCCTTGATGTTCAGAATTTGTAGAATGCCCCGCGTAGGCTCCTGATCAAGAATAGACCCCTTGCCTCCTTTACAACCATGTTGTAAGAGTCAACTCATTAGTGCCGCGGTCTGAGAGATAAGGAATCAACATTCTGCATATAAACAAGCCAGACATGTAAAATGGATGTGCATTAAATCAAGTTCTGAGAAAAGACTTGGGTCCAGAAGTGGACGAACTACCACAACTTTCCACTGGGGTTTACATATGATGAAAGCTAAGAAGAAGAAGAAGAACAATGTCAGTATTTCCTCTCTTCTTTGTCTATGATAATCTTTCTATATCATTCAGTTGTGCTCTCTGTACAGGTGAATTGTAAGAGCTAATTTTTCAAGCCTCACAATAAATAACAGTAGCAAAAAGAAAAAAACTGAGGTACCCGAGTATCATTTTCGATAGAAGCTTGCCCTTCAGGGATCATGTTGAGGCAGCTGCGGTGTAATACGAAAAAAGTTCTCAACGCCCTTAAGATTATAGCAGCAATGGACATGGAACAAAGAATGCTGTTCGCAATGTTCCAGCATGTTGATCCTGTCGGAGATAGATTACGGACTTAAAATGCTTACTATATCAACAAGTCAGCTGATGCAGCTTGAACAAATACCGAATGACGCCTTGCGGGTAATTCTGAGATGTACGAGAAATACCCTGGTGTATGAGATATACACTTGCACTGCCTACTATTGCAGATAGGCTCAAAGTTCTGCAAGCACAGTCATTTCTCAGAATGGCTGCAGACAAGAAGCACCTTCTACATGAAGCCCTGGGTAGAGCTAAGGATCGAAGACTGAAAAGAGGAAGGTCTTGGATGGCGCAAGCTGAAGACACAATTAGACGTGTGATAAATTTGCACGAGAAGAAGACTGGGTCAAAGTGTCCGAGCAAGTTTCAGACTTTTGTAGGGTTTTTATCAGTTTGGGACGTGAGTGCATAGACTGGCTAGCTCGTGCTGCAAATTCAGAAGTTCAACAAATGATTCATGACAATTCCTGCCCATTGTGATTATCTATACAGATGGTTCTGTGACGAGGGGCAGACGAAGTGCATGGGGGTTCATGGCAAAAGCAAATGGATGTCGCTTGGTGCAACAAAGAATGGCACATGATATCACAACGTCTTGTTTGAGAATAGGGATGGAGACAGTCACTGCTGCCTTCCGCTGGATTGAGGATCAAATGCACACACATGCCGTGATTCTAACTGACTCAAAGAACATGTTGAGAAAGGTTTAGTATACTTCGCGCAGAGTGGCAATCATCACCTAAGAGTTCACGTGCTGTTAGTATCCTTTGGATATTTTCTCCAGTCATGCCGGTGAGCGGAAAAATGAGCCGGCAGAAAGACTGTTCGATTCTGGACCATTTGGTGATGAATTGATGTATGACAAGCTAGATGTTGTAAGGGCTCATTTGGAACGAGTGAACAGTGCCGAGGCACAGACAGACCATTACTGTTTGATAACACTGGCGCTCCGAGGAGTTACCAGGTGATCTGGCTAAGTGTCAACACTCCAGCGAAAGGCGAGACGGGTATACAATCTGACAGCTACTGGTGCCATTGGAATAGTTCTTGCTGTTGAAGATGGGGACGGGGCGCGTATAGGAGTGTCCCGAGTGCTATGATATCGATTCTCAATTCAACATTTAACATTCAATATTTTTCTTTATCCCTTTCTTTTTTTTCATTTCTGTTATTGTCTTTTCTTGCCTTTTGCTTTCAATTTTTTTTTTAAAAACCTTTTTCCTGACTGTCGTTTTCCTCTAAAGGGTTTCTTCAGAAAGAAAGAAAGAAAGAAAGAAAGAAAGAAAGAAAGAAAGAAAGAAAGAAAGAAAGAAAGAAAGAAAGAAAGAAAGAAAGAAAGAAAGAAAGAAAGAAAGAAAGAAAGAAAGAAAGAAAGAAAGCAAGAAAGAAAGAAAGAAAGAAAGAAAGAAAGAAAGAAAGAAAGAAAGAAAGAAAGAAAGAAAGAGACAGTAAGAAAACTTCTTTTTATTTTGTTTCGAATTACAGCCATGATAACAACAAAGTAGAACTTGATATTAGAGACCTAAATTGCCAGAGGCCCTTATTTCGCATTAAAAGCACATGATGATGATTGAGCTTCAATAGGCGAACGAACGAATGAACTTTATTTTCAAAGGGTTCATAATTAGGACCTTAAACCCTCATCCTCTAACCTTACCCCTTCCCGCCCCCCCCCTCCCCCCAATCCTTTTCCACATTCGCCCTCGACAAAAGCTGTTTTTCAGTCTTTCTGTCATAATCAATGATGCTAATTCACACCTTATAAAGGTGCCCTTATTTACTCTCAGATTTGACCCCCGAGATTAGAAAACACAATGTACCTGTTATGTGGTATCGTTTGCTTTCTGAAGTGGCGCCATTGTTTTCGCGTCAGGACAAAATGCGTGCACACAATTTTATCCCGTATGCCAGTCTGCAGATATTTGCTGTTTCGGGTATACGGAAGCTGGAGATAATGTATTGTAGCTAGAGCGGTGCTCGTAGTCATTTTATCACTGGTATCCTGTTCAACCTATTACACTATTGCCATATAGATAGATGAGTAGACGGACGGACAGACAGACAGACAGACAGACAGACAGACAGACAGACAGACAGACAGACAGACAGACAGACAGACAGACAGACAGACAGACAGACAGACAGACAGACAGACAGACAGACAGACAGACAGACAGACAGACAGACAGACAGACAGACAGATAGATAGATAGATAGATAGATAAATAGATAGATAGATAGATAGATAGATAGATAGATAGATAGACAGACAGATAGATAGACAGACAGACAGATAGATAGATAGACAGACAGACAGACAGACAGACAGACAGACAGACAGACAGACAGACAGACAGACAGACAGATAGATAGATAGATAGATAGATAGATAGATAGATAGATAGATAGATAGATAGATAGATAGATAGATAGATAGATAGATAGATAGATAGATAGATAGATAGATAGATAGATAGATAGATAGATAGATAGATAGATAGATAGATAGATAGATAGATAGATAGATAGATAGATAGATAGATAGATAGATAGATAGATAGATAGATAGATAGATAGATAGATAGATAGATAGATAGATAGATAGATAGACAGATAGATAGATAGACAGACAGACAGACAGATAGACAGATAGATAGATAGATAGATAGATAGATAGATAGATAGATAGATAGATAGATAGATAGATAGATAGATAGATAGATAGATAGATAGATAGATAGATAGATAGATAGATAGATAGATAGATAGATAGATAGATAGATAGATAGATAGATAGATAGATAGATAGATAGATAGAACGAACGAACGAACGAACGAACGAACTTTTTTTTCAAAGGGTCACAAATTGGGCACGCAGGCCCGTCTTACATTCGGCCCTTCCAGTCAACCATCTTTCGCACAACAGTTGTATTTTACTAATAAAGCATGTTATGATCATATGATGTTATGCATATTATGAATATTATAAAAAAAACCACAAAAGCATGAGTTGTAAAGTGCATGCAAAAACCCGCGCGTGCATACATACACCCACATACACGCGCTCACCCACTCACTTACACACACAAACATGTATGCATACATTACATACATACACACACAGATACATACAAACAAACATGCATACACACATACACACAGGCATACGTACACACAAACATACATACATAGATACAAACATACATTCATACGTAATACAGGCATACACGCATAGTCATAAATACAGTCATGCATGGAGACACACACATGCACACACGGATACTCCCACAGAGACACACACACACTCAGATAAAAATACAGACACACACACACAGACACTTACATATAAACACACACAGGGAAACACACAGCACACATATTTACATTCGTGCTCACACACTGGCACACACACCACACATACGCAGACAAACATGCAGACACATTCATACAGCCACATAGACACACACGCAGTCAAACACACACACACACACAAATACAGACAAACAGGCAGACAAACACATACTGTCACCCACAGAGACAAACACGCAGAAATGCATAATCATTCAAACACATAGAAATACCCACGCAGACACATATACAGCACGCACAGACATATACTCTGACATGCAGACACATACAGACAACAAAGGGGCACACACAACACACACAGAGAAAGACGCATAGACATGCACAGACAGACAGACACATGCTGACACATACACTCACGCAGACAGACATACAGACACCCACACACAGAGATACATACATACAGCCTCATAGACACACCCGCAGACAAAACACATAAACATACACAGGCAAACATGAAGACAAACACATACGGGGACACACACAGACACAAACGAAGATATACACACAGTCACATCAAATATGCAGAAAAACACAGAGACACACACACATGCAGACAAAAACAGAGACACACACACAGACACATATTCACAGCTACATGTATCCAATCGCACACATACACATGCAGACACACATACACAGCAAAGAGGCACACTTAAACACACAGAAACCAGTTCACACTGAAACATACACGTGGACATACGCGTGAACACACACACATTCGAACATACACAAGGACACAGACGCATACATTCGCAGACACACACCCAGATACACAAGCAGACAAACAACATACATATCAAGCACACTCGCGCGCGCAAACAAACATATCATACACACCTTGTTTAATAATAGATAGATAGATAGATAGATAGATAGATAGATAGATAGATAGATAGATAGATAGATAGATAGATAGATAGATAGATAGATAGATAGATAGATAGATAGATAGATAGATAGATAGATAGATAGATAGATAGATAGATAGATAGATAGATAGATAGATAGATAGATAGATAGATAGATAGATAGATAGATAGATAGATAGATAGATAGATAGATAGATAGATAGATAGATAGATAGATAGATAGATAGATAGATAGATAGATAGATAGATAGATAGATGGATAGATAGATAGCTAGATAGATAGCTAGATAGCTAGATAGATAGATAGATAGATAGATAGATAGATAGATAGATAGATAGATAGATAGATAGATAGATAGATAGATAGATAGATAGATAGATAGATAGATAGATAGATAGATAGATAGATAGATAGATAGATAGATAGATAGATTAGATAGATAGATAGAATAGATAGATAGATAGATAGATAGATAGATAGATAGATAGATAGATAGATAGATAGATAGATAGATAGATAGATAGATAGATAGATAGATAGATAGATAGATAGATAGATAGATAGATAGATAGATAGATAGATAGATAGATAGATAGATAGATAGATAGATAGATAGATAGATAGATAGATAGATAGATAGATAGATAGATAGATAGATAGATAGATAGATAGATAGATAGATAGATAGATAGATAGATAGATAGATAGATAGATAGATAGATAGATAGATAGATAGATAGATAGATAGATTAAATTAGATTAAATAGAGTGGAGCTTTAACCTCACTTACACGGCATTAGTCCGAAAGTCTTGTGTGCAAACATCATTGTCCCTGTGGATTCAGATGCCAGATTGTGGCGGGGAAGGGGGGGGGGGGGAGGGAGAGGGAATTATTTACTGCTAGCTTGTAAATTTGTCCTATAAGGTGACTAATGAGGGATCTTTCGTCTGAAGCCGAAGTGCGTCTATTTTAAGGGCAAGCCATCAACTACTGCATCCAAAAAAAGCCATGTCTCCCAAAACATCAATGCCAGTCGACCCTCGTTAGATGTAGGTTGCGGAGACGTCCTTCCGATACCAGACAAGTGGAACACCTTGCGAGGAGGAAAAAAACAGCTTGTGAAAACATGCAATTCCACTAAATGGCATTGGGTAAAAGGGCGAAAGCTCATGCGCCGCTGCATCAATAACAACAACAACAACAACAACAGATGTAGGTTGCGGAGACGTCCACACGCATACCTTTCTGTGAACGCCTTCCCTCCATCACTAGTCACGATAAGTAAACCTTCTTTCCAGCCTTTTACAAAAAAAGTTACTGTTCGGATTTCATCTTTCCGCTTTCTCGTCCCTCTTAAAGAAGTTAATAGCTGCTTCATTTCTGCTTACAGAATTCAGAGCCGTCCAAGTGAGAATTAAATTTATTTTACAATTATTTCGTTGATTATTATTTCTTTTCGTTTCTTTTTTTTTTTTTTAAATTATACATATTAATTCAATACCGCAGTGAAGATATCTCTGTCAGTTCATGTTTGTGTTGTTTCTTGTCGTTGTTTTGCCGATTAAAGCTCATAGCTGAACGTCTCCTGTTAACTGTTTGTAAACCTGACATTTACTTATTGTTTTTCTTATCATTTTCTATTTTTTTTTCCTCTTCGTTTTTTTAAACAAAGCCTTTGTTTTTAGCCAAATGAGTATTGGAAATCTCCCGAGAAGTAAAGGTGGCTGGTGTGATACTGACCATATCACTCACCGACTGCGGATTAATCTGTTAGATATGTGTCTATCACTGCATGCTGGATTCGTTACTTGTGTAAAATAAGTCATGTAAATTAGCGTTGTCAGCGGTTTGAATTCTAGGCGCTGCCAAAATTCCCGGATTTTCGTTTGGGGATCTGCATGGTCTCAAAGCATGGTGTCCGCTTCGAGTGCTAGAGGTTCTGGATCCAATCCCTGGTAAGGGCTGGGATTTTTTCACGTGGACTCGGACTTCTAGTAATTCCCCCTTTGTCTCTGGGTAGTTAGATCGGACGCCCGTGTGCATTGTTGCAAATCCCTTGGCAGTTGGAAATCGAAAACAGTAGCCTAACGACGCTGCCCCGACAAAATTTGGAGATTAAAATCTACCTAAATTATTTCAGGATCCTCGCTGGTGCTACGGAGTCTGTGCAGTGTGCTGAGCTTCTTCGGACTCAACTTGAGTTAAAAGAAGAATGGAGCACTTATGGGTTACTACCTCTGTGCCATGATGTTGATCCGTTGTTCAAAACTCAAACCTCATTTACCAACACATATGTACATCTTGCGAAAATATCCCGGGGCACCGATGCTTTTCACTTTGTAAACCTGTTTCTACATTATTCAACTGGCTGAGGCAGCGTAAAACTCATATTTAGAAGTGTTCCACAGGGGTGCCAGAACATTCACCCTCTCTGCCTCGAAAAAAAAAGTTGTGGGCTTTGTGGGGATAGATGGGGTAGGGAGGGGTGGGGGGGGGGGGGGAAGAGGTTGAGTAAGGGGAATAAGCTCACAACCTGAATTTGGAAACTACATATCAGCACATTATTATGACGGGGCTTTAAAGGAAAATCTCAGAAGTGTCAAAGAAATTACAATAAAAGTGGTCGTCCTACTTGTATGGATTTGAACCCACAAGCAAAAAAAAAAAGTCTATAGATACTGCAGCACCCCTGCACCCCTTTTTCACTGATTAAAAACAACCCTTCAAAAAATGTTATACAGGGGACCAAACTCTTACTTAACTCTAGAAGACATTATTATAATTATTTCTTTCCCTTTACTTGTAACTAATATTTTATTTAGTGTACCTTCCAAATCGATCATTCGATAAATGTGTCCTCTCTGGACTGCTTACTGTTTTCTTAGAAGTCTCAGTAAGGACGGAAGTCCGACAAGGCAGATCCCAGATACCTCGTTCAACCTCCACACAAGTTATAATTGGGTTACTCTTAACACTTACACAAGCCAGGTTTAACCTGCAGTCTCAGGCGGGTCATTTTTAAAGTTCACCACCTCTCTATGTTGACCAACTCCTGAAGTTGACCTTATTTACAGGGATGAGAAAGTTGCCACATATTCTCAATGCAAGACTACCTCTACATGTTGACCACTTCTGTGAGTTTTGTGTTAACCACTTGAAATATGACGCATAAAAGTAATTTACTCTATCAAAATTGACCACCTCTGTAAGATGTCTGTTGACCACTTGAAATATGACCCACACAGATAATTTACTGTTTATAACTTGACCACCTCTGTAAGTTGCATGTTGACAACTTGAAATATGACCCACACAGATAATTTACTGTTTATAACTTGACCACCTCTGTAATTTGCATGTTGACAACTTGAAATATGACACACACAAGTAATTTACTCTATACAACTTGACCAATCGGTCTTAATCATCTTTGAGGGTATATATTTTGTGTAATAATAAAAGCGCAATCATCATCATCACCGTATGTGGTGCCGGTAAGCATGAGGTGTCATATTTAGTCATCTCAAACGAGCAACCAGAATCAAGGATCGGTGCAAAGGTTATGTCTCGCCCCTTTAGTCTGACCAGGCAACGACCGGCTCCAGCTGCTGGTCTTGGCCAAGCCACACAGGTCAAGATCCCTGTACCTTCCTCTTGCTCTCTCTTTTTCTATCACGCCAGTTGTTACAGCGTTCTTAACTGAATTCCTTCTCCTAATCTGTCCAGCAATATTGACTATCTGGGAGTAATCGTTCTCAGTTTACCACTTTCATCTGTCTCGATTAGAATTCTTGTTTTTTCTTAAAAAAAAAAGGTTCCTCTGATATTCTTTGCTTTCTTCCCAACAAGCACTTCTTTGTTGTCATGATTAGTCATGATTTAATATAAGCGCAATGGTCCGGCGTAATACTTTTTATCAAAAGGTTTCGCCACAGAACAAATATTGGGGAGAGGGGATGTGGTGGGGGGGGGGGGGGGGGGGGATGCAGTCGTCAACTGAGAAATATTTCATACAAAAGATAGTGAGAGATGTAATACTGAAACATTTCATACATAAGATAGTAAGAGATGTAATACTGAAACATTTCATACATAAGATAGTGAGAGATGTAATACTGAAACATTTCATACATAAGATAGTGAGAGATGTAATACTGAAACATTTCATACATAAGATAGTAAGAGATGTAATAATGAAACATTTCATACATAAGATAGTGAGAGATGTAATACTGAAACATTTCATACATAAGATAGTGTGAGATGGAATACTGAAACATTTCATACATAAGATAGTGTGAGATGTAATACTGAAACATTTCATACATAAGATAGTGAGAGATGTAATACTGAAACATTTCATACATAAGATAGTGTGAGATGGAATACTGAAACATTTCATACATAAGATAGTGTAGGATGTGATACTGAAACATTTCATACATAAGATAGTGTGGGATGTGATACTGAAACATTTCATACATGAGATAGTGTGGGATGTGATACTGAAAAATCTCATACATGAGATAGTGTGGGATGTGATACTGAAAAATTTCATACATAAGATAGTGTGGGATGTGATACTAAATCATTTCATACATAAGATAGTGTGGTATGTAATACTGAAACATTTCATACATAAGACAATGTGAGATGTAATACTAAATATTTCATACATAAGATAGTGTGGGATATAATACTGAAGTATATCATACATAAGACAGTGTGGGATGTAATACTGAAGTATTTCATACATAACATAGTGTGCGATAAGATACTGTAACATTTCATACATAAGATAGTGAGAAATGTAATACTGAGACACTTTATACATAAGATAGTGAGAGATGTAATACTGAAACATTTCATACATAGGATAGTGAGAGATGTAATACTGAAACATTTCATACATAAGATAGTGAGAGATGGAATACTGAAACATTTCATACACAAGATAGTGTGGGATGTATTACTAAAATTTTTCATACAATAAGAAGAAACTCCACAGGAGAGCATGTACAGCAGGAGTCTACCAGTCATCAGTAGAAGTAACCTCTCGTCTTCAAATGTTTCGGCCAACGAGCTGCTAGACATTTTCAGAGAGTGGGCCCACCTGAGTTCATGAAGCTCAGGGTTGGTTTTCCCTGCTGCACGAATAACCGGATGTTATTCGGACAAAGACAAATTGGTGATTTTGCAGAAGGTATTTGTGAGATAAGAAGTCAAGCGGCAAGCTTACGATAGGTTTACCGAACACATGTTGGACTTTGTTAGCAGGTGTCAGAGGGACACTGGCAGACAATTCGGACACAATGGACTTTAAGGGATGAGAAATTCTTTTCCGCTAGACACCCAGACCAGCTCACCGAGGCCCGTCCCCTACGTTGTTTCGTTGTGTCCAGAGCCAGCTCGAGGCCCTCTCAGCAACCCCGCCCAGCTGTTTAAGTGTCCGTTTGCGTTCATTACCGCGTAAGCCTAGTTCATTAATCACATTGTAGAGTGAAGTGGAAACGAGACCTCTCGCTCCCACTTGGACGGCGAAGACTTACTGTCTACTCTTCGTCCCTCCTCAGACTGGCTGCTAAGTCACAGTACTTCTCGAGCTTGTACATATGGCTTTCGTCCATTCGCGACTCATACGGGACGGTCAGCTCAATCAGAATGAGCTGCCGTTTCTCTGCAGAGTGGAGAACTATGTCAGGTCGCATGCCGGTCTTCCGGATTAACTCAGGGTACCTTTCATAGCCAGGCAGGTCAACCGCCAGTAACCAGTCCCTCGTACAGTCTAGCACAGATGGAGCGTGTGCGACGTTGTTGAGTCTACCTTTTTGAATCTGCCCAGCCTTAAAGGAAGCGTATGGGGACGACGGTAGGACTGGCCCTCGCGTTGGCCCTCATCCTAGCCTGTTCCACAACGGCTGCCAACTCTTTTAGCACCTTGTTGTGGCGCCAGGTATATCTGCCTTGACCTACGGCATTTCTGCATGCGGACAGTACGTGTTCTAACGTATGTTTCGCTCTGCATAGCGGACATGACGGGTCGTTAGTCGCACTCCACTTGACCATGTTGACACCAGACGGTAATACATCATAGGCTGAACGAACGAGGACGCTCAGCCGCAGCGGGGTCATTCGCCAGATCTCACCCCACGTGAGTACTCTTGGCAATGCGCTCTCCAAGCTGACCCAATTGTCCTGCTGCGACTGCTGGGCTGCTTTTGGGACCCTAACCTCGTTTTCGTTGTCCCTTATTTGCTGTATCACAATGTCTTGACGCTCTTTGGCTTTGGACCACCAATTTACCTTCCAGTGACCTAGGCCTCGACGGTCGGTTTGAGTGTATCCCATAATCTCCTTCAATTTTAGTGCATTCTGAGCAGATTCGATGGCATCGAGGACTCTCCATTTGACGCCAGTCCTTAGAGCGGGTTGGACAGCGATGACATTTGGGTCTGAAGACTAGTGCAAGAACATGGCGAGTCTTTGCCAACTTTTAACTCTTCGGTTATCGATTTGAAAGGGAGTACCAGTTTAGCCTGCTTACAATACAGAGCCACGTCAGTCAGACAAGGCGGTGCACCAATCCACTTTCATATGGCTGTGTTGACGTTTTTCTCCATTATATCCACTGCAGTCATCGTCACTTCGTAGACTAACAGAGGCCAGAGGAGCTTTGGAATCAACATGAATTGGAGACACCAGACCTTGAACTTCCCGATCAGCCTGCTTCGCTCGATCGCGAGCAGGCCTGTAGCCAGTGACTCGTGTATTCGCGGGACCTCCGCTCTATCAGATAACTTCGAATCGTAAACGCGACCAAGGCTCTTCACCGGTTCCTCCAGAACCGTGGGGATTTTATTCATTGCCACCGTAAAACTGGTTGCCGCAACCTAACCTTTTAGGACTGACAGACTCCTCGACTTCTGCGGTTTGAATTGCATACCGCTCCATTGGACCACCGCGTCTAATCTTTTCAGAATCGTGCGTGTTATAAGTCCTTGTCAACTGGCATAGACAAGGGTTCTACGGGCGGCCTCTGATGTTGAGAGATATGTCACTGATCAACTATCATGCCCCCCCCTTCCTTCTCAAGCTGGGCAGCCCCTAACCATTAAGGTGTTGAGTCGCCACAGCCTGTATGCTCCAGTGGATGCTTGGAGCTAGGACAAAATCCGAATCATATGCTGTAAAAACTGATGCACCAGGCAATAAAAAGGAACATAAATTCAGGCTTCGGCTTACCTGTGGAACCTCAGGACCATGTGTCCTTTGTTTTCCACTGGCTTGGAAACCATTAGTGATGGAAGAAAAACAACTATCGTTTACTCCGAAATCAATGAACGTTGACGTAGATATGGCTGACCTAAGGAAACAACGTAAATAGGGAGTAACTGTGATCGAGCTGATTGTAAGAAATGCTAAATATAACACAAACTGTGACAGAAAGTTCCACGGAAGGAATGAAAGAGACACACGCAAATACAATCGAACGTTTCGACTAAAGTCTTTATCAACGGAATACTAAATACAGCACAAACTGTGACTAGAAAACTCAACGGGAAAGATAGCTAATAAAAAAGCCAAGATCAACATGAAACCAGTCAGTACATAATGATGGAAAGATAAAAATTTGAAAGCTATAACACGAAAGAAATAAGCAAAAAGGCGTATGTGAAAAGAGGGGAAGAAATATAAATAAATTAAATAAATGAACAAGTAAATAAATACAATTAAATATAGCTGTTTTGAATATTGATCCTTCCACGACTAAAAACACCAAAACTATAAATGACACGATTTTCTAACGAGTATCAGCTGGTTTGTTCACCTGGCTGACAATATGTCTTGAGCGTCTGGTGTGCCTCTCATGATTGGTTGTGTCGATCTTTGCTCCCAATACTCGTATTCTTAGCAGTATGTGGACACGTTGCTTTTGGATTCATCGGAACGTCCGAACCAATCTAAAGGTGTTAACAATATCTGCGAGACCTATAGGCCCGCCATCTACAACTAATGAAGAGCCTGCCAGTCTATCAGCTCTGCCATTGCCAAGAACACCTGTACGCCTTGGGACACATATAAAGGTAACTGCACACACACAGTAGAGTTTTGCAATGACTTTATCCACTGTCCGCATATGGGGCCTGTCTTGACCCTCCGGATCATGCTCAAAGAATCACTCAGCACAGAATAGTCCTGTGATTATAGCCACATCAAAGCTTGTGTCATTGCCATCACCTCCATCTTCATGCTGTTGGTAGTCATGAAGAAGGAACCGCTGGCTTCTTGAACTGTTCTGCCTGAAAAGCGAGCTGTGAATGCCTATGCACTATTATGTCTTCGTTTAACTGACCCGTCTGTGTAGATTAACACATCTGTCTTATCGGGCTTGTCACTGATAAGCTTGCATACTTCGGCTTTTGACAGCAACGGGATTCTCCTTCCGACAACTGCTGTCCAGCGTGATGAAACAGGAAAAGGTGAGACTGAGCGTTTTAGGCAAAGGTATCCCTTTCTCACCACGCTGGATGTCTGTAAGATGTGATCATGTGCACTACATCACCAGGGTGGATGTCTGTAAGACTGCAGACCTGCATGATGTCCTACTGTGCACTACCTCACCAGGCTGGATGTCTGTAAGAGTGCAGACCTGCTTGATGACATCATGTGCACTACCTCACCAGGGTGGATGTCTGTAAGAGTGCAGACCTGCACGATGTGATCATATGCACTAACTCACCAGACTGAATGTCTGTAAGACTGCAGACCTGCATGATGTCATCATGTGCACTACCTCACCAGGCTGGATGTCTGTAAGGGTGCAGACCTGCTTGATGACATCATGTGCACTACCTCACCAGGCTGGATGTCTGTAAGAGTGCAGACCTGCTTGATGTCATCATGTGCACTACCTCACCAGGCTGGATGTCTGTAAGGGTGCAGACCTGCTTGATGACATCATGTGCACTACCTCACCAGGCTGGATGTCTGTAAGAGTGCAGACCTGCTTGATGACATCCTGTGCACTACCTCAACAGGCTGGATGTCTGTAAGAGTGCAGACCTGCTTGATGACATCATGTGCACTACCTCACCAGGCTGGATGTCTGTAAGAGTGCAGGCCTGCTTGATGACATCCTGTGCACTACATCACCAGGCTGGATGTCTGTAAGAGTGCAGACCTGCTTGATGACATCCTGTGCACTACCTCACCAGGGTGGATGTCTGTAAGGGTGCAGACATGCTTGATGACAGCATGTGCACTACCTCACCAGGCTGGATGTCTGTAAGAGTGCAGACCTGCTTGATGACATCCTGTGCACTACCTCACCAGGGTGAATGTCTGTAAGAGTGCAGACCTGCTTGATGACATCCTGTGCACTACCTCACCAGGGTGGATGTCTGTAAGGGTGCAGACCTGCTTGATGACATCATGTGCACTACCTTACCAGGCTGGATGTCTGTAAGAGTGCAGACCTGCTTGATGACATCCTGTGCACTACCTCACCAGGCTGGATGTCTGTAAGAGTGCAGACCTGCTTGATGACATCATGTGCACTACCTCACCAGGCTGGATGTCTGTAAGACAGCAGACCTGCATGATGTCATCCTGTGCACTACCCAGTCTTGATTTGACCCTTTTTAGTTTGTTGCATTTTTGTGTGTGTGGTGCGAAGGGTGATGCAGATTGGTACTTATCTTGTTGCATGCGTGAACTCTCCAAATAGTGATCTTGTATGGTTGTTGTAGTTTATGGTAGGGAAGTCAAGAAGGTATTTCGTTGATACAAAGAAGTGTTACTTGAGCTCCTAAGAATAATACTGATGCCTTTGTTTGGAACTTTTTCAATTCTACTAGTTTGAGTATGGTTGACAATGAGGACAAGATCACAAACATTAGAAAGAGCAGGTATTACGCAAGTTTTTTTAAAGCTCAGTCTATGAAGGTCCAGGTGGCTGATTGACACCTGGAGAATGAATGCTCAGTCTGCTAGGGGCAGATAGCTGGGTTACACCTGGAGAACGGATGATGGCGGAGTTCCTCAAGACATCCTTTATGATGAATTAAAGACAGGTAGAAGATGTCGAGGCCGACCACTCCTACGATATGAAGATATGTGCAAGCGGGATATGAATGATACAGGTATAGAGGTAGACTCGTGGGAACAAAATGCCATAGGCCGCGTCGTGTGAAGGAGGCACATCAGGAAGGGAATGAGACTGGAGGAAGAAATGTTTGCAGAAAGGATGAGAGCTGAGCATATGAGCAGAAACACACTTAACACAAATATTTATAATACCGGTCCAGAAATTCCATGCTTCAACTGACAAAGACTTTTCTTTTTGTGGGCGGGTCTTGCTAGTCATACTCGCCATCGCCATGGGCTGTGAATTCTGACCCTCCTCATAGCACAACATAACACTATCCGCTTGAAAGACGGAAAGGTACCAGCCAATGATACCTTAGATAGTCTGGGGTGTAACACTGAACTGTGTCATGGATTAAGAAGAGTGTTATTTAATTCTGAAATCTTTTATTCACTAAATAGTTTGTCTGTATTGTGAAGTCATACTTCAGACGCCAGATAATTTGGTTTTTAGAAATTAATTAGATCACACGCCAGATAATATCGCTTTTATGCATGAATTAGATACCACGCCACATAATCTGGTTTCTATATATGAATAAAATCACACAGCAGATATGGGTTTTGATAATTAATTACATAGACGACAGACAATGTGACTTTTAGAAATGAAATAGTTCACCTCGGCAGCCAATATGGTTTTTAGAACATAAGAAGTTTTCAAAATAAATAACTGAAATCAAAAGTAGGGTTTAACTAGTCAATTACTTAATATCAGAATTACAACTGATAAAGGGAACCTTTCTGCCAGAAAGCATTCGTCATCATAAAAAAGTACGTTTTACACACCATTTAACTTTTATTTAAACTAAAGCAGGTCACAGGACAGACAGTGTTTGGCGTCAGCCTAAAACAGATGGCGCACCAGAATTACCCTTTCCACAAAACATTTCCCGTAAAGTGGCTTGGAATTTAGAACTCATTTTCATGTAAATAAAGAAATTAGTTGTTGCATTGACAGCCTCTAGATTCAGCATGATGGATGTCATGGCGTACATGGCTCTACGTTTAGCGCCATCAGGTCGCAAGTCTACATCAACCAAACCCCAGAGAAAGAGCATTACTCCTGGCAGAAAGCAGATAATGAAGACGGTTGAAATCAGAACCACCATTTTTACAGCCTTGGTTTCTTTGTCCGACATATTTGATTTACTAACGTTCGTTGTCTGCTGCCTCCACTTTGATTTGTCTCTCAGTGTTTTGACAAGTATTGCGGTGCAGATAATGATGAAGACAAAAATTACTGTTGGAAGAACGGTGTTCAATATAAACACAAATATTTCTTCTTCTGCTCTGTTTTTAAGATAAACAAGCCCGAGAATAGATTTATTTCTGGCGGAATCAAAGACCCAAATGTACCGCGATGTGTAAAACATTGGAGAAGTTGAACCAATCATGATGAAATAAATGACAACTATACACTTGACTGTTCTGTCCGGCGTAAGGATCCTCTTTACTTCTAAAGGTATCGCAATACAAAGGCATCGTTCAAACGTGATGAGGGCTGTGATGCCGGTACTCACCCTGATTAAGATCACGTGAACCCACCCCACGTGCCATCGTATCTGTTCCGGGTAAAAGGGCAGGTCAAGGCAGGTGAAGGACGGGGTTGAAAGAATGTTCCAGAAGAAGAGAAAAATCAGAGATCCCAAGTCGGATACGGCCAACATGAGAAGACTGATGTTTACAGTATCTCTGACTCCCTGTTTCAGAAACGTAACGATGTTGAGTATATTATTGACTATACCCAGAGTTGTTATACATTGCCCAACTCCCCAGAAATTCACAAGTAGAAATACAGCCAGCGCCGTGTCTGATATAAAATCGACATCTTTATCAACGAAAAAGTGATTGTTGGTCATGTTATGTCCTGCATGTATTATCCATGTTTCAGGAAAGCCAATGGTGTTGTTGGTTGTCCCATTAAAATATCTTTTTGAGTGTTGTACTCTGTCAGAAGTCATGATGTTAATGCTTTAAAAAACCGAACGACTAGATGCTGTAAATCACGGCAGACTGTAGACTGATCCATGGGGCGGTAGTAGCTATGAGTGCTGTTACAGTTTTACTGCGCTGGAACAATCCAAAGGGCGGAAGTAGCCCCTGACGACAAGTAGCCCATCCATGGATTTGAGAATTCTGTTGATGTAAATAGAGCCAAGCATTATTAAAATGATAACAGGCACATGGATTATCCCCCCCCCCTAAATTTTGTTTCATCATTTTAATTATCTAGGTGCTCGGTCATGTGAGATGAGATCTATCAACAAGAAAAAAATACAGCGGGAAAAACAAAAAGGCACAGAGTCACTAACGAAGAACTAAGAACAATATTGGCCACACAGTACCAGTAAATAATTTGATAGAGCATCAAAGAATTAAATTGTTCGCTTGATCTGGTCAGAATGGAATACAACCAGCCAGCTGATAGAGTGTACAGTGCTTTCCGAATATATGCCCCTAGGAGGACATCACAGGAGAGTCCAATATATTTTAGGGTGGTAAGAGTGGGTTTCCCGGCTTTCTAATGCTCTTAACTACCCAAAAACATTTAGAGCTGGACCTAAATCTAACCCACCTACATCCCACGAGAAAGTGCAGCCTAGGTCCCACGACTGCATGCAGCGTATCTATCACCACCTAAAATATTTGACTGTTTGGGGGGGGGGGGGGGGGGGGGGGGGGGTGAGGAGGAGAGAGATATTGGGATAGAACCGAGAGTACAGCATCAAAACAACAGGCTACAAGGCGAGAGGCTGACTAAGCAAAATAGATCAGTGGATGGAGTAAAAGAGACATCAGAGAAAAGCAAAACGACATTAACACAAACTACTCAACCAGCAAAAGACAGGAATCGACATCTAACTATTCTCTTTGACGTTCCACGGCATAAACAGTAACTCATGTGCGAAAAAGAAAAGATCCGGGAGCTGCTGGTCGAACAATTAGAAACGATGTACTCTTATTAATGAGACCTAGGTTCGAATTTGTATAACCTCAGCACTAACACATCTTTATGAATTTATCAAGTCACAGAAAGTGTATTGATCGGCACTCATAGAAAGAAGTAGATAGATAGAAAAACACACTAGACAAAATAAAAATCGAAAGCTATAGTTACCGTGCCGACATCTTTAACGTGCTATTTCCGGCAGCTCTGAAGTGGACAGAGCTGCCAGAGTAATTATCGTGTCTGATTTTCAGTCGGTACTGAGAAAGGCTCCGAATGACAAATGTGGCAGAAGTGGATACCAAGCATCAGAACGTCAACTTATAGGGGCTTACCTCAATATACTGTCCGAGATACCCGGAAGTGCAAGACAATGAAAGCGCAGAGTTTCTGGCTACAAAAGCCATAACTACAGCAGCACTCGTATTGCATAAAGGAGACAATTTAAAGACAATTGACGAACGAATGTTGATGAAAGACACGAGGTTAGAAGAAATAACTTTGGCAAGAATGTGTGAAAGAGGAACTGGGTGTGAATCAGATAAGGAAGGACTTATGAGATGAAGAGAAAGACAAGTTTAAAATCAGTGCGCCACGCGAACAGTTATCATCCACACCTTATGGCATTTGCTGTGGGAGATGAAGCACCTTTGGGTATGCTCGGTGTGCCATGATGTCGATTCTGAAATCAGTAAACAGTAAATTTATGCAGTAAAATCATTAGTTGCCTTTTTTTCTGAAATTAAATGCCATTGGATAATTACACGCTGTGTTCGCAATACAAGCTACTGACGTTTTATAGCCTAAAACACACACACACACACACACAACACAAACACACACACACACTAATGACTAAGTTGGTCTGAAACGTTCTGAAGAAAATGTACAAGTGGCTTGTATTTTTACGCCCACTATTGCTTTATGTAAGTATTATATATTTAAAAAACAAGTAATAGTTACTTTTTCACGCCTCTAGGCGTATAGGGCATATAGGGCTAGACCTATATTTTGTATAGACTATTCGGCAGATGATGGGTGATTTGGTCAGCATCACGACGGACAAACAATTATAGTAAACAGAACATAGGTTATGATGGCAGACCATCTGCCCTAAAACTCGGACATTTAACAAGCAATTAGAAAATCGTAGTGAGTCTCTAGAAATATGGATAGTTCAAAGAATGTTATTTCATGGAGACAAAAGTAAAAAGCAATCAGAGATTGTGGAGAGACTGGGAATGATAAAGAAAAATTACATAAACAATTTTTAAAAAAAAATAGAAAAAGGATGCCGTCGAAATATTTCTGCCACAAAAAAATCCGAATGGAGAGACAACTGGAGGTATTAGAGCAAGTGGTAGACAACGATATAAGCGAGAGGACAACATCCAGAGATTGACGAAAAACCGTCTGAAACAGTGTACTATCCGGAAATGCGTCAGATGCTGTTAGAGATCCTTTTCAGCCAATCTTCATGCTGGAGGCAACACCTGATCAATGAAATGCGGTCAATGAAAGGGAGACAATCACCCACAGCCTCTATCAGCCAGTAATTATTTACTATGATTGTTGCTTCAGTTTGGCAGCAGAGAATTTGGCGTTGATGTCGAGATAGGGTGAATGTTTAATCGTTCAGGAATTGCTGAGGTAAACCACAGATAACCAATAAAAGCTACGGATGTTCTGTAACGTTATGTAAAATGTATGCAATTTACTAATTAAGAATGAAAATTATGTATTAAAGTGTATTTTTAATAATAGTTTGGGGTTTCAATGAAAGAGGTGACTAGTTCAATCTGGGGCAAATGGGAATCACGGGGTAAAACCCAAATTGTATGTCTCGACAGTGCGTTAAATTTTTTTTTTCTTTTTAGAAAAAAAAAAAAAAAAAAAATTACAGGTACTCGCCACACAGTGTTCAATACATGGTACTCATCGCGTGGGCAACTGCTGATCTGTTGGCGACTTCTGCTACCATCCATGATGAACTGCAATTCTAATACTGTGATAAACATTCTGTGTGTTTTTCGTTGGCGCAGGAGCGGAGCAAAGATGGGGTGACCCGTTTGCTATGAAGCTGAAACTAAGACTACCAGACCAGACATGGTACTCGTCAAACAGTGTCTTTAAGATATGAAGCCCTAAACAGGGTCACCAACTGAAAAAAGGAAGACGTTGGGTGGGGCAAGCTGAGGACATAATTACATGAGAGGAGTTGATCAAAGCGTCCGAGCAACAACACGATTTGTGTAACTGACTGACTGACTCTCAAACACCCAATGACAGAATGTGCCACCATGCCGATGAGGATCACCGTGGAGAGGTCCCAGATACCGCGTTCAGCCTTTAGGCCATATTTAAGGACGGGCTATATTGCAGCCCCTGACAAGAGCCAGAGTAGTGCTTCAAATAACGAAAAATTGCATCCCAAAAAGGACTGAAAGTGATACTAACGATGTGTGTAGAGTTCCAATCATATTAGGCCTTAAATGTAGGGAAGTGGCTAAGTGCAACAACGCCTAGAATATGATACGACAACATCTAGTTTAAAGAAAAATGAGGAGGAGGAGAAGAAGAAATTAAGAAGAAGAAGAAGAAGAAGAAGAAGAAGAAGAAGAAGAAGAAGAAGAAGAAGAAGAAGAAGAAGAAGAAGAAGAAGAAGAAGAAGAAGAAGAAGAAGAAGAAGAAGAAGAAGAAGAAGAAGAAGAAGAAGAAGAAGAAGACAAGAAAAGAAGAAGAAGAAGTAAAAGAAAAAACAGAATGGAGGTGAAGACGGCCGCAGCAGATATCCGCTGGCGTTAGAAGCAACTGCACACACGTCTTGCCGTGATTATATCTGACTCACAGTGCACGGTAAAAGACATATATACCCCATGCAGAATGGCAAGCATATTGTCAGAGGTCTTTGATAGCTTCCTTTGTATATTTTCTACAGGTATTTCGGTGTTTTGGGAGAGGAACAGGTAGAGAGACGAGTTGATTCTGCACCAGTTGACAAGGTTGGTATTGTTAGGGCCCTTAGGGAAGAAACAGTGCAGAGGTACAAACGAACAGATTATCAAGGCCTGAAGAGAATGGTGCTGTGTGGAATAGCCAGGGGTCTGGCAGACGCTCAACACTCAGGAAATAAGAGAGACGGACATAGAATAAAACTGTTTGAAACACTGCGCATGCTGCCGAAATTAGGGACCGAGTACTTATGGGAATGTCGCGAGTACTATAATGACAGTTTCTAACTTTCAACAGTCTTTTAAACTGGTACATGCAAATAAATTCATACAATGGTACTGCTAAGGAGTAACATTGTGTAAACAGAACGGATATGAAGGATGGGATAGAAAAGTCTGGGTATAGTCGGAGCTAGCAGATCTGAACATCAAAGAAAACTGGCTCGTAAACAGCATCTTGTCTCAGAAAATGAAATATTTTGGCCATATCATGCGCTGCAGTGGAGTGGAGAGAACAGTGGCGTGAAGAGAACAATGGAGTGGAGAAAACAGTGGAGTGGAGAGAAAAGTGGAGTGGAGAGAAAAGTGGAGTAGAGAGAACAGTGGCGTAGAGAGAACAGTGGAGTAGAGAGAACAATGGAGTGGAGAGAAAAGTGGAGTGGAGAGAACAGTGGAGTGGAGAGAACAGTGGCGTAGAGAGAACAGTGGAGTGGAGAGAACAGTGGAGTGGAGAGAAAAGTGGAGTGGAGAGAAAAGTGGAGTGGAGAGAACAGTGGCGTGAAGAGAACAATGGAGTGGAAAGAACAGTGGAGTGGAGAGAAAAGTGAAGTGAAGATAACATTGGAGTGGAGAGAACAATGGCGTGGAGAGAACAGTGGCGTGGAGAGAACAATGGAGTGGAGAGAAAAGTGAAGTGAAGATAACATTGGAGTGGAGAGAACAGTGGAGTGGAGAGAACAGTGGAGTGGAGAGAACAGTGGAGTGGAGAGAACAATGGAGTGGAGAGAACAGTGGAGTGGAGAGAACAGTGGAGTGGAGAGAACAGTGGAGTGGAGAGAACAATGGAGTGGAGAGAACATTGGAGTGGAGAGAACAGGGGAGTGGAGAGGAAAGTAGAGTGGAGAGAACAGTGGAGTGGAGAGAAAGGTGGAGTGGAGAGAACATTGGAGTGAAGAGAACAGTGGAGTGGAGAGAACAATGGAGTGGAGAGAACAGTGGAGTGGAGAGAACGGTGGAGTGGAGAGAACAGTGGAGTGAAGAGAACAGTGGAGTGGAGAGAACAATGGAGTGGAGAGAACATTGGAGTGGAGAGAACAGGGGAGTGGAGAGGAAAGTGGAGTGGAGAGAACAGTGGAGTGGAGAGAACATTGGAGTGGAGAGAACATTGGAGTGGAGAGAACAGTGGAGTGAAGAGAACATTGGAGTGAAGAGAACAGTGGAGTGGAGAGAACAGTGGAGTGGAGAGGAAAGTGGAGTGAAGAGAACAGTGGAGTGGAGAGAACAGTGGAGTGGAGAGAACAGTGGAGTGGAGAGAACAGTGGAGTGAAGAGAACAGTGGAGTGGAGAGAACAGGGGAGTGGAGAGAACAGTGGAATGGAGAGAACAGTGGAGTGGAGAGAACAGTGGAGTGGAGAGAACAGTGAAGTGAAGAGAACAGTGAAGTGAAGAGAACAGTGAAGTGGAGAGAACAACGAAGTGAAGAGAACAGTGAAGTGAAGAGAACAGTGGTGTGGAGAGAACAGGGGAGTGGAGAGGACAGTGGAGTGAAGAGAACAGTGAAGTGAAGAGAACAGTGAAGTGGAGAGAACAGTGAAGTAAAGAGAACAGTGAAGTGGAGAGAACAGTGGAGTGAAGAGAACAGTGAAGTGGAGAGAACAGTGAAGTGAAGAGAACAGTGAAGTGGAGAGAACAGTGGTGTGGAGAGAACAGTGGAGTGGATATATCAGTGGAAAGGAGAGAACAGTGGAGTGGAGAGAACAGTGGAGTAGAGAGAACAGTGGAGTAGAGAGAACAGTGGAGTGGAGAGAACATTGGAGTGGAGAGAACAGTGGAGTGGATATATCAGTGGAGTAGAGAGAACAGTGGAGTAGAGAGAACAGTGGAGTGGAAAGGGGGGGGGGGGAAGTACAGTGTTTATTATAGAATTTCTGTGATAAGACCGACATTCTGTGATGAGACCGACGTTCTGTGATGAAATTGACGTTCTCTGATGAGATTGACGTTCTCTGATGAGACCTGAAAGGTTCTTTTATGAAACCGACGTTCTATGATGAGACTTGCGTTCTGTGATGAGACCGACGTTCTATGATGAGACTGGCGTTTTGTGATGAGACTGACTTTCTATGAGACTGGCGTTCTATGATGGGACCTTCGTTCTATGATGAGACCGGCGTTCTATGAAGAGACCGACGTTTTGTGATGAGACTGATATTTTTTAAAGAGACCGACTATTTGCGATGAGACTGACGTTCTGTGATGAGACTGGCGTTCTGTGACGAAACCGACGTTCTGTGAAAAGACTGACGTTCTATAATGAGACCGCCGTTCTGTGATGAGACCGATGTTTTATGATGTGACAGAGGTTATATGATGAGACCGAAGTTTTGTGTTGAGACAGATGTTTTATGATGAGACCGACGTTTTGTGATGAGACAGACATTATATGATGAGACCAACGTTCTGTGATGAGACTAAGCTTCTTTGAGGAGACCGACGTTCTATAATGAGACCGGCGGTTTGTGAGGAGATCGACGTTATGTGATGAGACAGACATTCTATGATGAGATTAACGTTCTGTGATGAGACTAACGTAATGTGATAAGATAGCGTTCTGTGATAAGATCGACGGCCTGTACAGGATCTGATGTATGATGATGAAAATGATAATGGGATTACTGCTGATGAAATAACAGTTAGTAGATGACAGTTTTCACATGCTTCGTACTCTCAGCGGGCGTAACGGCTCACACAGCATAAGATGATAACCCTCGACCAGTTATGGTCGTTCAGATGTTTATATGGAAGAAATTCTTCTTCTTTGCGTCCTCTTTTTAGAGCTTCGAGTGTCGAGGGCGATATAAAGTCCTGCTTTCTGCTCTTCTGGCTGCTTCGATCATAGACACAGGGTAGTTTCTCTGATGTTATCTGCCTATCGTGTTTTTGGTCTACCTCTTGCTCTAAGTCCTTCTCCCTTTTTGGTATATGCCTTGAATGATTCATCATCAGAAGGCATTCACCATTTGATTTGCTCCTTATCTCTGTATGTAGTTTAGAGTTAGTTCTGAGCCGACTTTATCTCGTATGAACTCATTCCTGTGACATGACATGATCAACAGTACATGAAACACATCACTGTGACAAGACATGATTACCAGTACATGAAACACATCACTGTGACAAGACATGATTACCAGTACATGAAACACATCACTGTGACAAGACATGATTACCAGTACATGAGATACATCACTGTGACAGGACATAATCACCAGTACATGAGACACATTACTGTGACAAGACATGATCACCAGTACATGAGACACATCACTGTGACAAGACATAATTACCAGTACATGAAACACATCATTGTGACAAGACATGATTACCAGTACATGAAACACATCACTGTGATAAGACATGATTACCAGCACATGAGACACATCACTGTGACAAGACATGATCACCAGTACATGAGACACATTACTGTGACAAGACATGATCACCAGTACATGAGACACATCACTGTGACAAGACATAATTACCAGTACATGAAACACATCACTGTGACAAGACATGATTACCAGTACATGAAACACATCACTGTGATAAGACATGATTACCAGTACATGAGACACATCACTGTGACAGGACATGATCACCAGTACATGAGACACATCACTGTGACAAGACATGATCACCAGTACATGAGACACATCACTGTGACAAGACATGATCACCAGTACATGAGACACGTCACTGTGACAAGACATAATCATCAGTACATGACACACATCAAAGTGACAAGACATGATCACCAGTACATGAGACACGTCAATGGGACAAGAAATGATCACCAGTACATGAGACACATCACTGTGACAAGTTTTGATCAACAGTACATGAGACACATCACTGTGACAAGACATGAACAACAGTACATGAGACACATCACTGTGACAAGAGATGATCCCAAGTACATGAGACACATCACTGTGACCAAACATGATCACCAGTACATGAGACACATCACTGTGACAAGACATGATCACTAGTACATAAGACACATCACTGTGACAGGACATGATCAAAAGTACATGAGACACATCACTGTGACAAGACATGATCAACAGTACATCAGACACATCACTGTCACAAGACATGATTAACAGTACATGAGACACATCACTGTGACAAGACATGATCACCAGCACATGAGAGACATCACTGTGACAAGACATGATCACCAGTACATGAGACACATCACTGTGACAAGACATGATCACCAGTACATGAGACACGTCACTCACTGTGACAAGACATGAGATCATCACTGTGACATGAGACACATCACTGTGACAAAGACATGATCACCAGTACATGAGACACATCACTGTGACAAGACATGATCACAAGTCACATGAGACACAATCACTGTGACAAGACATGATCACCAGTACATGAGACACATCACTGTGACAAGACATGATCACCAGTACATGAGACACATCACTGTGACAAGACATGATCACCAGTACATGAGACACATCACTGTGACAAGACATGATCAACAGTACATGAGACACATCACTGTGACAAGACATGATCAACAGTACATGAGACACATCACTGTGACAAGACATGATCACCAGTACATGAGACACATCACTGTGACAAGACATGATCACCAGTACATGAGACACATCACTGTGACAAGACATGATCAACAGTACATGAGACACATCACTGTGACAAGACATGATCACCAGTACATGAGACACGTCACTGTGACAAGTCATAAGTCACATGTATCACCACACATGAGACACATCACTGATAAACAAGATGAGATACATCACCAGTACAAGAGATGATCACATCACTGTGACATCACTGACCATGATGACCAGTACATGAGACACATCACTGTAACAAGACATGATCACTAGTACACGAGACATATCACTGTGACAAGACATGATCACCAGTACATGAGACACATCACTGTGACCAGACATGATCAACAATACATGAGACACATCACTGTGACCAGACATGATCACCAGTACATGAGACACGTCACTGTGACAAGACATAATCACCAGTACATAAGACACATCACTGTGACAAGACATGATCACCAGTACATGAGACACGTCACTGTGACAAGACATGATCACCAGTACATGAGACACATCACTGTGACAAGTTTTGATCAACAGTACATGAGACACATCATTGTGACAAGATGATCAACAGTACATGAGACACATCACAGTGACAAGAGATGATCCCAAGTACATGAGACACATCACTGTGACAAGACATGATCACTAGTACATGAGACACATCACTGTGACAAGACATGATCACCAGTACATGAAACACATCACTGTGACAAGTTTTGATCAACAGTACATGAGACACGTCACTGTGACAAGACATGATTAACCGTACATGAGACACATCACTGTGACAAGACATGATCACCAGTACATGAGACACATCATTGTGACAAGACATGATCACCAGTACAAGAGACACATCACTGTGACAAGACATGATCACCAGTACATGAGACACGTCACTGTGACAAGACATGATCACCAGTACACGAGACACGTCACTGTGACAAGACATGATCACCAGTACATGAGACACATCACTGTGACAAGACATGATCACCAGTACATGAGACACATCACTGTGACAAGACATGATCACCAGTACATGAGACACATCACTGTGACAAGACATGATCAACAGTACATGAGACACATCACTGTGACAAGACATGATCAACAGTACATGAGACACATCACTGTGACAAGACATGATCACCAGTACATGAGACACATCACTGTGACCAAGAGATGATCACCAGTACATGAGACACATCACTGTGACAAGACATGATCACAAGACAAGTACATGAGACACATCACTGTGACAAGACATGAATACCAGTACATGAGACACATCACTGTGACAAGACATGATCACCAGTACATGAGACACATCACTGTGACAAGACATGATCAACACTACATGAGACACGTCACTGTGACAAGTCAAAATCACCAGTACATGAGACACATCAATGTGACAAGACATGATCACCAGTACATGAGACACGTCACTGTGACACATCACATGTGACACATCACTGTGACATGATGATCAACAGTACATGAGACACATCACTGTGACAAGACATGATCAACAAGGAGATGATACATGAGACACATCACTGTGACAAGACATGATCACCAGTACATGAGACACATCACTGTGACAGGACATGATCAACAGTACATGAGACACATCACTGTGACAAGACATGATCACCAGTACATGAGACACATCACTGTGACAAGACATGATCACCAGTACATGAGACACATCACTGTGACAAGTGTTGATCAACAGTACATGAGATACATCACTGTGACAAGACATGGTCAACAGTACATGAGACACATCACTGTGACAACAACAGTACATGAGACACATCACTGTGACAAGACAAGAGTACATGATGCAGGACAAGTACATGAGACACATCACTGTGACCAAACATGATCACCAGTACATGAGGACACATTAACTGACACATCACTGTGACAACTGTGACAAGTGATCAACAGTACATGAGACACATCACTGTGACAAAGGAACATGACATGAGACACACCAGTACATGAGACACATCACTGTGACAAACATGACATGATCACCAGTACATGAGACACACACATCACTGTGACAAGACATGATCAAGTACATGAGACACATCACTGTACATGAGACACATCACTGTGACAAGACATGATCACCAGTACATGAGACACATCACTGTGACAGGACATGATCAACAGTACATGAGACACATCACTGTGACAAGACATGATCAACAGTACATGAGACACATCACTGTGACAAGACATGATCACCAGTACATGAGACACATCACTGTGACAGGACATGATCAACAGTACATGAGACACACCACTGTGACAAGACATGATCACCAGTACATGAGACACATCACTGTGACAAGACATGATCACCAGTACATGAGACACATGTAGTTTTTGTTGCTGCTGTTGTGGTGATAATAGACTTTTGTGGGAAAGGGGGGGGGGGGGATGATGCAGTAGTTGTAGTAACGGAGGAAGAGACAATAGCAGCAGCGGTAGCATTAAGACGATTCGGCAACCTTGATAGTTCAAGGCAAACAAAACTACTACGCCACAAAGATTCTAGCCTACACTTTTGACCATCTGCTGTCTTTATTGCTCCAAAACTGCCTGCTCTCACATCCTTTAAGAGGTCATCGCTTGGCTCATAATCATCTAATTAACCCGGTTGACGAGTAGTTCTCATTTCTCATAATTGACGAACAAACCATGAAGTGTGCTAATCAGTTAAACAGATGTTCGACTCATTTTCTACTTCAGTCATTGTTATGTTACAATATTACTTTTACAAGTAGAAGGGAGATTTGCACATTTTATTCTACGCGGTAAAATTACAAGAACACAGATTTCAGTTGTAAAACAGGTTATTGCAGAGAAAATTGAAATGGAATAATGATGACATGGATAGATAGGTGGATAGATAGTTTGATCGACGTGTGGATGGATAATAAAAATATGGATGTCTTGATAGATTATTCTACAGATGGATAAATAAATAGATGGCCAGTCAGACAGACAGATACATATTCAAAATGACAGATGGACTGATTGATTTATGGGATATTTTTAACAAACGAACTAACGAATGAAGGAACAAACTTAATTTTCAAAGGGTTAAGAATTAGGCACGCAGGCCCGTCTAAGTTTATGCTTTTCCAGTCCATTCCTTGCTTATAGTTATTCGCTCGTACATCATTTTATAGTTAATAATAATAATAAAAAACAATTCTACACCCGTCTTAACTGAAAACGCTGGAATATGCTCTGATTAAAGTTACATTACCGAACCTTTCAAAAAGTATAGTAATAAACCTAGCCAGATAACTAGACAGGTGTATCCGTAGACCAATCAACCTATTGATAGAAAGACACACATACATAAACAAACAGACATTCAGGCAAACAGACTGACCGACGGATGGACAGACTGACAGATTAGAGACTACTAAATTATTAGGCTAAACTGTAATCCGGTCAGACTGTCTGGCAAGCAGACAAGCAGACAAACAGACAAGCAGACAAGCAGACAAGCAGACAAACAGCCGAATGTATGGATTGATTAACTAAAGGATGAACAGACCGATAGGCGGTCTGGCGGGTAGGCCAGCAGACACATAGCCAGACGGACAGATTCGTTAGAGGATTAATGAATATCCAGACAGACAGGTGGTCTCATTCTGTTGATTAGATGTAGATTTTGCTGCCCATCTCATTCCGTTGATTAGATGTAGATAGGCTTTTTTGCAGCTCGTCTCATTGTGTGGATTAGATGTAAATAGGCTTTTTTGCTGCCCGTCTCATTGCGTTGATTAGATGTAGATAGGTTTTTTTTGCTGCCCTCTCATTGCGATGATTAGATGTAGATAGGCTTTTTTTTTTTTTTTCTGCCCGTCACATTGCGTTGATTAGATGTAGATAGGCTTTTGTTTGCTGCCCGTCTCATTGTCTGGATTGGTTTTGAAACAAGGGCTATTTTATAACACCACCACCTTCCCCCACACGCGCCTGAGTAGTTTTTGAGACGTCTAGACTCTTCAGACAAAGGCGAAAATATACGTCAATGTGGTTTGCCTATTGAAAATAAGTCCACGGTGGGAAAATAAAAATATGAGCTTAGTTCTTTAGGTACCAACAAACTCACCATGCGTTTCTTGGACATGACAGAATTGAAATAATCTTCCTACTGTCTTCTTCCATCGTCAGGTGTTACATTAACACTTTTTTTTTATCTGAAAAATTAGTTTAACTATACTTGCCCCATAGTGTTAGTTTTAATTGCTATCAAGCTCAGGTTCTTGCCATAGAAGGGGTTAAAATAATATTTGCTCGGGACTAAAGGAGTTAGGCTTTTAAGTAGTAACCAATAGAGGCAGTGGGGACTGGGCTAATTCTGACTTCTGTGCTATGTTTTAGTATACAGACGGGAGAAGTAGACTACAAATATCTAGAGAACTACTGGCCACATTAGACAAGGTAGCAGAGTTGTGTGAGGAAACAGTTTCTAGATAAAGAAACAGTATTGTGGTGTTCATAAAATGATATAATTTTTAGAGGCGAGGTTGCGAATATTACAATAAATCGTTGTAATATAAAGAGAGAGAATTCATTACAATATCTTGATCTGTCTGTCTGTCTGTCTGTCTGTCTGTCTGTCTGTCTGTCTGTCTGTCTGTCTGTCTGTCTGTCTGTCTGTCTGTCTGTCTGTCTGTCTGTCTGTCTGTCTGTCTGTCTGTCTGTCTGTCTGTCTGTCTGTCTGTCTGCACATATACTCACTAGTTAATCATCAACCTATCTGTATATCCGTGTGACTGCTTTTCTGCATGTCTATCTATCTTTCTGTATGTCTGTCTGCCTATTTGTCTGCCCATCGACAACGATAACATTGAAAAGCTGGGAAATTACATTTTACAAAGTGTAAGTTTACAAATGAAATTGTGGATCATGGTAAGGAAAGAGGTTAAATGTGGCTCGTGTAAGGGAATTTTAGGTAACTGACGTACAGACAGACAAACATAGCTAAGGAAGCTACTGGACTGATGGACAGATAATAGGAAGATAGCCTGGTGTACAAGCAATAATATAAGTTAGATTAATGTACACGATTTAAAGGCAGAAAGACCGAGAGATGGATAAACACACACACATACACACACACACACGTAGGAGGAACAGGTGTTCCCTAAGTGATTTTATTATTACCCCTTTTGTGCAGAATATTGTTTAATGAGCAAGATATATGAAATAACAAACACATTGATGTACAAAGAACCCAGCTAGTTATGCAATGATGAACACTTGAAAAACTGATTCAACAACTTAAGGATTTGTGCAGGGATTACCAGCACCGGTCACATAATCCCACGCCAGAGATAGGATTGTGAAGTATCACAAATTAGTTGACACCATTTCTGTATAAAAACGTCACAGTTTTTCTTGTGGTTACCAGAGCTGAAGTCGATCACGAAGAAGTTACTTCCGTTCTTTCAACACTCTACTGACAAGACAAGGTATCGTATAGTGCTTAATCTTTCGTGTTTTGTTTTCTCCTTGTAACTTTTGTCTATGGATATTCTCCGAATTGAACTTTTTAAGTCAGTAACATTTCTTACATTCTTCAAATATGTTTCTTTCTCTTTGTACTTAAATTGACTGCCTACCTATCTATTTGCATACCTACCTACCTATCTACCTACATACCTACTTGCACACTTACCAACCCTACACCTACCAAGGTAATTACTTGTCCATCTGCCTGAATGGCTATCTATCTCTTCTTCTTCTTCTTCTTCTTCTTCTTCTTCTTCTTCTTCTTCTTCTTCTTCTTCTTCTTCTTCTTCTTCTTCTTCTTCTTCTTCTTCTTCTTTTTTGTCTTCTTCTTCTTCTTAGTCTTGTAGACTTTCAAATATCTTTCTCCTCTAATGGAGCAATAAGTCTCAAGTAACTCACCCTCAACCTGTCTAGCGAGCAATTTGCTCCCTTCTTCATTCATTGTATTATGTTTAGTGAGCTGTAAAGGCATTTTTTGTCTTCTTGCAAAGTCAACATTCACTGACAATTTAACATCATTGCTACATCGGAAAGCTGTTGCGTTTCTAACGATATCTGAGTTCACGATGCTTCGTGTGGTGTCGTTTTGTCAAAATACTTGAGCTTCTGTGATACCTATATTTGGCCTTTATATTGAACAAATTCATAACAGATTATGCTAATGTAAGAATAGAGACCCGATTACAGTAACATTTCAGTATACTTATTTGTGTAGTATTTGGGATATTCAAGAAGATACAATAAAAGAAATGATGACACGCACTGGCAAGGCATCAGCATTGTTGTGTTGTTTGAGTCGTCCCCATGTGAGATGCAATTCGTGTATTTGAAGCCCCACCCTGGCTTTAGCCAGGGCCCTTAAAATAGCGGCCGACATAATGCTGACCACACCTCCCCCCGCCCACCCAGTACAGATTGGTCTATAAAATATAGATCTAGGACTATATGCACAGTACACTGGAAGGCCTGGAAAAGGGTCCTTGACTAGTTAACTTGGAACTAAAGGCTACGGATGAAACGTTCAGCACATCACAGATTGCGTTCTGTCTGGTCTATTCAAATATGAGTCTCGGATCCTATCTCAAATGTGGCATTGGTACAAAAGGGGTCCATTATTTACCGACTTGCACTACGCTGACCCCTCTGGATTCCGGGACCTCATTCTGGGAAAATGTGAAAACAGACACATTGCCACTATAATAAGAATGTCGTAAAAGTCGTTCAATTAGATGTTTCATTTGAAGCCGGAATGCATCTGCCTGATGTCAGGAGCCAACAGTCTACGTAATTCTTTAAGAATTTACCGTGTGGCGTTGTTAGTCACGTCCATCCACAACTTTCTGTCTCGTGTACTTTAAATCAACTCAGACACAGATAATCTTTCATACTCCACGTCGTGTGGCGTTGTAAGTCACGTCCATTCACAGCCTTCTGTCTCGTGTACTTTAAATCAACTCAGACACAGATGATCTTCCATACTCCACGCCGTGTGGCGTTGTAAGTCACGTCCATCCTCAACCTTCTGTCTCGTGTACTTTCAATCAGCTCTGACACAGATGATCTTCCATAATCCACGTCGTGTGGCGTTGTAAGTCACGTCCATTCACAACATTCTGTCTCGTGTACTTTAAATCAACTCTGACACAGATGATCTTCCATACTTCCCACTGTGTGTCGTTGGTAGTCACGTCAATCAACAACCTTTTTGTCTCGTGTACTTTTAAATAACTCTGACACAGATGATATTCCATACTCTACGTCATGTGGCTTTGGTAGTCAACTTCTGTCTCTTGCAATTTAAATCAACCTGACACAGATTATCCTCGATTCCATGATGTCAAGCTGTCCAGCATCTTTTCTCCAGGTCTCCCTCTGCCTCTCTTCCCCTACCTCTTTCTTACTGTCACGATGTTCTCCAGTTTTTTTTCCCTTCTCATCACATGATCAGATAGTGTACATGTTCTCTTTGTAATGTGGGCAATCAGTTCTATTCGTGAGTCAGTTTCTTTCAAGACATCGTCATTATTATTTTTAGCTGTTCGTGGTATTCTCATCATTTGTCTGTAAAACCACATCTCCGCAGCTACCAAATAAATTTTCAGTTATCTACCAACTGTCCATGATTCGATTCCGTATATCTTTCTATTTCTCGTCTCGACTGACAAAAAAATGATTGCATACAGTTTTCCTGATTTTGTAAAATGCTA
>CAJHNH020000924.1:248421-263421 GCA_905116865.2 Candidula unifasciata | reverse complement strand
GGTTGGCTTTGCGGATTGGCTTTACGGGTTTGCTTTGCGGGTTGACCGTGATGTGGGAAATGTGAGCTGTGGTTCCGGATTGTACGGATCTGCGTTTTAGCTTTGCGGATTGGGTCGCGAGTTGAACGTGGGGAAAAAAGTTCCGGAAAATCAGGAGCGACATTAGCTTGGTTTGATGGTTGGAGGAGCCCCTAGTCCATGTACCGCTTTGTTGTTAACGATGTTTCCAGATGTTTCTCTAGACGGCGCCCCTGTCTTGAGTGTGTTTCGAAGGTCAGAGTCCGGTTATTAGCCGACTCGTTCCATGGTACGATAACATTGGTTTCATAAGTAACTAAGCAAATAATTTTGTCAGTTTTTCTTCTTCTTTACACACACACACACACACACACATACACATATACACACACGCTTACTATTAACCCCTAGTATTTGAACTTGATGAAAACACACCACACACACACACTATTAACCCCTATTATTTGGACTTGCTGGAGAAAAAAAACACACACACAGACACAAATAACTAATAAGATCCAAACTATTTACACATTTTCTTGACCCCCAAAGTTCTTAGATAAACAAGATGTCCTTTGTTACTGTTCACTACTACGACATTATCACACCGCTGGCGTTTTCGTCCCCAGAATCGACCGCCTAGAACTTACACTTTTTCCAATCACAGTCGACACAGTTCTAGCCACTAGTGACCCCCAAACGTCTTTTTATAAGATATTAATTTAACACAAAATCGCTGACAAGACAAAAACACTACGTCCAGTTAGTAACCCAATATTACCAGTGATAACCATTAACCTTTTCGTCCTGTTGACATAAACTGACACCACATCGCCGACTAAACTGTATAACATGTCTTTTAAAAATTGGTTGTTGTTATGTTGTTGTTGTTATCGATCCAGCGGCGCATGAGCTTTCGCCCTTTGGCCCAATGCCATGTAGTGGAATTTGCATGTTTTCACAAGCTGTTCTTTTCCTCCGTACAAGGTGTTCCACTTGTCTGGTCTCGGAGGGAGTAGCGTTCTTCTTGTCTCACTGAGTTTTGGGCACTCAAAGAGATGGTGTTCAACAGTTTCGTAGGGGTAGTTACATAGCTGGCACTCTGGGGAGTGTTGTGGCTGTATTCTGTTTAGGTGTCCATTGAGTGGAGTATGTTGCGTTCTAAGTCTGAAGATGGTGGCCTGGTCCCTTCTTGTTAGATGGTTAATGCTGTCATTAGGATCAGGGCCAGACATATGTCTATAAACCTCTCTTCCAGTGTCTCCCATGGCCCATCTGTTCAACCAAGTCTCTTTGTTTATAGCTCTTATCAGTGTTTTTGCTTTTAAAAATTGGTCGAGTTGGTTGGTTGTATATACATATCCTAAAACTATAAAACCGAGGTCGCTAAACTATTGAGGAACACCGCCATCATCAGAACTTTTCCATGTTCGAATGTTTCCGACAAGACAAGCTAAGGCGGCCTGTCTGCTAAACCTATTCTACAAAAGGAAACAGTTTTTGATTGACTTTCTAGCCTGGTAAGTTACTAACTCTTTTTTACCCAAATATCCCTTTCCTTTCCTCTTCTTTTTCTCCTTCTTCTTCTACTTATTATTTTTCTTCTTCTTTTTCTTCTTCTTCTTTCTTCTTCTTCTTCTTCTTTTTCTTCTTCTTCTTCTTCTTCTTCTTCTTCTTCTTCTTCTTCTTCTTCTTCTTCTTCTTCTTCTTCTTCTTCTTCTTCTTCTTCTTCTTCTTCTTCTTCTTCTTCTTCTTCTTCTTCTTCTTCTTCTTCTTCTTCTTCTTCTTCTTCTTCTTCTTCGTCTTCGACTTCTTCTTTTTTGTATCAAAGAATCTGCGCTAGCTGCTGAAGAGAGGACCAGATCGCTTAAAAGGATGTTCTAAATGCTGTGATGTTCTCTCTCTCATCTTTCTATCTATCTCCCTCTTTCCCTTTTCTCTCTCTATTTCCACTTCTCTCCTATGTTTGTATGCATACCAGAAAACAAAACTGACACGCACTGTACCGTGCCAACTTTTACCTTCGTGTCCGAAGCTGACCCAGCCATAACTGATCAACAGAAACGGCGTACGTCTGCCGGTGGCAATCACAATAACATAGAGAACATCATCCATCAACCTCTCTGGTACTATCATGAGATCAGTCGTCTTCTTCTTCTTTATTCTTCTTCACTCTTACCGACTGTAAACATTGATGAAAAAGTTGTGCATCCACTTCAGGGCTTAGGTATTGGCCTCAATTTTGTATGTGTCTAGCTTATACAGTGTTGGTTCCTGGCATTGTGGGCAGAGAAACTCTGACTTCAGACTAATTAACTGACTCTGTGGCATACTTTTTTGTTGTTCTTGAGAATAGCCCTGTTTTGAATACTTATTTTGTACGCAGACTGTTGATTTCGAATAGACTGTTCCTGTTTTTTTTTTTTTGGGGGGGGGGGGGGGTAGGGGGTGGTGGGTGGGGTTTGGGGTCTAAATAGATGCAATTCATGTTACCGGAAAAGTTTTTACTAATTTTTGTGTTTCTTGTTTCCCTTAGACTGCCTTGTGTGAAGAAGTACCATTCTACCTAACTACAGTACGACTCAAGCCATGCATTTTACATGTTCGGTGCTGCCGACAACGGAAGTAAGTATCTGAGTTTTGTCCTCTTATCCAGATGGGGTGTTGTGTTTCTTTCTTTGCAGGTTGGATTGAGTAGCTGTGAACACACACACACACACACACACAAATACACACACACACACACACACACAAATACACACAAACACACAAATAAACGCACACACACACACATAAATACACACACACATACACACACACACACACACACAGTTAAACACGCAGACCCGTTCCGTCAATGCAACCTATGCTTTTCTTGTTAACATATCAGCGACAAACATAAACTCTTTCTCTCTCTCTCTCTCTCTCTCTCTCTCTCTCTCTCTCTCTCTCTCTCTCTCTCTCTCTCTCTCTCTCTCTCTCTTTCTGTCTCGTGACAATATCTTACAGTACATACCTTTGCGCAGTGTCTTCTTGTTTGCCTCCAGCTTACAAAGTACGATTTCTCAGCTAAAAAATTATTTGTCGTTTCCGTCCGTCTGCCTGCCTGTCTGTCAGTTTGTATGTTTGCTTCTCTATCTATCTGTGTCTGTTTGCCCTCATTCGTCTATCCACCTCTTTTGTTTGTGCGATTGTCAATGTATCGGCTATTTGTGTCTGATGTAGATTTCGTTAATGTTATTTTGATTCGTTCTTTTTATAATTATATTTCTCAAATATATCATGACGACACCCAAGAATTACCCTTGCCCGCTTTGTGCGGAGGCGTTCATGCAACCACATCACCGCAGCAGATGTATCAGGAACTTACATGATAACCAAAGGCACACGTGCTCCTTCGGTAGTCGTCCTTATAATTTAAAACGGCATGTTGCAACGGTGCATGCGGCGGGTTTCTCAAAAACATCTGCCAATAATCAACATACCACTTCAAAACGACAAAAGACAAAGACAGATCCCAACGACCAAAAACTAATGGATGATACTTTACATATTGATGAAAGTATTGCAAGACATTTACCATGACGAACTACAAAAATTACTCGACGCAGACGAAGCATTACAAAAACTGATTGACAGAGTCGAACCATGTCCTCAACAAACTGATGAAACATTACAAGACATTAACCAAGACGAACCATTAAAAGACATTAAACAAGACGAACCACAAGACATTAATCAAGACGAGCTGGACACCGTATTTGAAAAATTTTTTGACAATGATGCACATGACGAACTAAAAAATTACTCAACGCAGACACAGCATTACAAAAAACTGATAGATGTAGCCGAGCACTGGCCTCAGCAAACTAATGAAACATTACAAGATATTGACCAAGACGAACCATTACAAGATATTGACCAAGACGAACCATTACAAGATATTAACCAAGACGAACCATTACAAGATATTGACCAAGACGAACTATTACAAGACATTAACCAAGACGAACCATTACAAGATATTGACCAAGACGAACCATTACAAGATATTGACCAAGACGAACCATTACAAGATATTGACTAAGACGAACCATTACAAGATATTGACCAAGACGAACTATTACAAGATATTAACCAAGACGAACCATTACAAGATATTAACCAAGACGAACTATTACAAGATATTGACCAAGACGAACCATTACAAGATATTGACCAAGACGAAACATTACAAGGTATTGACCAAGACGAACCATTACAAGATATTGACCAAGACGAACTATTACAAGATATTGACTAAGACGAACCATTACAAGATATTGACCAAGACGAACTATTACAAGATATTGACTAAGACGAACCATTACAAGATATTAACCAAGACGAACCATTACAAGATATTGACCAAGACGAAACATTACAAGATATTGACCAAGACGAACCATTACAAGATATTAACCAAGACGAACTATTACAAGATATTAACCAAGACGAACCATTACAAGATATTAACCAAGACGAACTATTACAAGATATTGACCAAGACGAACCATTACAAGATATTAACCAAGACGAACCATTACAAGATATTGAATAAGACGAACCATTACAAGATATTGACCAAGACGAAACATTACAAGATATTGACCAAGACGAAACATTACAAGATATTGACTAAGACGAACCATTACAAGATATTGACCAAGACGAACCATTACAAGATATTGACCAAGACGAACCATTACAAGATATTGAATAAGACGAAACATTACAAGATATTGACCAAGACGAAACATTACAAGATATTGACCAAGACGAACCATTACAAGATATTGACCAAGACGAACCATTACAAGATATTGAATAAGACGAAACATTACAAGATATTGACCAAGACGAAACATTACAAGATATTGACCAAGACTAACCACAAGACATTGACTAAGAGGAACCACAAGACATTGACTAAGAGGAACCACAAGACATTGACTAAGACGAACCACAAGAGATTGACTAAGAGGAATTCGCGACATTAGACTATTTGCTAACTTTTGACAACTTTACACTGACAATTGGAAAACTATACGAACACATGACAGTGGCATACGACAGTCCACACACACCATTTTCCACAGACCAAATTCTGCCTATCCTGTAGACTGTATGACTCATTTGACTCCCATTTTCAACAATATAGCGACCCGGTTCAAGATTGCACACAATCATCATCATCATCATCAGGTGCCTTGCCGACTGGCGTGGGCGATCATGCCTCTCCATAATCCGCGATCTCCTGCAGCATGTATCAGTTCGTGTGCCGACACACCTCCATGCCATGCAACAAGACTGTCAAGCATCTTCTCTCGTTGTCTTCCTCTATTCCTCCTTCCACAGATCTTTCCAGTGGTCACAACATGTTCTATTTTCCTTCTTCTCATAACATGGCCGAAAAATGATGACTGTCTCCTTCTGATGGACCTGGGACGACATTTAAACGAATAATCTATGCACAGAATATCGTCGCAGGCGGCTCATACTTTTGCTTGCCGCAAGTGTGGTAAATTGTGGGATTGATTTTGTAAAATGTCAAGGCATGAGAAAACCTGTAACGGAGGTAATTTCACGCAGTGTTACAAAAGTGGTGTTTATAACAGGGCCGGAAAATATCTTGGAAGCCATTGCATCTCACGTCATCGCTGTCGACTCGAAATACGTGTATCCCTACAGAGCAGCTTTTGATTTTGAGTGCTATTTTGATAATAGCAGCCTTCTAGCTGGGGGTAGTGCCACACACCTTTTTAGCCAAACATGTCCCCTTGTCTTATTCTGTGACCTCTAACGTCCCCGATATGAAAGGTCCTGTTTGTTTTATTACGAGGAATTTGTCGATGGTATGCTGGCTCATTTAGATAGGATTGCCAAGAAGGCTTCTGGCGATCTGCTCAAATTTTTTGAAGGCGTTTTTAAAGCTCTAAACGGCTTAGGAGAGGACAAGCTCGTTGAGCGCTTGGATGCTTATTTGAAAGAGCTTTCCGTTCTCGGTTCCAATTCTGGAAAATATGACAATAATTTGATCAAACCTATTTGGTCAAATACTTTATCAACCAGGATCGTTATGCTTTTAAATATATGATCAAAAGAAATCAGAATTATATGTGCATTTCGACACCAAAATTGAAGTTGCTGGATATTTCCGACTATCCGACCCCTGGCTTCTCGTATTCAAAATATTTGTCTTCTTTCGATATTTCTGAAACGAAAGGCTTTTTTGTTACAAATATATTACCAGCTTGCGCAGATTAGACAAAACAGCTTTACCCCCTCATAAAAAAAAGTAAAAGACCCTTGTCCACGCCTTAAGCCGTATAGGGCATATTGGGCTAGACCTATATTTTTATAGACCAATCGGCACAAGATGGGTGATGTGGTCAGCATCTCGCCGGCTGCCTTTACTTTCCCGATACTGCACCTGGTACCCACTCAAGGCTGGTAGACCTGAGAGCCAAAGTCATTTTCGAAAAAAGTCCGGCTCCGCTAGGGAGCGAGCCCACGATTACCCCCTCATGCAGCGTTCTTTTCTTCTCTGAAAAATTCTAAAATTTCTGCTAATGACTATTCTCTTTGTCAAAAAGTCTAGGTCGCTCGTAATATGACCACTCTTAAAGATGTTTTTGTCTGGTATAACAACAAAGATGTAGTTCCTTTCATAGCCACTTAAGAGAAACAGGTTCTTTTTATTCTAGTTTAGGCGGAGACATGTAAAAAAAAAAAAAAGCAATTTCTGTGCCATTGGTAACTCTTCGTTATTTGTTTTAAACTCTGCCCTCAGACGTGTCCTTTTCCCTCACACGAGGCCGAACTTCATCAGACACTGAGAGATAATATTGTTGGCGTACCAAGTCTTGTTTTTTACCGTCACCATGAAAAGGGTCAGACCCAGATCAGATGGGGTAAGATGGTGTAGAGTATCAAAGGTTATGATGCCAATGCGCTATATCTTTGGGCCCTGATGCAGGAAATGCCGACTGATGTTCCTTTTGTAATAAAAGAGGAGACGGTGTTCCGTGTTGAGAAATAAAACTGGTATACCGTCCAGAATAGAGAATGGTTAGCTTGGGTGGCCCTTGAAACACAATTTAATTTACGTAAGATGAGTTTTGGCGACAGGCATATTAGAGTGGACGGGTGGGCACCAATCACTCGTACCGCCTACCAGTTTCACGGTTGCCTATTTCTCAGTCATAAAAACTGTTGTAAGAACCACGCTAAAACCATTAATTTGGTTAATCAGAAACGAATGGTGGAATTGTATGAAAACACCAGGGAGATTTCCCACTATTTGGGGACTAAAGTAGACGTTTGTGTGATAGAAATGTGGCAATGTGAGTGGCAGAAACTCATAAAAACTGAACCTATCAAAACCTTTTCGACCCGTAGATATCCCCATGTGAAACGCCAGTGGGGTGCCTATCCCATAACAGAAAAGACACTTCTGGAAAAAGTCCGTAAGAATACATTTTTTGGCCTGGTAGAATGTGACATTTCTGTTCCTGACAAACTAAAACTAAAATTTGTAGAAATGACGCCCATCTTTAAAACATAAAACTGAGTAGGGACAATTTATTGAATGTATGAAGAAATATAATATCGACAATAAATTAATGACGTCACCACGTAGAACCTTGATAAGTAGTTATGTGCACCAAAATCTTGTTAGCGACCCCGCTGTGAAAAATGGTATCTTGAAAAAGGTTAGTGATGACTAAAATCTACCAGATTATTGAATATCAGCCAGTGAGATGCTTCCAGCAGTTTGGGGATACCGTGTCAGAGGCCAGACGTTTGGGGATTCTGATCCATCAAAGGCCCTCACAAGAGAAACCAGGAAATTATTGGGAAGTCGCGTATGGTAAAACTTTGACCAACAAGTCAAAGCATACTGACGTGTCTTACTGTCTTGGGGATAGTACCTCAACCAAAGTCAACAATCCTCTATTCAAACAAACGACCCATCTGACTGAGAATATTTATGAGGTAGAGCTGTTGAAGAAGAACACTGTATGGGATCTCCCTCTCCAGATTGCTTTTTTCCTTTATCAATACGCTAAACTGAGAATGTTAGAATTTTATTATGATTTCCTAGACACATTTATAGACAGGTCCAATTTTCAGCTGTGTGAGATGGACAAAGATAGTTTGTATTTAGCGCTAAGCAGCGATAATCTTTCTGACGTTGTTAGGCCCCACCTTCGCCCCAAGATCTATTCTGATCAGTGGTTTCCGTCACGTCTGTCCTGCTCACAAGTCTACCTTTATTTCCACCGAGGGTAACGTTCCTTCAGATTGTCAGGCCTGTCGAGATAGGAAACTCTATGAGAAGAGAACGCCAAGACTGTTCAAATTAGAATACGAGGGGGAGGGCATGATATTCCTGTGCAGTAAAACCTATCATTGTTACGGTGAGAACACAAAAACTAGCACTAAAGGTATTTCAAAACATCATAATACATTAGATGGAGACCATTTTTGAAAGTCCTTGACGCACAACAACCACAGGGAGGTACCAATATTGGTTTTAAACACACAAATCCTCAGTATTTACTTATAATCAGCACCGATACTCCTAGTCCTATTTATTTATAAAACGCCTAGACCATGACGATAAAGTTTCTACTTCTCCTCTGGCCATATAATTTTCTCTATCTTGTACACTTTGTAAACCCACCATAGGAAATTGTATATAACCTAACTGAAAACACAGATCCAGGTGACTTATAAATAACTTTGTATATATTACTTTGTAAAAAAAACTACGTTTAACTTTTGTGTAAGTAATACCCATTAAGGGTGTCTGGTAAAATACAATATGAATATGCTTTTGTGTCCAGATAATTTTTTGTTTTTTGAAATATTTTAAAAAGAATGTCTATTGTATGATAAGTATTTATGTATTTTAAAATAAATATGTAATGATGTGTCTATTGATAATATATGAAAGGAAATGATACAATAAAGCAATATATAAAAACTATTATACATTTTCTAATTATATTTCCATTTATTGTTGTCTGTTACCAGGGAAGGGGGTAAAATAGGGAAATCACAACACACAAGAAAAAGAGAACTACGGGGGTATACACTAGATGGTCATCCAAGGGCGAAGATGCTTGAGAACAAAAAAAGGGAGAGAGAGAGAGAGAGAGAGAGAGAGAGAGAGAGAGAGAGACAGAGAGAGACAGAGAGACAGAGAGACATAGAGAACGAACAAAAGAACGAACGAACAAACTTTTTTTTTCAAAGGGTTACAAACTGGGCACACAAGCCCGTCTGACATTCGGCCCTTCTAAGCACTCATTTTTCAGAGTACCAATGCCTCTTATCAATAATGCATGTTATTGATTTCATAAAGAAATATAAATTATAGAATAATGCATACGCACATCGTATCTTCACAATCGTACACACTCACACACACGTATACATACTCCTACGTTCTCATACAAGCACACTCATATACAGACCTACGTAATACATACACACATGCATCTACATACATACACAAACATAAAACACATACACATACATAGACATTAATGCACAAACAGAAAACAAACACACATACATTTATAGATATACATGCACACACACACATATCATACATACACACTTACACATGCATCCATGGATACCAACATATACAATCACACGTACAGACACCCACATATGCATACAACCACACATTTACACAGCTAAATTTGCATATATACATCCTCCAACATTCATACATACACACAGAGACACATACATACATGCATACAAACATGCCCACACACATTACATACATACACACAAATTCATGCATACACACATATACAATCACACATACAGATATTACATACACACATGCATACCTGCATACATACATACTTGCATACATTATATATACATACACACACACCCACAATGACACATACACTCATATACTATCACACATACTTACAACATACATACATAAATACACACACATACTTACAAACCTAAATCTACTTTCGTATATCCACATACACACACACACACAATCACACATATGCATACTTGCATATATTAGTTAATACACAAACACAAACAATACCTACACAGCTACATATACCTACATACACCCACATACATATATACATAAATACACACACACATACAATCACATAGTTACACAGCTACATTTACATACTTACATTCTCATACATACAGACATACATAATACATACACGCACCTACATACATAAAAGCACACATACATACATCCACATGTATACGCACATACATACATAGGCTACATCTACATGCATACGAAGCCTGGGAAATGTCTGTCAATACAGGGGTGCCGTCAAGAGAAACATCTGGAAACATCGTTAACAACAAATCTGTTCAGTGCTCGGGGCTCTCCCAACCATCAAACCAAGCTAATGTCGCTCCGGAACGTTTTTCCCACTTTCAACTCGCGGTCAATCCGCAAAGCCAGAACGCAGATCCGTACAATCCGTATCCACAGCGCACATTTCCCACATCACAGCAACCCATAAAAGACAATCCACAAAGTCAACCCACAAAGTCAACCCACAAAAGCCAACCCACAAAGTCAACCCACAAAGTTAACCCACAAAGCCAACTTGCCGCCCGCAAAATCGGTGGATCCGAAACACGTCCTACTACTGTTGCTTTCATCAAAGGGAAGTCAGAACACCGACACCCACATTGTGATGATTTATTCAAGAAAAAAAAAAAAAAAGAGTAGACTCAAAAGAGGCAAACCCTGGATGGGTCGGGCTGGGGATGACATGGAACCTGTTTGTCGCCTTACTGGCATTAATTGTAGAATTTAATGGATAATTATGCCTCCCTCTCCAAACATTATTATTACAGTCCACATCACACTTGATGGAAACTGTAGAGAGCAGACTCCTGGCATTGTTGGTACTTTAGTCACAGCACCGATTGGCGAAAACACAGATGAAGGTGATGCTATAGTTTACACAGTTTACACACATGGGTGAGTAATTCAGTGCAAGCGAAGTGCATGGGCATTCACAGTAACCCCTTAAAAAAAAAAGGGGGGGGGGGAAACAAGGAGATGAATGGCGCCTTTGCTGTTACAACTAGTAGCCTCACAATGGAAACTATGGTTGTAACAAGGACATTAGCATGGCTTGATACCCAAAAGTTCACACGCGTATGGACTCTTAGTGACTTGATGAATATGCTTTAAAAAATCCAAGCTGGATTTATCAGGAAAGATTGGATTGCAATACCAAGCACTTTACGAATAAATGTCCTAATCTTCATCTTTTTGCCAGATTATGCTGGTGTTCAAGGGAACGAGCGAGTAGACTATGTTACTGACACTGCGGTTGCTATGGCTGGTCCAGCACTGGACAGAATGATGTTATTAATGCCATGCGCTGCACTTACCTTAACGAGGAGCATGCCAAAGGACATGACTCCATATCCGTGTCTAGACTGATGGACATGGGGGTGCAGCCTGGAGCGGCAAGAAATGAACATATCACTACCTTGACAAGACGTTTCATTAATCAACACAGAGCAGGCGTCAACAGTCGTTTCACACTTGTGGAGCTTTTGAGGAGGAGATCGGAGCACCTATGGATCTGTACGGAGTGCTGTGATGGTAATACTTTTTAATCATTAATTACTAGAGAAGAACTTTCAGTTGTCGAAATGCCAGCTCAACACTATAGGAAATGAACTAGTAGCATGATGCTTCAAAAATACATACTAGAGTTGAGACATTAAACGAGAAGCAGCAAACAAGATACGCGGATCCATGATGGACAGAGAGACAATTTTAGACAAGATTTTAGAATCGGTAAATAACCAGTCAGCACCAAACAACACTAGAAACCACAAGCAACAAAGCCTGCCACCGTTGATATAATTGTCATCCACCTCGTCCTTTCCAGAAAGCAATGGCAAACTACTGTACCTAAACTTGCCTAGGAAAACCCACAACAGCCAAAATAAATACTGGGTTAGTTGGTTCTGCAACGTCCTGTAAAGGATACGCAACTTACTTTTTAAACCTGGTCTTTACTCCACTAGTGGACTCTTTCTGTAGCAGATTAATTTAGGTCTTTCATATACACACATACACACATATACACACACATACACACAAATATACATACACACAAATACACACACACATACACACACATACACAAATACACACACATACACCCACATACACACATTTACACCCACACATATACACACATATAAACTCATGAACACACATACACACACATATATACTCTTACACTCACACACACATACACACGTATTTATTTATAAGAAATAGAACTGTGCTACATTTGGAATGTTCAATGTGCAGTGACATCGATTCTGATAACATTAAAAAAAAAAAAAACAAAGACGGGACAAAAAGATTGCAGTTTGTGTGTAAGTTTATTTTTTAAGGAAAACAGAAGAACATTTTCTGTCTTTCATTAGGCAGCTCCCTTTGTGTATCCGCGGATTCTGAAAAGTACAAGTGAAATATATTACTGATGAATTACTCTCTCTCTCTCTCTCTCTCTCTCTCTCTCTCTCTCTCTCTCTCTCTCTCTCTCTCTCTCTCTCTCTCTCTCTCTCTCTCTCTCACTCTCTCTCTTTCTCTGTTTCTCACTCTTTGTCTGTCTCTCTGCCTGTCATTATATATTTATATGTTTATTACATATAGACTCGGAAACTACTAAAACGATTTAGCTCAAATTGTCAGGATATATTTGTTTTTTATACCGAAATTCTACATCTGATGGGTTGAAAAAGCTGGCGACAGTTGTTGTGAAAATTTCGAAACTAATATTTTCATTTTAGTGACATTTAATTAAAGCCAGGTTCGTAAATGCGCCTGCACAGTAGTCGTGACGAACGACCTCCACCATTCGCCAGCGTGGTACAGCAAACCAGACTATCTCTCTATCTCTGCAGGCAATGATTTCGCCATTAACCATATTAGACACGATTTCTATTTCCTTTTTTTCCCAACAACCTTCGATGAGTTAGAGAGTAGTGGGTGGATTTGAGAAAAAAAAAAAGGGGTGGGGGGCATTGAGGACTATTTATATGTCTGCGCAGACAATGATTGCGACATTAAACGAGTTAGACACGTTCGATTTCTATTGTTGTGCCGATTCAAGAATACTTAAAGTTTATATCTGGGATATATGTCTATAAGAAAAAAAAATTGCCTGCGGTTTTGAGTTGTGTTAGAATCGGGACACAGTAGTCGGGGCACACATCTCGAATAGTTTAGTTCTCTTTTCATTGGTTAGAAGTAGTGGTTTGTTGGCCGCACGGTTAGAATTCTAGGCTCCCGTGCAGGTTCAAATCCCCGGTACGGCATTTGATTTTTTTTCCCGTGGGCAAAAAACAAACTCTCCTGCACTGTCGTAGCGACAGCACTAGCTATGCGGCCCTGTTAACTTAAAGAGCTCAACACATGTTTTTGAAGTTTTCGTTTCCTAATTTGTTTATATGTTACTAACGCTACCTCCGCTGTTCTCATTTTTTTGTGACGACTTACTTGGCTTTTTACGAGTACTGTAGTAAGCTTTACTTACGTTTCTTATAAAATATACAAACAGCTTTAGCATGTGATAACAAAATTACCATTTGGAATGAGAGAGTAGTATCTGGATTTGGTGGTGATGGTGGGGGGGGGGGGGGGGGCATCGAAGACTATCTCAATGTCTGCGCAGACAATAATTGCGACAGTAACCATATTAGACACGTGCAATTTCAATTTTTTTTTTCTTTTCTATTTTGCAAAACTATATACCTATTATATATACGTGTGTGTGTAAGTGATTTAAATATCATCATCGTCACCACTATAATCAACACATCATCATCATTGTTATCATCATGTCCTACGTCACATATGGTGCGCAGTACATTATTTCATTGCGTGTTGTGTGCAAACTTTTCTTTATCATAGATGAAACGCAGTATGACCCTTTTGACCTTTCTTTTTAAAGTTCACCCTAAAGTTTCTGTAAAAAAAACATTGTATCTTTAATTAGTTTGTTTCCCATTTCAATGCCTGTTCAGTGATCATATTCTCTTCTTCTTCTTCTTCTTCTTCTTCTTCTTCTTCTTCTTTCTTCTTCTTCTTCTTCTTCTTCTTCTTCTTCTTCTTCTTTTTCTTCTTCTTCTTCTTCTTCTTCTTCTTCTTCTTCTTCTTCTTCTTCTTCTTCTTCTTCTTCTTCTTCTTCTTCTTCTTCTTCTTCTTCTTCTTCTTCTTCTTCTTCTTCTTCTTCTTCTCTGTACATTTTCACAGCCACGAAAGCATTATTGCTGAGATTGTCTGTATGTACGACAGCTTATACTTACTTCCGACTCTCTTTAATCCCGTTAAGGATGATGATGTTCGCCAGCACCGCCGAGAAGACCTCCAGCAATACCGCTAGTTAAGCCGAAAACACCGCCAACCATGCCAACAACAGGTCCCAGTGCTTCATCCGTTAGGATGTTTGTTGCCTCAGTCACGCTATTCGTACATTTCGTCAAGACCTGGCAGAGAAGTTCACCGGCCGAGGCGACTAGTCCAGTGAGACATTTAGCCAGGCTTTTCACTAAACTGGTGGCAGACTCCAGGACACGGCCTAATCCTCCTACCAGTGTGGGCAGGTTATTTAGTACTGGGCCCAGAATACCCCCTAGAATACCGTTTCCACCTAGAACTCCGCCGAGTATTCCACCTCCACCTAGTAATCCGCCAAGTAATCCACCCTTTCCACCTAGTACTCCGCTGATTATGTCCCCTAAAGCATCAGAACAGGTGAATGTAGCGGCCAGGAACATCAGTGCAACGCAGAGTGAACGCATCTGTGTTTGAGACAACAATATTTGAGATCTAAGAATGGTACCAAATATTGTGTAATAAATGAACGAATCAACCAA
>CAJHNH020000924.1:195921-238421 GCA_905116865.2 Candidula unifasciata | reverse complement strand
ACACATTTTTTTGTGAGCCTATACATTGTAAAAGGTAATGTCCCATCCCTTTGAGTCTGTCGTTGTCGATGGGCAGACGAACAGGCAGGTAAACCTACGGAAAGATGCAGGAAGGCAGTTTCACGAATATACAGACAGCTGGATTTTGTGCTGATGCGTATACGTACGGACAGACACATACACATTCATGCAGACAGACAGACAGACAGATGAATAGATAGACTACATAGAAAGAATAGATAGATAGACTAGATAGATAGATAGACTAGACAGACAGACATACAGACAGATAGACGTTTAAATGGTTTTATTAGGACAGTTAAAAAAATGTTATTTGGTTATCACATGCTAAAGCTGTTTGTATTTTTTTAAAGAGAGGGAAGTAAAGCTTACTACTGTATTTGTAAAAAACCAAGTAAGTTGTTGAAAAAAAAAGAGAATAACGGATGTAGCGTTAGAAAAATATAAACAAATAAGGAAATAAAGACATTAAAATCATGTGTTAAGCTCTTTAAGTGAAACATTTCAGTCATCACCCCCTCCCCACCCCCATCCACCGACTACTGCTCTCTTCCTCTTCGAAAGATTTGAAAGTCATCACCTGACGATATTTTTTGTAACTGACCTTGATATCCCTGTCCATCCGGACTAAAATAGGGGACAGGAATTGTAATGAGTAGTAAATGCGGCTAGTGTAATATTTACCACACCATCTTTAAAGTACCAGTACAACAACAACAACCACCACTATCACAATAACTACAGTAATGTCACTGCTTTCTGTTTTACCATCGGAGTAGACAGGGAGTCGTGAGCCAGAGGATATGGCGCCGCATGGCTAGTGCCATCGCTACGGACTGGTCAGGTTAGAATGTGTAATTTCGCTCCCCGACAACAACAACAACAACAACAAAAAACAGCATCACCTTACCAGCGGTCTCCGGTATGACATCATAACGGTGTAGCCGCCCAACCTACTACTACTGCTACTTTGAGTGGGTAAGGCAGTTAAGGTGACTTAAAACTCTTTCAGTTAACAGTTTATGTTACGCCAGCCCCCATTCAGCGACTAATCTTTCCCACAAAGAAGTAGTTAATAGAAAGGGAAAAAAATGTGAAAAGCAACGAAAACAGGATGGGGGGGGGGGGGGGGGAACAATTACGAAATGTGTGCTATGGTAAACAACACAGCCTAATTCCAACTCAATGTCAATCGAAATTTAATCAAAATGAAAATAAGTAGAAATCTATAAAAATTCAGCGTAACCATGCAATCGGAAAGTCTGAAATTAAATCATAAGTTTGTGAAATGGTCAAATTTTATTATCAAATGGTTTACCTAAATACGTGTACTTTTTTAAAAAGTATTTGGGGCCGCATGGCTAGTGCTGTGGCTACGACAGTGCAGAAGAGAATTTTTTTTCCCCGAGTAATTAAAAAATCAAATGCCGTACCGGGGATTCGAACCCTGGTCTTCTGCACGGGAGCCCAGTGTTCAATCCGTTCCGCCAACCAACCACTTCCCCTAAGCTACGAAAAGAGAACAAAACTACTGAGATGTGTGTTCCGACTACTGTGTCCTCATGTTAACACAACTCAAAACCGCAAGCAATTGTTTTCTCAAGACAGATATCCCAGATATAAACTTCAAGTATTATTAAAACGGCACAAGTAGTACCCAGTTTCGTCCTTTTTAGGACGAAATTTTTTGTTATTTGAAGCCCCAACCTGGCTTTAGCCAGGGGCCGCCATATAGCAGGCCATAAATATGGCCAGTTGTCTGAACGCGGTTTCTGGGACCTGTCCACGGCGATCCTCATCCACATGGAGGCACTTTGTGTCATCGGGTGTTTATCGCTTGTGTGATGTCCTGGTGGGGTAGAAAGTTAGTCAGTCAGTCAGTCAAAACGGCACAACAATAGAATTCGAACGTGTCTAACACGTTTAATGTCGCAATCATTGTCTGCGCAGACATTGAGATAGTCTTCGATGCACCCCCCCTTCCCCCACCCCTACCCCTCCTTTTCTAAAATCCACCGACTACACTCTAACTCATCAAAGGTTGTTTGAAAAAAAAAAGAAAATAGAAATCGTGTCTAAATTGGGTAATGGCGCAATCATTGCCTGCACAGATAGAGAGATAGTCTGGTTTGCTGTACCACGCTGGCGAATGGTGGAAGTCGTGCGTCCCGACTACTGCGCATGCGCATTTAAGAATATGGCTCTAGTTAAATGTCACTAAAATGAAAATATTTTCCTATCAAATGTCGTCACCTATTTCAAACCATGACAGGTAGAATCCAGGTATCAAAACAAGCATATCCTGAAAAATAATCAAAATCGGTTTATTAGTTTACGAGTCTATAGGTAATAAACAAATGATTGAATGATCGACATCCCTGCACTTGGGACATCCCCACGCGTGTTCCGTTTCTTTCTTCAGTAGCCAAACAAGAGTCGACGTGCTAATAGTACCTTTTTTCCCCCTGCATTGTTGAATATCTTTCAGACCCCCTACTCTCTCTGGCTAAATCTTGGATTCTTGGTCTGTTCTGTTGCACTTTCCATTTTATCGCAAAGTGACTTTATCAACTGTCATAGCCACTGCCAATAAGAACGGTATTGGCCAGTATTGAGAGCAGAGCTGTAAATGTCTGATTAGCAGCCAGCAAATGTGAAATCCAGCTATGTCCAATAGTCTGCAGATGGCTGACTGGAAGTCTTTTTAAGGATCAATGAACGACTACAAATATTTGGGGAACATATGTCGAACGTTTATATTACACAGTCAACTGTAAAGGCATTTCCAAACGATAGCACAGACATAGCGACACACATTAGCATGCAAGACATGGAAGTGTGAGTGTCCTTACGTGTAGAAGTACACGTTTCTCATGAATATAAGTATTGCATTGGTTGACACATGTGAAAGAGTATGCATGTGTTAGAAATGTCAAATTGGTATGCATACACGGATAAGCATGAAAGGAAGTGCAAACATGTAGTGTTGTCCGCGTGTATGAATGTTTGGGTGCATGTACGCATACACTTAGTTGTGTGCGTCCACGTACCCCGGGGGTTTATATTCAAGACTGTCCCATTCTACATCATGAATACAACATAAACATGACTGATGGAGCTCACAACAAGATATGACTTACTTCAAATAGGAAAAACAGGACTAGAAGACATAATCACAAATACTATCCCATCATTGGGATGATAGCAAAGGTTGGTAACGTGATACACATAATTCCGGCTAAAGACCACGCTAGAATCCAGCAAGACGGCAACGACGAGAAATGACTGAATGGCCTCCCGCCCCCCTTTCTCCTCACCCGTCCCTACCTCTTTTGGATGCACTATGAGTTCAATCCCCCACCCCACTCCCACAGAGAGCACTTGAGTTCGTTACCCAACATGCCACAGCAATTCTCATTGCTGAACATTTGGATCTTAAAGCGTGTGCCAGATGCTACGGGTGTATGGTATTTACCTACACCTGAGCTTAGCTGTCAACCCAAACCGACACAACCGGATCACACACTAACAAATGACGATTAGACCCGCTTAAGGCTCCACACAACCTTCCACACACATATCCACCACATGACTACCCTGTTCTTATTACAGTAAGACAACTATAAGACCACTATAGTCACACGCGGAATATTTTCACATTTCGGAAGTATCCAAAAGCAAAAACTGTTTTAAGTACTTTTTGGCAAAATAAAATACTATTAATTTTAAAACAATAAATGATGGTCCAAAGGACGTTGTGTATGGAAGCTCGCTCTCCTACGTGATACGCCTGGCCAGATCAAAGGAAGACAAAACAAACAGGAAACATCAAGAAAGAAGAAGAAAGACATGAACCAGTAACAACATGGTGAAGGACGAGCGGTCTGATTCGAATGGAAGCATCAGGCACAAACGGACATTAACTTGGAGGTCTTGGACTGTGAAGGAGTTTCTGACTGCAGTACTGAATAAGTGTTTGCTAACACATTCCGTGCTGTCACTAATCTTTAAACAAGTTTACCTTTATTGATGGCGACTGAAGAAGGAAGGTTCATGATCAATAAATACTTTCAATCAGCTGTTTTGTGTTAAAGACGTTTTTGCTCACCTTAGAGTTCCCGTTCTCGTCGTCTGTGTTTATTGAATTTTTAGAATGTCTAATGTTGAATTAGGTATCGACATCACAGCACTAGAGACACCAATATAAGCACTTCATCCTCATCTTCAGCAGCAAGCGCATAGTTAAAATTCTAGTGGTACCAAAAACAGTCTGATTGTGTGCCTGTCTCGTCCTTCCCCTTAGCATCTGTTCCTCGGCACTGTTCACTCGCTCCCGAGAGGTCCTCAGAACCTTCAGCCTGTTATACATTAGTTCACCACCAAGTTAGGCAGAACCGGCCAGACTATTTGCCTGCTCGTTTCCCAACACACATGAACAACCTAGAGAAAATATCCAAAGGATGCTAACTGCCTGGGACCTTTGAAGTGATGCCTGCCACTCTGCACGGAGCATGCACGTCTCACTGAGAAGTTAGGTAAGCACTGAGCTAACGAAGTAATGCATTACAGGCATACTGTAGTTAAGTAAATTTTTTTAAACGTACAAGTCTCCTTGCGTCCTTGCACAAAAACAGAAAACCAACTGAGTCCGTCGCTTGCCCCTACTGTCAAAAATCATAAAACTTTTAATAATTATCTTTGTACAATATTTTATTTTAATTTTATTTTTATTAAGGGAAAAAAAAGCTCACTGAAGAGATTAACACAATTATTTCAACAACAACAAAACTCAAGACTGGATTAAGAAAGTGTTTACTTTGAGCTGAGTATGGTTGAGTGAAGAACTTATATCAGAGCACTTGGGTTTTTCCCATACGCGCTCCTCCACCACCCCCCCCCCCCCCCGGCTTCCTCAGCAGACAGCTAAGAGTCCCTAAACTAAAAGTGCTTTTCTTAGTCTTGTTCTATGTCCGTCTTGCCTTTCTCCTGAGCGTATTGTGCCTGCCGAACCCTCTGGTCACACCCAGGTGCATCATTCTCTCAAACCCATTTTAATCTAGTTTCCCTTCTGACTTTGTTACTTGTTCCTAAGGGGCTCTTACCACATCTCGCTTGTCATGTATCAAGTCACCACCAAGCAGTGCAGAACCAGCCAGTTTTTTTCTGACTAATCATTCCCCACCACACTGGCTTGGCCGGGAGAAAAGATCCAAAGCATGCTCACTACGTGTGACCGTCACAGTCAAGCTTGGTACTCTTTTCGTAGCAATTCTGTCTTCAAATTTTCCAGCGAGCTAATGAAGTCCTTTATTATTACGAAATGTGTATGCATCTTGTTCTCTAGCCACCAGCAAGCTGCAGTGACTGCCTCCACCTGCATTCTCATGCTAGGTGTTAGGCCAAGTTGTCCTGCACTAAAGACTTCCCATTGGCTTTTGCTACGAAACCCCAGGAACTTTTCTTCCCTCTCAAAACAGAACTATCTGTGTAGATAATCGGGTTACCTGGACGTGAATTGTCGTGAATCAACTGTTTATCTTCTACCTCAGTAGCACCCGCTGGTCACTCTCTGCACTCCCAGCCTAAGGTGATTACGACTCTACATTCTCTTGGCCTAATGTTATTCAGCATGCATACTTGTCTCATTGTGTCTTCTGCATGGGCAATCCTTGATTTTCCCCTTTTCAGCCCCTGCCCCTTACCTGCAGCCAAAGCTATATACACATGGTGTTCTTTACTTGAGGCTACTTTAAGGTATAGGCGGCGTCTGTGGCTAAGGCGTTGCGAGTCCGACTCGTAAGCCAGCATACCGCGATCGAAACCCACTGCAGGCTGCGTGGATTTTTATCGTGGTATGGGACGTCGCAGGTCAACCCAGACTAAAATGGGTACCAGGATGGGCTGTCCTGGGAAAGTAAAGACAGCCGGCGTAATGCTGACCACATTACCCACAGAGTGCTGATGGTCTGTAAAAATATGGGACGCTCTGCCCATATGCCCGATGCGCCGAAAGGCGTGAAAAGGGATCTTTACTTTACTTTTTACTTTACTTACTTTAAGGTATGACTAAGCCTGCAGCATCTTTAGTTTATCTGCAACAGTCGGCAATGCAAGGATGTATCGCATGCCCAAATCAGGGTGTTTCTTGTAAGTCCCAGGATCACCCGCCTAGCTTCATTCTGTACACGCTCCAGTTCCACTAGTGCTCTTGTGAACAGTGAGCAAACCCAGGTCATAACCAGTCATAAAAGGTTTACTTTAGACATGTCCAATGTGCTGTCGGTTCAAAGGAAAAGTGGAAATTGTGGAAATACGCTTGTTCAGTATGTGTTCTTCATCTTTAATTAAAAGCAGATGTTATGCAATTAAATTAAATTAAATTAAATTTACATCGGTAGAGGCACACTGTACTCATGAAACCGAAACGTTCAGAGCTTCTGTTTTAGTTATTTTACTATGTTTAAACAATTAAACTGAGAGAAAAAGAAAGGCGAATTTGTAAAACAGATACAAATATTACTACGGCACAAACAAATACAACGTATTCGAAGAACGGATGTAGGTACAACATATTCATATAGGCTAGTTAGTTGCGTATCCCTTACAGGACGTTTCAGAACCAACCCCAACAGCCTTGGCTTTTGTGTGTTTTTTCTAGGCAAATTTACGTCCAGTAGTTGGCCATTGCTTTCTGGACCCTCGGCTTTTTTGATACCACTGTCAAAACCAACGCATGGCGCATTTCCCGCATCTAGGTTTGAACCCGGCATCCCGGCATTATGAAGCGTTCGCATCGACTTAGACACAGAGCCGACTATTCATGTAAGAGATAAAAATACACCATATTCGTATAACAGATGCAGATACAATATGTTTGTATAACAAGTTACCTAAATTTCCTAATTGCTTTTGATGTATCCCTTTAGTATAAATAACAGTTGCTTTGACAACATTCGCATGTGTAGCAGAGCAAGCACCCATGCAAGCGGTGATCATATCCATAAACCTTGTTCAGTAAATCGCAACAGGTAGCCTCTTTCTAAATGGATAGTATCATTCTGGAGCCACACTGAGCCTCGCTTACCTGAATATACACACCTGGGCAGAGCCTTAGGTAATGAAGAAACGGACCTGTTGACATGATTGCATCACTGCATGCTGAAAGATGCATGTATAGATCAGACAACATTAACATTATACTTACTTGACTTTCAGATACAAAAGAACCTCTGAAGTTAACAAGAATGCATGCTGGGAATGAAGACTGGTGAAGCCCGTCGGTGCCGTCGTCGATCTCATGACAGGATACGTTTGAACCTACTCCTGACCAGAACGGTCAGCAGAGTTACCTTGGGGTGGAAGACTGAGCAGGCTTTGTGCACAAGTTGAGTCAACGGAACAGAACAAATCAGTGGCTACCTTGACTCCTCCTTCCAGAACATTCATTTGATTTATAAAATAAGGATACTCCGAATTTTAGACGGCTTATACCAGACCTGACATCCCATATTGTGCCAACGGCTTCAGGAGGAGGAGAATACTAGCCTTATCCTAGGACGAGGAAACGCAATTTGAAAAATGTATGTGATGGCAGGGCAGACCAGACCCTTAGCCTTGGCTGGCAGCTGGTCTAGGAGGGAAGCTTCGACAGGCGGACAGATAGAGCACTAATCTCCTGATCCGGCAGCATCTGCAGCCTACCTTGTTTCAAACGTACGGGTTTAGCCTGTAGGGAGCCACTTTTTTTCCTTATAAATTATGTTACAAAAGGAATGACGTCAGGTAATGACTATGAATTAGATATTTCAATTTAACAAGTACGAACCGGAATGCACGGGGAGAATGTAAACCAAATCGAATCTCGCTAAACCTGTGCGAAATGGAAAACATGAGAATTCGAATGTGGACGCAATTCTGTGGGCGACGGAAGACTATTTAATACCCAAAAAAGATCTAGCGAACAGTCTGGTCTGGGTCAAGAAACTGTACGCATACGTAGTGGAGAAAGTGTCTGTATCAAGTTATAAATGAAAGCATACATCCAATGTGTTTGTGAGTTCCCAATGCCAACCTGGATTTCAGCTAAGAACTGAAACAGTCCGAGCTGGAAAATGCTTGTTCTGGTTTGTCAAGTAAAGTTAGTAGTTTTGGCTGCTGTTGGGTAAATGGACATCTGTGTATTCGTCCGAAGGTAACGTTGACGTTACACCTAAAGTTATGCCTCACCATGAACTGGCCAAAGAATTAGCGGGTGAATGAGCAATAAATATTGACATCGCATCGTGTCGTTAAATGTTGTCCATCTTTCACATGTTGAGTTGACTGTCAGTGCACGAGTGAGAAGTCTGCAAGCGACTGAAGCAAAACTGAATGTTAACAGAGTCATTGCATTACCTTTCCTTTGGAGTAAACAAGGCAACTTGAGGGAGAAATCATGATGCATAAGCAACGTATGGTCACTACTGTCCAGGCTTTGTGCTATGCAGAGCCTGAACTTCATCCCTGGCCGTAACTGGTCTCGAAAACAAATTAAGAGGCAGCAGTTAAGGGTTTTAAGTACTTGTCAATTGGTATAGACAAACGCCCTGGGTTGCCTCTGACGGTAGGAGACATCTTCGAATGTCTCTGATCAACTACTGCCCACCTCAAGCTGGGCAGCCCCCCAGCCAAAAGAGTGTTTATCTAAAACATATTGTATGCTTCAACGAGTGCTTGGAGCTGGGACAAAATCCGAACTGCAGGCTGTATAAACCAATGCACCATGCAATAATAAGACACATAGCCTCAAGCTTCGACTTGGCTCTTGGAACGTGAGAACCATGTGTCCAGAGTTTTCAGCAGACCTAGAAAACATTAATGATGTGAGAAAAACGGCTATCATTTATGCCGAACTCAACAAACTTGACATAGACATTGCTGGCCTACAGGAAATCCGTCTGCCAGAGGATGGTCCATTTGAGAAAATAATTATACCTCCTCCTGGAAAGGCAGAGGCCAAGAAGAAATAAGGATACATGAAGTGGGATTTGCTGTCAAGAATTCACTGTTGGGATCAGTTGAGAGTCCAACTAGAAGAAGTGACAGAATATTGTCTCTACGATTGTCTACTTAAAGCGGTTTTATCACTTTTGTTACTGCATATGCACCCACTCTAAAGTTAACAGAGGACGCAATGGATTTTTTTGTGAAAGAAATTTCTAAATCTGACAGCGTCTGTATAGTTGGTGATTTTAATGCTCGCTTGGGGTCAGACAAACTCATTGCCAGGTCTTGGAAAATGTAATGTTGGCTACATAAATGAAAATTGGCAAGGACTACTGGAATTCTGCCCTAGAAGTGACTTGTGCCTTACGAACTCTTTTTTCAAAACTAAATACCGCCATAAAGCGTCATGAAAACATCCAAGATCTGGCCACTGGCACCAGCTGGACCTTATTCTCACAAGGAGGCAGCACTTGAACTGTGTATCACTAACTCGCAGCTACCACAGTCCTGACTGTAATACTGACCCTTCCCTAGTTGCTACACAAACCAAAGAGAATTTTCACTTTAAAAAATATATATATATATTACAAGGTTAAATATTACCAAAACTAAAGACCGTGAAAAGTTTCAACAACAGCTTAAAGATGCTTTAACGGATATCCAGGATATCTCTACAGCAAGCCTTTAATAGAATATAATTAGGGAGACTGCTTACAAAACAGCAGTTTTAGTCAATGGGATTAGAGAGCACAGAAGTAAGGACTGGTTTAGAGCAAATAACCAGACTCTCCAACCTTTAATTGACAGAAGAAAGTTAATACTTTTCAGAAACAAGGAAAGAACAACAAGGAACACTTTTGGTAAATTGAGAGCTGCTAGAAATCATTTGCAAAAGGTAGCTAGTCCGTGTGCCACCAATTACTGGATCCAGTTTTGTGAAAGAATTTAAAATGTTAGCAGTATTGGTAATGTTAAAGGTATGTATGAGGGGATTAAAAAGCCTATCAGTGCAACACTAAAGAGTTTGAATAGGGATATTATTAACGACAAGAAAAAGCAGCTAGATAGATGGGTGGAACATAATCTAGAGCTAGACTCAGTTGATACTAAACTAACAGATGGTGCTCCTCATGCCATGAAGACGCTACCGGCTCTTGACTATCTAGACACAATTACAACAATTGTAGTAGTGATTACTGATTAGTGATTAGAAAGGAGTATCATCACAGCACTCTGGACATATCCACAGGTGCTCCGGTCTCCTTCTCAAAGCCCAACAAGTGCAAAAAAATGACCGATGACGCCTGTTCTGTGTTGGTTAATGAAACGTCTTGTCCCCTTAGGGAAATGTTCATTTCTTGCAGCTCTGGCTGCACCTCCACGTCCAATAGTCTAGACAGGGATACTGAGTCATTTTCTTTAACGTGTTTTTTGGTACGGCAAGTGCAGCGCATGACATTTATAACGTCACTTCTGTCCAGTAATGGGCCGGTCGTAGCATACGCAGTGTCAGCACAGTGGTGTGCACGCTCGTTCCCTTAAACACCCTCCTAACCTGGCACAAAGAAGAATGTTGGGGCAGATATTTGTGACGTACTTAGTGTTGCAATCCATTTTTTCCTGATAAATCCAGCTTGGAATGTTTTTAAGCATATTTATCGAACCATTAAGAATGCATACGTGTGTGAACTTTTGAGTACCAAGCCATGCTAAAGCCCGTGTTACAGCTATAGTTTCCATTTTAAGGCTACTAGTCTAACAGCAAAGGCGCCATTCATCTTCTTGATATTTTTTCCCTTTTAGCTTGTTGTGAATGCCCATGCACTTCGCTTGCACTGAATTACCCATGTGTGTAAACTATGGCATCACCTTCATCTGTGTTTAGGCCAATCGGTGCTTTGACTAAAGTGTCAACAATGCCAGAAATCTGCTCTCTGCAGTTTCCATCAAGTGTGATGTGGACTGTAAAATGTTTGGAGAGGGAGGCATAATTATCCATTAAATTCCAAAATTAATGCCAGTAAGGCGGCAAACATTTTCGATGGCATCCTCAGCCCGACCTATCCAGGGTTTGCCTTGTTTGAGTCTACTTTCCATTGTGGGAAAATAAAAGAGGTATCGCATGGATTTACAGGAAGTGTCTCTAGTACATCCAAGAATAATGCGCATTGCCTCGTTTTCAACTTTTTTCTGTCTGTTCATCTGTGTGGTGCTGATTGTCATGATGGCCAAGGTATATTCATTGATGGAGAGAACTAATACACGATACAACATCACAAGTAGCCGTTGCTCAAAGTTTGCAGCTCCCATAACTTTTATTGCGGAGAGATCTATATTGGCTTTGGTTATTATGTGGTGTACGTGTTTTTTTTAAATGCTAAGCATCAGTCAAATGTTATACCCAGGTATTTCATGGAATCAGATCTCTCCACGTCAGCGCCACCGAGTTTTACTATCGGTAGTGGTGTTTTAGAAAGGTGATTATTTAATGAGAACCAGGTGACTGTCGCTTTTTAAGGAGTAATTGTTACCCTTGAGGTGTTGCACCAAAAGGATATGCGATCAATTCCTGTTGTAGATCCGAAATACCTCTGTTCCTGCCCTGTCAGTACACAAGGATGTCACCCGCATATGATATAGTTCTTCCCCTGCCACTCAGTTGTTTTCATGTGATTTTGGCTGCGTAAGTGTTGAAGAGGATAGGAGACAGTAGAGAACCCCGTGTCAAACCAGGGTGTATTGTTATTGGCTCAGAAGACCAACTACCACATTGAAGCACGACCTTCCTCTTGAAAAGTACCTCAGATAGTCATCGAATGAGATGTGGGGGAATGCTGAGTTCAGTGAACTGACACATTAGTTGGTGGAAGGGAACTTTGTTGTATGCATCTTCCAGATCTATGGCGACTGCACATGTTTTGTAGCTAGCTTGAAAACTTTCAAATGTGTCATGTGCAAAGAAGGCAGCATTACGACAGGTCTCCGTATTTTGTCTGTAGCCTCCAAGTGTGGAGGGTAGAAGCTGATGCATTTCAACATGGCTTGCCAGTCTTCTGGCTATTATTTTTTCCAATGTTTTGCTTAATGTGTTCTGCGTCGTAATGATTCTATAGCCATATATGTGGCATCTTTGCCAGGTTTTTCTAGCGCAATCAAATATCTATGCAGCCAGCTTTCTGAGATGGTAGCATTACAGGTGATGTAATTAAAGGCTTTACATAGGACCTCCATGGATTTTGTGGGCAGCTCGGCAATGTCTTTATAATGAATGCTATTAGGGCCAGGAGCAGACTTCTTTGATGTTTTGATGATGTTCCTAATTTCAGCGACCTTAAATTAGCTGTTCATCTTTAATGCCTGTACCGGCACATGTTGCAACGACCATATCCATTGCAGTCTGACGGGTGGCAGTGTCTTGCGTGCAGATCTGCTTGAGGTATCTATCAATGACTGCTCTTCCTTTCTCTTCATCTGACCTGTTCCATGTCTGGTCTTCATTACGGAAGTTTCTGTTGCCTTGGCGTCTCGGAGCACTGTCGTGGAGTGATCAAACCCACCCCTACACATTAGACTATTCGTGACGTTATCGCCCCTAGCGGGCTGGTCACATTTCAAATATTGACCCGTCCGGTGAGTATATAGTCCATCATGTCTATTTATACCTTTATCGGAGGAAATAGGTATTTCTTTATGCTCTAGGTATTTTGTGAGGTCCAAATTTTCAAACTTACAGTTGTGGGGTAGATATTTTTCAGATTAATATTCATATTCCGAGAAACTTTTTCACTCCCCGGCGTATTGATCTGGGAGCTTCTTTCTTCGGAAGCGACGCTAAGTCTTCCCCGCTTCATTTTCTGCCAGACTTCCAAGTGATCAGAAGGGTTTCGCCTTTGTGCTTAAATCTTGTCTTGAACAAAGTACCAGTTTAATCTTTGGAGGAATCCTGAGCTTGGGTAAGTTGATTACAGTTTACGAGTACCATGATATATGTCTCTATAAAGTTAACCCGCTGCTGAAGGGAGGAAAGATTCAGCTATGAGACAGCACAGAACGAGACCGTTCTTAGTGTCCAAGTACTCACGGCCACTAAAACCAAACATTTCCCTTCGCAAGCTGAGAGTTTGTGCCCTAACTAATCCAATAATGATGTAAATGTTTTAATCTAGCAAGCTACTCGTTCTCTAACTAGTTGGGGAAATTGGATCGAGTTGAAGCCGGCACATTTATTTGGGTCAACACACAGCAAGCGACACACAGTGACGTCAGAGGGTATTTATAACATACACTAACACAACACGGGGTCGATTCATGTCAGTCGGTGGATAATATAATATCTACATATGTGAGAGAGTGGTGGTCTGTGTGACTACAAGTACAGATGTGAATGTGGAGAGATGATGTTCTCTGTCTAATAGAGTCTATCTGTCTCCACTGTGGAACTTGTCTCCTATCTCTTTTACTGACTGACCAACAGAGATACATGGAGACTTGAACTGTCTCATTATCCGGAGAGCTGCCCTCTGAGTGATTGCTAAGGGTGGAGGGTAAAGGAATGAGCTGGGCATGTGACCTCTGAGATGACTACTAATTCTGAGTTCCTTCTTGACACAGAATGATATCTCCTTGGAGGCCAGGCAGTCAATCAGAAGTCCACAAAATTACCACTTACCACACCAGCAACGTGGCAGACAGCAAAGTGGAAGCCAGAGTGTAGGAATCATCTTACAGGCCGCCCATTTGTCATTATACCAGAGTACCTTATTCAGGAGTTTGGTTGGGCTCCGGTGAGTGAGAGGCAGTTGTTCCAGGCCACCAGGGCAATCATTATATAACAGTGTCCTCTTCAGTAGCTTGCTGGGCCACAAAGAGTCTTCATCAGGTCGCAGAGCAGTCAGGTTGTATCAGGTTCTGACACAGCAGTCATATTTACGAAGTTAATCCCAACCGTGGGAATTGCATCTCAGTTGCATCATCTAGTTCTAAATCCTAAACGCACCAACTACGTTGACTTCTGGCCCTCGAAGATCTTCTAGAGCTAATAGAAAGCGAGTACTACTGCTTCTCTTTGAAAGGACATCTTAACAAAAGCAATCTAAATAGTATTTATCCAACTAGATTGTGCATTTGCGTAATATCCTTATAATAAGCAAATTATGGTTCTGGAAGGAAAAGTCAGAGTAGAGACTGCTTCGTTGTGTACAGTTGACTCAGCTTGTGCACAAAGCCTTCTCGGTCTTTCAATGCAGCAGCCACCCCAAGGTACCTCTGCTGACCGTTCTGGTCAGGAGTAGGTTATAACGTATCCTGTCTTGACATCGTCGACGACACCGACGGGCTTCACCTAGCTTCCCAGCATGCAGTCGTCCCTATTTTAGAGTTTCGTTTTTATCTACAAGTCAAGTCCGTATAATGTCGATGTTGTCTGATCTATCCATGCATCTTTCAGCATGCAGTGATGCAATCTTGTAAGCTAGTCCGTTCCTTCATTACTTAAGGCTTTGCTCATGTGTGCATATTCAGGTAAGCGATTCACAGTTTGGTTCCCGATTGTTGCTATCCATTCAGAGAGTTGAGTTGAGTTGGTTCAAGAACCGACAAAACAGCACTTGTGGCATTTCCATAAGGGCGCTGTCCATATCTTCAGCAGCCAGTGAAGAGTCCTGTTACTAATGGTGCCAGTAGCATTTTGATTAAACGTCCGTCGTGCCTTTCCTAGAGCCTCAAACATCTTCAGATCCTCTAGTCACACCCCGCTGCATCAATCTCACCAGACTGTGTTGATCCATCTGCCTCTCCGAATTGTACACGCTCTCCCACAAGGCACTAAACACGTCTGCCTTATCATGTATCAGTATTCCACCAAGTTGTGCAGAGCCAGCCAGTCTGTCTGCCCGTTCATTTCCCAACACACCGACAGGCCCGGTGAACAAATCCAGACAATACTCCTAACCTGTGACCTCCGCAGTGATGCATGCCACTCTGCACGAAGCATGCCTGTCTTGATTTTCCCCAGTATGCTTTCCGAGTCAGTTACAATCACGATGTGTGTGTGTGTCGTGTGTGTGTGTGTGTGTGCTGCAGTGTCCGCCTCCTACCTCCATTTTTAAGCTGGATGATGTGGTATGATATGCTAGGATCTCCTGCACCAAACTTCGACCATTAACGGCTTAGAAGCCTTGTTTTCCCTATTGACACTAAACCGTCTGTGTAAACGATCAAATCCTCTAAGCGAGCATTATCTTGAATTAATTGCCGAATTTCCTTCTCTTTGGCACCTGCTGGCCATCTCTGCATTCCCGGCTCAGTGTGATTATGACCCTCCTCAAGTCTGACTGTTCAGGTGCATTAATCCAGTAACAGAAAGTCCACTCCTCTCCTCGCCAAATATTCTCAAGGATGCAAACCTGTCAGATTGTGTCCTCTGCCTGAGAAATCCATGACTTACCTCTTATCAGCCGCTGACCCTTAACTGCACCCAGAGCTTCGTACAAAGAGTGATCTGTATCTGCAGCTACCCTGAGAAATGACTTCGCCTGCAACACCTTGTGCCTACCTGCAACCGTCAGCAAACCAATAATGTATCGCATACACACCACAGGGGTGTCTCCGGTGCAACCCAGAATGACCCGCATAGCCTCGTTCTGTATGCGCTCTAGTTTGTCTATCTCTCTTAGAGACAGTAAGCAGTTCTAGGCAATAATCAACTACTGACAGGATCTGGTACTTATATAGTGTGAAAAGCATTCTCTGCTCTATGTCAATAGCAGCAATAGTCTTAAGTGCACTAAGTCCTTTTTGGCATTTTGTCACAACTTTCTCCACATGATCCTTCAAGCTCAGGCTCCTGTCAAATGTAATTCCCAGATACTTCAGTTTGCTCTCTCTGTTGACGTTTCTACCATCTATCGTGAAACTTGTCAACTTGGTATACAAACATATTGCATTTGTATCTATTATACGAACAAATACAAATACTGATGGTACCGGTCACAATCTTGTTATATATCCGTCTTCCCTTTCCTCTGAGTGTAGTAAGCAAACCAGACCCTCTGGTTCCACCCAGATGCCTCATTCTCTCCAGGCGAAAATAATCTTCTTCTTCTACTGATCACATTGCTTTTTCCAAAAAGGCCTTGACCACATATGCTTTGTCATGTATCAATCCTCCCCGCCCCCTTTCCGAATTGGGCAGATCCAGCTAATCTGTCAGCCTTTTCATTACCTTTCCCGCCGGCATAGCCTGGAGAAAAGATCTAAATTACGTCCACTACCCGGAACCTTCCAAGTGAAGCTTGCCTTTCTGCTCGAAGCATCCCTGTCTTCACTTTTTGTTCGTTTGTGTTTTCTGCTAAACAAAACTTTCCCAGGTCAAAAATCTTTTATGTTGTTCGTGAATATAGTATTGTGTCGCTGACAGATTCTAAATCTTTTATGTTGTTGGTGAATAAAGTATTGTGTCGCTGACTAAATCTAAATCTTTTATGTTTTTCGTAAATTTAGGTTTGTGTCGCTGACTAGTTCTAAATCTTTTATGTTGTTCGTAAATGAAGTATTTTGTCGCTGACTAATTCTACATCTTTTTTGCTGTTCGTGAACGTAGTATTGTGTCGCTAACTAGTTTTAAATCTTTATTGTGTTTCTTTAATGTAGTATTTTTTCGCTGATTAGTTCTAAATCTTTTACATTGTTAGTGAATGTAATTCTGTGTAATACTCCAATTCCTCCTATGTGCTTAGGGATGTTTGTCGCACTTTCTTTGATTGCTTCACTGCAGCTCTCTTTAACTTCAATACCTTGTTCACCTCTGATGACCACCTTAGAGGCTGCACAAAAGTAGATCTACCAGTTCCCTTCAATGAACTTTGTCGGAGGCGTCCAACGATGGTGTTTGTCCGCTCACACTTGAAAGACCTATGAGCTCTTGAAGCCTTGACTTTCCTGGATTTGAAGATCAACACCGAACATGGCAAATGGTTACTTCCATGATAGCTCAGAACATTCCATTTGATATCCAGTATTGCTGACTGGGTAACAAACGCCATGTCAATTAGCCGTGTTTGCATCGTCGGGCCTCACTACCATTCTAACTGGCGAACTCATTTATGCAGACCACATTTGAATCGACCATGGCAGTAGCAAGTTCAACTCTCTATCGATTTTCGCCAGTACCAGCCTGTGACGACACGCTCGGTGACTTCAGAATGTCTTTCCTTAACCTACTTTTATTTCTATGTATTTTAAAGTATACAGAAATAAATGGATTTGGATACATCCTTAATCTAAGTAGGCGACCTGAACAAACATTTAATTCTCCTGGACTGTTGGTGATATCAAACACTAAAACCTTTCCCCAGAGGTTAAGTGTTAAGGTACAGAGATAAGACTGACCAGCTCAGACTTTGTGTCTGGATATTTCGCTTGCCAAAACTTAGATATCACATAATTATCTTCTAGCCAGACCTTTAGGAGCAGATGACTCAGGCTAATTGCGATTATCTCCCTCTGAGGTTACCTAACTTTAAAGCAGGTCAGATCGCCAAAATTGAAACTCGTCTGGTGGAGTTGTTAGCAAACAACCTGGCAGGTTGAAGTAAGCTGGAGGTGTGACTTTGTTTATTAGCTCTGGTCAGCTTGATGGACGAGGAGAATGTAACCGTGGAAAAGCAAACAAATGTTGTACAGTCACTGACTGACAGTAAATATACTTACCCACGGGGAGGAGCTGTGACATCCTTGAATGAGAGTGGTTTTAGGAGTAAGGTAGGAGGAGCTTAAGAGAAGTTATAAAAGGGTGAACTTTAGGACTGGTAAATGAGACTCTGTCAAGAGCATGCCATCTGTTGGGCTTAAAACCTAAGCTTGAGACAGAACTTTTGGCATTGTGGTTTCATTCTCCAGGTAAGGAAAACTAGTTTGAAAACCTTTATTTCCTGATAGAAATCTAACTTTTTCTTTGCTAAAGTGTGTGTCTTCATCACTTTGTAGTACTCCCTAGCAGACATTTCTCCATTCTTTTAGGGCACTGTCACATTGCTTTATATCGTAATTGATATTGTCATGAATGTTTTTCGTGCACATGCGTTTCAATGTTGTAAAACTTAAATGTTGATGTTACCATTGAAATTTAATGAACTATCATGGTTTTTAAACCACAAGTGTGAAGATAACTTTGGCAGTCTTGTCACGTGTGGTTAATGTGAATCTGTATTACATACAGCTAACAAACTGAAATGTGTTTAACTCCCGGGAGGCTAATGCGGAGATTGATCCCGGAGAGTAAATCCCTGAGATTTGTTCTTTGATTCGCCCCAGAAATATTGTTAGCATTCTGGGCGCGTCCATTCTTCCAAGCATGGATTCCAGAACTTGTTGTGTCTAACTGATTGTCATTTTGAGTCTGTACGAAAGATGACATCAGACATAGAAAGACTTGACTATCATTACAGGACGTGAGTAGAGGAAGGCAGGAAATGTAACGGCTTCAATGTGAGACATAAGCCCTTCCAAACTGGACAGGAGTGAATGTGAAAATGAGGGAGAGATGCATTGTTTTAATTAAATAAACATGTTTGATGTTATTATAATATACATGCTTAGTGTACATCTAAATTTGATACTACACATATGCGCTTGTTTCTTTATCACAGTTTCCACATTAGGCAGGGACTAGTAGGCATCCATTATTTGCCGACTGTCTGAGTGTAACGACCTGCGTGAAAGCAGTGAGGACGACAAACTGGAGAAGAGGATAGGCAGGGTCTCAAGCTGAGAACTGTACCGAAGTTGATTTGAGTATGTGTATAAACTGTCGTCAATAACAACATCTTCACTCTACTAGCATAAACCCGTTCATGTTTTTTTTTTTTTTTTTTGTATTTTTTTTTTTTTTTTTGGTTAGATTTATTCAATAAATCTTGTTCATGTTGTTATATGATAGTTGAGTAAATTGTGTACTTAGGTTCAAGTGTCTTTGTGCATATTGGTTCACTTCAGCTGACAAATATCTAAATCACTTGATGGGTGCTTTAAAATAATGCCAGGAGAGGAGAGAGTCGGAGGGTTTAACTGTGTATCTTGATAATATCACAGTGGGTTTATCCTGATATCTATCTATCCCTTCTCCTACTCCTGTGGATACAAGTACAGCAACTTTTATTTAATGGAACGAGCCACTCGCTGTTTTCTTGGCTATCCAGGACTGTCTAGGATAAACATAGCCTGGATATTAGTCCAGTTTCTCACGTGGTTGGGCACTGTTAAGGTTCAAACCCACACCCTCACTATATCAGTGTATTTACTAGGGTTGTACCGAATATTCGCTTCGTATTCGCTTCGGGGCCGAATAGTGGACCCATTAACTATTCGGTATTCGGCCAAATAGTTGCGGTCGGGCCGAATACGGTTACCTTACAACCGTTTCTGGACTGGTAGAAAAAAAACATCAAGACTTCCCACCTTGGTTTATACTGTGAAGCGTTATCTTTGTACACCACCTACGAGCGTACCAAGTGCCCCTTTATTTCCATCTTGCATGTGCTGCGAGTATAGTGTTTTTAGGTCTGTTGCTGTAGAAACAAAATGCAATACTTAAAAATGTAAGAGGGGCAGAAAAGCAAGTGTTCTAGTGTTGTCGGCTTGATTTCTTTGAGTTGAGTGTCCTCTTCGTTGATTCTTTGAAGTAACGGGAGTTCGTCATCATTTATGGGTGTCGTATCTGTTCTTTCGTCGTCTCGTGGAAACGGCAGCGGTTGAATGTTTTGATCGACGTTCGGTTTCTTGATTGTCTTTGTTGTTTGATCTTCTGGCGTTGGCCGTTCGGCGTCTGGTTTCGTGAGCTCGCCGGGGGGGGGGGGGGGGGAGCTGGGCGACTTGTAAGGACGGCACAGTTTTCTTCGTCGGCGTTTTTTTTATTTTTTTTTATTTATGTTTCGCCTTGCGGGTTTTCATTTTGACTCTCTGTATTTGTCGTATTTTCCTGTTTAGTACAGCTGGAAATACCTTCAGTGAGACAGATAGCTGGCCTAATGCTGACAACATGGAACGAAGGTTTTCCATGGAGGTGTGTCAGCACACGAACTAATACGTGCTGCAGGAGATCGCAGATTGTGGCGAGGCGTAATCGCCCATGCCAGCCGGCAAAGCACATGATGATGATGATTCACTATTTGTATTCATATTCGTATTCGGCCGAATAGTTGGTCCAGCTATTCGTATTCAGCCGAATAGCGAAAATCACTATTCGGTACAGCCCTAGTATTTACCCACGTGGGCTTGCGACACAGCCCATTCCTTGTTCAGTGCATTGAAATCAAAACAAGTGAGGAGCCTGTTGCCTCTAGGTCTTTCAGCCAGTCGCTTTGTGATTAATGAACTCTGGCCGGCATATTTATTTATAATGTTCCTTCACTAGTAGACATTGCCCATGTCTCCTATGTCCAGCAGGGTTTTTATAGCTGACATATCCAGAGCAGTGATATGTATCTCTATTCAGCTTACAAGGCATGAATACATCAAAATCGCTAAAAGGCATGGTAAACGACTAAACATATTACGCATCCCTAAACCTTTAAAAAACAAGTTTGGCGTACTCCGTTGCTCAACTGCAGAATCATTTTCCCAAAAAATTCAAAAATACTAATAGTCCCTATTCATACAATCAGAAACTGTTTGAATATTATTTGAGTACAAAGTACATGTCCCAAGAGAAAATGAAAAAATATTTTAGCAACAGCACATTTTCCCTAGATTTATTACAACTACTACAGTATACAGTAGTTTGAAATGAACACATTCATGTGCTTGAATTAAATATGTTGATGCTAATAATAATGTTCCCTTGGTGTATAAAGGGAATGATGCAAGAACAGGGGGAGACCTTGAAGGGCAGAGTGTTAATCCGGCTGCATGCCCAATTTTTCAAGCTTTAAAAAATGTTTTTTGTGTGTGTGTGTGAACGTTCTATCTACCTAACTATCTGTCTGTCTGTCTGTCTGTCTGTCTGTCTGTCTGTCTGTCTGTCTGTCTGTCTGTCTGTCTGTCTGTCTGTCTGTCTGTCTAGATAGCTCGAAAATTGCTTACAGTTTACTTACGGCCGTTGTTTAAATAAAATGGAAGGCATAGCAAATGCTTAAACATTTTCCAAATCTCTAAATCTAAAACAGACCTATGTAAAACAAGTTTAGCCCACTTCGCAGAACAATTGTGGAACCATCTTCCACAATAAATTTTAAATACCACTAGTCCCTATATATAAAATCGGAACATGTTCGAATATTATCTGAGCACAGATTACATGCCATCATTTAAAAAAAAAAAAATAATTTTAGAAATAGCGCACATTGTCCCCTAGATTTATTATAATAACTACCGTTTATCAAAGTTGGAAATGTGCACTTTCCAGTGCATGTTTTTAACAAGTTGCGTCTATAGATAATCTTTACTGTTACTTAAATTAGGCATGCAATGTTGTATGAAAGGCATGAGACTAGAAGGGCAGAATGTTAGACGGGCCTGCGTGCCTAAAACTTTCCGCTCTAAAAAAAACGTATGTTCGTTGATCTATCTATCTATCTATCTATCTATCTATCTATCTATCTATCTATCTATCTATCTATCTATCTATCTATCTATCTATCTATCTATCTGTTATCTGATCTAATCTATCTACCTACCTACCTACCTACTATATCTATCTATCTATCTATCTAGGCTATCTATCTATCTATCTATCTATCTATCTATCTATCTATCTATCTATCTATCTATCTATATCGATCTATCGATCTAGCTATCTATCTATCTATCTATCTAATTATCTATCTATCTATCTATCTATCTATCTATCTATCTATCTATCTATCTATCTATCTATCTATCTATCTATCTATCTATCTATCTATCTATCTATCTATCTATCTATCTATCTATCTATCTATATCTATCTATCTATCTATCTATCTATCTATCTATCTATCTATCTATCTATCTATCTATCTATCTATCTATCTATCTATCTATCTATCTATCTATCTATCTATCTATCTATCTATCTATCTATCTATCTATCTATCTATCTATCTATCTATCTATCTATCTATCTATCTATCTATCTATCTATCTATTTTTTTAAGCGCATATTTTACCTAGATCTATTACAGCTGGTACGGTTTACGGTGAGTAAGAATGTGCACATTCCAAAGCTTATATTGAAAATGTTGATGTTTACTATTACTTGATGTATGATTGAAAACAATGTATGAAGGGAGGGAGTCTAGAAGGGCAGAATGTTAGATGGGCCTGCGTGCCCAATTCTTAACCCTTAAAAAGTGTGTTCGTTCTACCTATCTATATGTCTGTTTGTCTGTCTGTCTACATACACAGCTACACATATGTCTCTATGTCTGTTTGCCCTTTCCCCCTCCCCCAAGTATGCTCGGTTGTCCCTCCGTTTGTCTATCAAACTTAGGGTTTTCTACCTAACTACCTATCTATCCATCTCGTCATTTACCCACTTATCTATCCTTTCCACCATTGATCCATGCAACTTTCATCCATCCATCCATTTCTGCGCAATTTTTGCTGTGCACAAATTACTCCTCAGTAATGGGATCTGCTAGCAAAAATCTCACTTTGTTAGAACGTGCAATATAGGGAGCTAAACCCGTCTCATCACAAACTGATATATTGTCACAATAGAACGATTCAAGTCCACAATGTGCCGAACAGCTGGGTGAGTGATTCACTCACTCCGAGTGTTATTGGTTCGGCAGAAGAGATGAGGACCACTCGTCCCTGTGTGAGATACGGTGATTATGAGGACTGCTCTAGCAACTGCTGCCGGCTGATGGTACTAGTCTGGCTCACCTGAGCTACATGACGCGACCAGCTATGAAGAAGGCGAGCGACCTTAGACACATCACCGTGTTAGTGATTCAGACAGAACTGAATATTTGGCATGGCTTGTGTTGAACATAGATGTTTTGAACTAGCCTGGAATTAGTCCCTGAAGCTGCAGCCGCGTTGTGCCATGCTACTGCGGGACAGACAGACATACTGGCTGTCGAGCAGTGATAAGAGAGTCTGACTGTAGAAGAAAGTGAAACCTCTTAAAGAAAGCAGATGATGCACATAACTAAGTTAATCGAGAAACAAAAATGCAATATTGCGACGAGTTAAGAACTGGCATCAAGGTGCCCCGTCCCAAACTCAAGCAGCCATTGAAGAGTTTCTATTACATTGGTGTCGGTAGAAGCGTCCTGCCTTTCATCTGAGTATAGTATAGACCAGATCTCATAACGACTCCTGACTGCACCATTCTCCCCAGAGCATGATGATCTATCTATTGGTGCCTCCGTATTGTTTACCTGCTTCTAAAGGGCCTTGGCCAAATCAGGTTTGTTATCTATCAGTTCAGCACCGACATATGCAGAATCGGTCATTTATCCCTTGTTCATTTCTCAATACACTTTCATACTCTAGAGAAAGTATCCAAATAAAGCTGGCTACATGTGACTCAAAGCTTGCGAGTCTGCAAGATGCATATCTGCTCTACTATGTGATCATCATCATATAGTTGGTCATTTACAGAACATTGATCTCATCACAATCTGTCGGAAAGAAACCCGGTCTCTCGTCAGACCTCCCGTCTGGTGCACTTTGCTACCCAAGATGTCTCAAACCATTTTCCCATCTTTGTGCTGGTCGACTCCTACCCCTCCTTCCAGGCGCCATGCCGTCCACCAGTATTATTTTACAATCCTATGTTGCACGCAATGTAACAAACATATTTTAGTTAACGAGACAAAGAGTTTGTTTACTAGGCAAACTTTCTAGAGGTTCAGACAAAAAGATTGTATACTAGACAAACTTTCTACAGGTTCAGACAAAGAGACTGTTTACTAGTCAAACTTACTAGAGGTTCAAACAAAGAGATTGTTTACTAGACAAACTTTCTAGAGGTTGAGACAAAGAGATTATTTACTAGACACACTTTCTAGAGGTCCAGACAAAGAGATTGTTTACTAGACACACTTTCAAGAGGTCCAGACAAAGAGATTGTTTACTAGACACACTTTCTAGAGGTTCAGACACAGAGGTTGTTCACTAGTGAAACTTTCTAGAGCTTCAGACAAAGAGATTGTTTACTAGACAAACTTTCTAGGTTCAGAAAAAGAGATTGTTTACTAGACAAACTTTCTAGAGCTTCAAACAAAGAGATTGTTCATTAGACAAACTTTCTAGAGGTTCAGACAAAGAGGTTGTTCATTAGACAAACTTTCTAGAGGTTCAAACAAAGAGATTGTTTACTAGACAAACTTTCTAGGTTCAGAAAAAGAGATTGTTTACTAGACAAACTTTCTAGAGGTTCAGAAAAAGAGATTGTTTACTAGTCAAACTTTCTAGAGGTTCAAGCAAAGAGATTGTTTACTAGACAAACTTTCTAGAGGTTCAGACAAAGAGGTTGTTTACTAGACAAACTTACTAGAGGTTCAGATCTTTTAAGTTGTTATTATTTCTTTTCTTCTTAGTCTATGGTAATGTGAGAAACTTTCTATAGCATAACAGTTTAGAAACCTCGATTTTCTTACCTAGTCAACGACTCACGTCCGTATGCTGCAGCAGTGAAAATGCGTGTTCGAGAAACTTTGACTTGATGCTCTTGTTACTGCTTCAACCCAGAATTGTAATACTTTAACTAACCAGTGTATAACTGGTTTATAAGAAACAAGAATAGACAAAAACATCAAAGAAGACCACGAACTTGGTGTACTGGTGAATGAGTTAACATAACATCAGAGAATCCAATTGTCTAATCATCTGGTCAGAATGGAACAAATTCAGCCATCATCTACAGTGTACTACATGAAAACTGCAGGCTACAGGGCAAGAGGTTGACCTAGAAAGACATGGACGGAGGGAGTAAACGAGACACTACAGGAACTCAATATGACATTATTACTGTACAAACTAGGCAGCTAGCAAAAGAGCTACATTTAACTCCTCTCTGTGACTCTTTATGGCATAAGCAGAGACACACACACACGTTGAATGTGTGAGTTAGTGAATGTATGTGTGTGTTTTTGTTTTACATGTGAATCTTCTGTTTAATAATGTGTGTATTTATGTATGAGTGCACGTATATATTCATGTGGGCATGTGGTGCTTGTGTGCGTATATTGTATGTATGTGTCTATGTGTGTGCATATGTCTGTTTGTACACGTGGATGTGTGTATGATTGTATATATATATATATATATATACACATATATATATATGTGTGTGTGTGTCGTTATTCATAAATGCGTATGTGTCATGTATGTATATTCGAATGTATGCATTCACCATCCATAATACTTTTGTATAGTCTACTTTATAATTGTATTATGTTAGTTAGTTAGTTAGTTAGTTAGTTAGTTAGTTAGTTAGTTAGTAAGTTAGTTAGTTAGTTAGTTAGTTAGTTAGTTAGTTTTAGTTAGTTAGTTAGTTAGTTAGTTAGTTAGTAAGTTAGTTAGTTAGTTAGTAGTTAGTTAGTTAGTTAGTTAGTTAGTTAGTTAGTTAGTTAGTTCGTTAGTTAGTTAGTTAGTTATCTTTAGTTAGTTTAGTTTAGTTAGTTAGTTAGTTAGTTGTAGTTAGTTTAGTTAGTTAGTTAGTTAGTTAGTTAGTTAGTTAGTTTAGTTAGTTAGTAGTTAGTTAGTTAGTTAGTTAGTTAGTTAGTTAGTTAGTTAGTTAGTTAGTTAGTTAGTTAGTTAGTTAGTTAGTTAGTTAGTTAGTTCGTTAGTTAGTTAGGTTAGTTAGTTAGTTAGGTTAGTTAGTTAGTTAGTTAGTTTAGTTAGTTAGTTTAGTTAGTTAGTTAGTTCTAGTTAGTTAGTTCAGTTAGTTAGTTAGTAGTTAGTTAGTTAGTTTAGTTAGTTAGTTAGTTAGTTAGTTAGTTAGTTAGTTAGTTAGTTAGTTAGTTAGTTAGTTAGTAGTTTTTAAATTACTTAGTCGACAGATTATTCTTATTGCACATCCGACAAGTCCATAAGTGCTCGGATCCCATCTTCAGCATGTTTCCCAGCGTGGGCGACTGATAATACCAGACATAGTATGTATATGAATACAAATCATATTATGTATATTACACCAGTCAACAAATCGTTCACAGTTTTTTTATCAGAATTTAAATTAACAATTTATTATTGATCTGGCATGCTGATTTCAAATATCATAAAGAAACTCGCCAACTGGCTCTGATGTTGTTTTGTATTTTAAATGATGAATGTGCAGTGATACAAAACTTGTGTGCTTGTTAAATTATCTGCAGGTGAACAGTCAGTCTTTATGTTTTAACATTATAAACATCGTTGTTACATCTCAATTAGTTGATATTTTAACATAAAACGATGTAGCAAAAAACATTATTTAAAGTTTTTGGAGGTCTTCGTTGCGAAGTGGTCAAGCCTTTCGCTGTTGCGCTCTGAAGGTCACGAGTTCGTCTCACGACTGCATCTTTCAGTTGCCAAGTGGAATTTATACGTAAACATTTAGAATTGTCGTTGGAGCTACGGAGTTCATGCTTTGTGCACAACACATTGTGTCTCCCATGGTTGAAGGTGCTGGTCTTTCCTACTAATTCTCACATTCTTAACAGTGATGTGGACCCGCTGCTCTCATAAATCCTCCGATCGTCCTATCTCTCTTAGGGCATTAACAATTTAGGGTCCATTCATTGACCGGTCATCTGGAACTAAGGCAGTGAGAGACTTTGCAAACCAACCCCAGATGCCTGTCTGCGATTTCACTGGTCAACTTTTCAAACCAGAAATGAAAATTAGCAACCATGGACATGAGATAGTTGAATAGGGCTGCAGGAGTAAGCAGAAGATGCAAAATCAGGAAAGATGTCATAAAATGAAAAGGCTGGCAAAGACCCTGTTGCAATTTACATACAAAGACAGCAGATCGATCAATTTGCCCACTTAGGGAGAATGTCTTGCTTTGCCAAACCATACAATGCATTGACTTAAAAGAGCAGAAGGACGTTCATCACAAGCAGAACCAAAAACAAGATGGATAGATAACATCAGAGAAAATTTAAAAAAGTACGATATGTCTACGGTCGAGGTTACCAGAAGTGCAAGCAGCAGAACCGTCTATCTTCATAGACACCCTAAGTGGTGAATGAGGAAGCGCAGATAAAAAAGAACAAAAAAATGTTTGTCATTACTTTCATAATGGTCGGGGCTCGGTACCATTGTCGAAATCCATGGGAAGCGTTCTGCTGTAAAAAGAAAACACTCGACTTAAAATGGAAAGGGGTATTTTCGCTATCCCTTAGCGGAAGACGCTGATATGTGGGTTCCGGGGGGAAAGGGGAAGGAGGAGAAGGAGTGAGGGAGAGGAAGATCCTCTGCTCGCTAACAAGCATGTCGTATAAGGTAACTCAGGAGGAATTTATTTCGATCGGATTTGTTAGGTTGAAAGATGCAGATATGGCAGCTTAGCTGTCAAGTACATCACAGCTTTCAAAATACTCTTTAAAGAAAAACGAAGAAGATGAAGAAGACGACGACGACGACAAAGAAGAAGAAGAAGAAGAAGAAGAAGAAGAAAGAAGAAGAAGAAGAAGAAGAAGAAGAAGAAGAAAGAAGAAGAAGAAGAAAGAAGAAAAGAAGAAGAAGAAGAAGAAGAAGAAGAAGAAAGAAGAAGAAGAAGAAGAAGAAGAGAAGAAAGAAGAAGAGAAGAAGAAGAAGAAGAAGAAGAAGAGAAGAAGAAGAAGAAAGAAGAAGAAGAAGAAGAAGAAGAAGAAGAAGAGGAAGAAGAAGAAGAAGAAGAAAAGAAGAAGAAGAAGGAAGAAGAGAGAAGAAGAGAAAGAAGAAAGAAGAAGAAAGAAGAAAAGAAAGAAGAAGAAAAAGAAGAAGGAGAAGAAGAAGAAAGAAAAAGAAGAAGAAGAAGAAAAGAAGAAGAAGAAGAAGAAGAAGAAGAAGAAGAAGAAGAAGAAGAAGAGAAAGAAGAAGAAGGAAGAAGAAGAGAGAAGAAATAAGAAGAAAGAAGAAGAAGAATAGAAAGAAAGAAGAAGAAGAAGAAGAAGAAGAAAAAAAAGAGAAGGAGATATAGAAGGAGAGGGGATTAGGAGGAGAAGGGAAAAAAAAGGAGGAAGTTGGAGAATGATAAGGACAATCACAAGAAAGGAGGAGGAGGAGAAGAAGAAGAAGAAGAAGAAGAAGAAGAAGAAGAAGAAGAAGAAGAAGAAGAAGAAGAAGAAGAAGAAGAAGAAGAAGAAGAACAAGAAGAACAAGAAGAACAAGAAGAACAAGAAGAACAAGAAAAAGAACAAGAACAAGAACAAGAACAAGAAGAACAAAAACAAGAAGAACAAGAAGAGAAGGAGAGGACTACAAAATGTGAAGAATCGTAATCGCCAACGCGTGACTGCAAATCACATAATTTGCTACGAGATCTCATTATTTTATTCATAAGCAAAGTCCAGCGATCTTCACAAACTAATCTAAACCAAGTCTTTTCTTGCGAAATTGCCATCTGACTTTCCACTTATCACACCTAGTTATAACAGACGCAATAACTAGCAATCAACAGGTTATCACGACGATGTAATAACAAAGTAACAGATTGTGAATGTGATGTTTTATTGTAGAGGACATATCACCGAGGGCTGAACAATTTATTCGTGTGGAAAACTGCTCAGCTTCGAAGGTTGTGTACAATTTAATTTTATTTGGTTGCATGAAACCAACCACGGCATTTCTAGGCTTGTGAGTCCTTTTTGCTAGGTAACTAGACGCTCGGTAGTTTGCCATTGCTTTCTGAAAGGTTCGTCGCTATTACCGTTGTGAAATGAAGGTTGACAGTCTGAGGTCAATCGCTCGGCGTCTGAATCGAATCTGGTATGTCAGAGCTATGCACGATCGTTCATAATATCTACTCGCAAACGATGCCACATTTTACATTCGAAATCACCTGAATTATTGCTGTGGTAGCTGGTTGTTATTTCATAGACGACTTTGACTCCCAGGTCGACCCAGTTTTACCTGGGTATCAGGTAAAGTATTAGGAAGTAAAGTCGGCCGGCGCGATGATGACCACATCACCCATCGCTCTTTAAAAATATAAGTCTAGCCTCATGTGTCTGATGCGCTACTGACGTGTAAAACAACCTTTACTTCACTATTACATTTGTTATAGTTTTGTGAATAATCACATTTCATTAAACATGTTAGTTACGTATTCTTTACAGGACGTGGCAGAACCAACCCCATGGTTTGCTAGTTGTTTGTTTGGTTTTACTAGGTCATTTTTTGTTGTTGTTCCGTACTATGATACTGCCGTTAAACAGCGGGCTCTAGAGCATCATTATTCTGTTCAGGTCTTTTGCAGAACGTCACTCTCATCACAGTCTGTTTGAAGGGAACGCGGTCTTTCGATATCTATTGCCCCGAGCACTTTCTTTTTCAAGGAGTCACGTATATCCTGCTCTAATCTTCAAGTTGGTCGGCTCCTGCCCCTCCTACCCGGCCCCATACCTTATGATATTTTTTTCTCCAATCTTCTACGGCGCTTGATGTGACCAAAATATGCCAGCTTCCATGGCAAGAGTTGTTTATTAGCCAATCTTCCTTGTTTTTTCAGATTTTTTAGAATGTAGTATTTCTTTTCTTCCTTAAGAACTTTACGATAGTCCACGACTCACATCTGCATGTTGCTACGGGAAAGATGCATGCTCTCAAAAATTTAGCTTTGGTTTCATTGCTGGTTCTTAACCTTGGACTTTTAGCGGCGTCCGTGGCTAAGGCGTTGCGAGTACGACTCGTAAGCCAGCATACCGCGATCGAAACCCACTACAGGCTGCGCGGATTTTTATCGTGGTATGGGACGTCGCAGGTCGACCCAGCCTAAAATGAGTACCAGGATGGGCTATCCTGGGAAAGTAAAAACAGCCGGCGTAATGCTTACCACATTACCCACAGAGTGCTGATGGTCTGTAAAAATATGGGACGCTCTGCCCATATGCCCGATGCGCCGAAAGGCGTGAAAAGGGATCTTTACTTTTTTTTTTTTATTCTTGGCAGCGCGACGTAGGGGACGGGCCTCGGTGAGCTGGTCCGGGTGTCTAGCGGAAAAGAGTTTCTCATCCCTTTGAAAGTCCATCGTGTCCGAATTGTCTGCCAGTGTTCCTCTGCCAACTGCTAATAAAAGTCCAACATGTGTCCGGTAAACCAAAGTAAGCTTGTCGCTCGGTCGTCCAGGCATGCTCACTGCTCTAATTAAGCTGCCGCGGCGGCTTCTTATCTCACAGTACCTCCTGCGAAACCACCAAGTCGTCTTGTCTCTGGCCGAAAGTAAAACACCATCCGGTAATTCCATGCAGCGGGGAACCAGCCCTGAGCTTCATGAACTCAGGAGGGCCCACCTCCGAATACGTCTAGGAATCGTGGGCCGAAACGTGTGTCGACGAGTATAATTTCTACTGACGACTGGTAGATCCCCGCTGTACTTGCTCCCTGTGAGTTTATTCCTATTGGCTTCAATGATACGTTTCTTGACGTAATAATGTGGTAGCTTTTCCTGGATTTCCACTTGTATTTCCTCAGCCTTAGGCAACCTTTTAGATTGCCGGAGCGAGTGAGTGTCCTGCTCTGTGATGCTCCTGCTAACAGCAGAGGGCACCACAGAGGTGTCCACTTAATCTGGTGGATACTTGGTCCCCATAGCTGCGTTGGCCACACTGCAGTGTCTTTACCATCCTCTACCGCGTTGAGGTTAGGTTGGAGTTTTCCTCATCTAAGTCTTGAGACCAGAACGGCATTTCCCAAAACTCCCCAGTAATTTAGAGGATGGGCTCTCTATAAAAAGGAAAAGGTTACGTCAGGAGATGTGAACCAGCGTCATTGCACACGGTTTTAAACGATAAGTTCTCTGCCACCAGTACAGACAGCTGATAAGAAACTGTCCGTCTGTGTCGTCGTCCGCACACAACTCCGTAGCTACAGCGACGTTCCTTCATTTATCCTAGAGTGTTAGCTATGGTGGCCATTACCTAGAGGCTGGTTAAGCCCCGGGAAACCGCCCGGTTTCGAACATCGGCCGTTGGCTGCAGCGAGTCGCAGCTGGATTTGAAAGCGAACCTCCTATCGACTGCGCTAACGCGGCCGCCGGGCTCTCTATACTCCTGTCGAAATGAACCCAAGGTGGTCTGCTGTCAAATCGCCTGCAGCTACGATCGAATACCACACTTTATTTTATCGCAATCGACGTCACTGCATTTTGAGCATCCTCATGTGAGCTCAGTACTCCAAAATAGCAGCCACTCTAAGGTACCCTTTCTGATTGTTTCCATGAGAATCTGATTACAGTGTATCCTATCTGGGCCTCTAAGGCGGCATCGGTACTTTTCACCATGCTTTACCCCCATGTCACGCAGTCGTATTAGTGTCAGAGATTAGCCATTATCCACTCACTAACCTTGTCTGTACTTCGTTGTTGACATAACTCTCACTTTGCAATTACGAAGCGCGCTGGCAACGCCTAAGCAGCAGATGTCGACATCTTGTGTGTATTAACATAATTGTTACAGTATTTACATATTTGTGAAGTATCACTTAACTTTTCTGAGGTCATGCATCTTCCCCATAGCAAAATACGGATGTGAATCGTCCACTGTCTCTCAGTCCTTAAGAAAGAAAATAGGGGTTTCTAATCTGAAATGCTTTAGAAAGATTCTCAAAATGCCATGGACAAAAAAAAAAAAAAGACATACTTACATTTTAAAAGACCTAAACATCAAGAACGTTTGGCTAATAAAAAGCATCTTGTCTCGGAAGCTAAAATATTTTGGTCATATCAACCAACATACAGGACAGGACAAAAAAATATAATTGTAGAAGGCATAGTACCAGGAAGAAGGGTCAGAGACCTAACAGCACGAAGATGGGCACAGGATATAGGTCTCCTTGAATATGAAAGTGCACAAAGTGGGGGGGGGGGGGGGGGGGGGGGGGGGGGGGGTGGGGGGGGGGGGGGGGGGGGGGGGGGGGGGGGGGGGGGCTGGCGAAAGACCACGTTTCTTTTTATGCAGACCGTGATGAGAGCGACTTTCCGCAAAGGACCTGCTACTAGATGATCACTTTCATAGAATATGCGAGAGAAAAAAAAGATGCCTTTCCCCACCAATGAAGCACCCAGAGTATGATACTGGAATCATGATGTTTTTTACACAACTGGAAACTCGGTCGGTAATGTGATCAGCAACACACCGGTCGCCTTTACTTCCCGTGATAGTGCGTAGTAAGATTTGGTCAATATGGGATGTTGCCCTAGTGTAGCCTTGGCTCCACCTAGCTTTGACTGGGTATCAGATAGAGTCCTGGAAAGTAAAGGTGGTCGGCGTAGTGTTTATCCCATTACCGACCGAGTGCTGATTGGTCTATAAAATATAGGACTAGCCTTATATGCGGGAGTCGCCGTGGCAGAGCAGCTTGACGCGCGCCGCGGATCGGAAGGTCGCGGGTTCGCTCCCTGGCGGAGCCGGACTTTTCTTTAAAAAATGACCTTGGCTCCCAGGTCGACCCAGCCTTGAGTGGGTACCGGGTGCAGTCCCGGGAAGTAGAGGCGACCGGCAAATCACCCATCTTGTGCCGATTGGTCTATAAAAATATAGGTCTAGCCCTATATGCCCTTTATGCCTAAAGGCGTGGAAAGGGTCCTTTACTTTACTTTTACTTCTATGCCCACACGCCTAGAGTAATTGGATAGGGGTACTTTACTGTTTCCTGAATTCATTTGTTTTGCATTTGAGCTCGTGTTTGGTGATTCTGTGTTCCTTTCTGCCCAGGGTATCGTTAATATCCCGTGCCAACCGTTTCTTTGTCTAGGCCTTGTATCCTTCTTCGCCTATTTGCTGATTTCAGAATCGATATCATAGCACACCAGACACCCATAGATTCTCTGTCTCCCGCAGCAAAGGTTCTCAAGTGTAAAGGCTGACTGGCCTAGTAACACGATGGATATGTACTCATCATACTATTATTCTCTTATGTCTTTTCTTCTTGATTTACGTTTGATATAAAATTAAATGCAGCTTTTCCCTCCATTACAGTGGCAAAGTTTTTCTTACTCTTCGTGTTCCCTTCCTATCGTACCGGACACGATGTCGATGAAGATGTAATGTTCCGGTTGGTGCTCCTCTGGCTGTCCTTGCCTTGTCGTCCAGTTGTAGACTGTCTTTGTTAATAAGTCAATCATCAACCAGGTGCCGTCTCCACAATAAAGGTTGGCTGCAATGGATCTCCAATATGTTCTGTCTCTTGTCTTGGCTGCACATTCTCTCAGACTGCTGTTCATTCTTCTCTTGAAGATCTCCTCCCAACTGTAACGTTGTTTACCGCTTGCTCTCTTGCCCTCGACGTTTTCCTCCAGTAAAAAAGTCTGTTATGTCTTTAAATGTGACCCAAGCATTTCAGTGATTTCTTTTATATTTATTTCAGTAATTCTCATTTTTCCGCAGTCTTTCAGAACCTCTGTATTGAATTGTTTCATTTCCATGAAATGCGACCTATTCTTCTGAATATCCACGTTTCCAGACACCCAATTCTGTTTTCTAGTTGTTTGTTCATTGTCCACAATACTGCATCATACAGCAGCGTTGAAAATACATAACATATATAGTTTCGTTGCCCAGCTTCTAAGTTGAGTGCATGGCGCAACACTGTGAGCTGCGGATTTCATTTCTTCTTCTTCTTCAGCGATCTCTGGTCATGCGCATAATCCACTGTGGGTCATAAACTGGGATGTCTTTTCAAGGTCTCTTAGGTTTCCCCAAAGCTTAGTTGTCAGTTCTACCGGGTGTTGCCATATGTCGCTCCGCAGCTCCGCCAGGAGAGGACAGTCTTGCAGGACATGTTCTGGAGTCTGTTCAGCACGAAGGCACTGGCAGAGAGCTGTTTGGCTCATACCTAATTTATGTGAGTGTTTATTGAGTCTGCAGTGTCCAGTGCGTAAGCGAAAAACTGTGACTTGGTCTGTATTGTTCAAGGATTTCATTTGAACTGTGATAAACATTTTATGTTTTTTTCGTTGACTATGGGCGACCCATTTGATATGAAACTGAAACTAAGATTACCAGATTACCAGATTTGACGATTCTCATTTTGATCTTGCTAAAGATAATTTTAGCTTCTCCTGATCTTCTTTTTGATTTCTATTTCACTTCGACCATCGTCTGTTACTACTTCTCCAAAATATGAGAAACTCATTACTTCTTCTAACAGCTCTCCTTTTACTGTTTTGTTCACTATTGGTCGCTCTTTTCCATCGTTAATTACCATAGTTTTTGGTTCTTTTCCAAAGTTATTGTCCAAACCATACTCTGGACTCCACCTATTGACTTGATCCATTAGGTCCTGTAACTGCTGTTGGCTTTCTGCTAGTAGGACTGTGTCATCAGCAAATCTCAGATTGTTTTCTGTTCTTCCAATAATGTTCAGTCCAGCCAATTCTTCAGCTAGCTTAAAATTGTTTTCTATTTATAAGTCGAAGAGAATGGGGTATATACACATATCCGACGTGCTCCTATTTTCTATTTCTATTTGTGGGGAGACAGTGTTGCTGTTTCTGACAGTTGCTTTTTGTTTCCATTAGAGGTTGCTAAAAATTCTCATATTCTGACTATCGAATCCCAAGTTTTATAAAAAAATATGTAATAATTTCCACGGCTTTTTCAAAGAATATGATGATTATGTTAATTTATTTGTAAGTAAAGAAGGAGAACTAACAAGAGGAAGAAGAAAATAAAGATAGAAAGGAAAAAGAAGAAGAAAGAAGAAGAAGGAGATGATGATGATGATGATGATGATGATAACGACGATTAAGTTGAGGAGGAGGAGGGGGTGAAGGAGAATCACCAATACACGTATTCTGAGTTTCTTGGTAATGAACGTTCTTATGAATATCTTTTCGGCAGATGATGTTCTTCAGTTTTCCGTTGCTCCTTGTGGTGGCAAATTCCGTGTCTTGCCAGACACTTGACATCCGAAAGCGAACTGTAGGTGACCCGCTCGGCCTCAAAACTTTTATGTCTGTTATAAAACCAGTAATGGAGAGTATGCCAACTGTGACCCATGTCTTCTGCGCCATCGTGCATAACTTATCAAAAGCCTTATTGGACGCGCTCACAAGAGTCGCAAAGGGAACTCTGAACATCGTCAAGAAGATCCTGGGAAGGGTTGTGAATGTAGTGGACTTGGCCTCGATTAGCGCCAGCAAGCCATTAGAGACCGTGTGTGAAAGTCTCAATTCAGTATTTGCTATGGTGTTGAGTCATGTGGCGCCTTTGCTTAGTGCCGCCTCAAAGCTCCCTCCAAAGACATCCCAATGATTTCAGCCAAGTATGTATGTACGTTCAGTTTTAGCTTAAAAAACACTTGAACAAAATACAAAAATCTGAATTGTATCTCTCAAGCTGTCAACAATGTTGTATCAAGCTGAAGATAGTGTTTACCTCTCTAGCTGTCAGTAATGTTGTATCCTTTTGAAGATAGTGTTTATCTCTCAAGCTGTCAAAAATGTTTGTATCATGTTGAAGATAGTGTTTATCTCTCAAGCTGTCAAAAATGTTTGTATCATGTTGAAGATAGTGTTTATCTCTCAAGCTGTCAATAATGATTGTATCAAGTTGAAGATAGTGTTTATCTCTGAAGCTGTCAATAATGCTTGTATCAAGTTGAAGATAGTGTTTATCTCTGAAGCTGTCAATAATGTTTGTACCATGTTGAAGATAGTGTTTATCGCTCAAGCTGTCAACAATGCTTGTATCAAGTTGAAGATAGTGTTTATCTTTCAAGCTGTCAATAATGTTTGTATCATGTTGAAGATAGTGTTTATCCCTCAAGCTGTCAAATATGTTTGTATCATGTTGAAGATAGTGTTTATCTCTCAAGCTGTCAATAATGCTTGTATCAAGTTAAAGATAGTGTTTATCTCTCAAGCTGTCAATAATGTTTGTATCATGTTGAAGATAGTATTTATCTCTCAAGCTGTCAACAATGCTTGTATCAAGTTGAAGATAGTATTTATCTCTCAAGCTGTCAATAATGTTTGTATCATGTTGAAGATAGTGTTTATCTCTCTAGCTGTCAGTAATGTTTGTATCCTTTTCAAGATAGTGTTTATCTCTCAAGCTGTCAATAATATTTGTATCCTGTTGAAGATAGTGTTTATCTCTCTGGCTGTTATTAAGGTTTGTATCCTGTTGAAGATAGTGTTTATCTCTCAAGCTGTCAATAATGTTTGTATCCTGTTGAAGATAGTGTTTATCTCTCTAGCTGTCAGTAATGTTTGTATCATGTTGAAGATAGTGTTTATCTTTCAAGCTGTCAATAATGTTTGTATCCTGTTGAAGATAGTGTTTATCTCTCAAGATGTCAATCATGTTTGTATCCTGTTGAAGATAGTGTTTATCTCTCAAGATGTCAATCATGTTTGACTACCCTTGAAGATAGCGTTTATCTCACAAGCTTTCAATAATGTTTGTATCCTGTTGAAGATAGTGTTCATCTCTCTATTTGTCAATAATGTTTGTATCCTGTTGAAGATAGTGTTCATCTCTCTAGTTGTCAATAATGTTTGTATCCTTTTGAAGATAGTGTTTATCTCTCAATAAATGTTTGTATCCTGTTGAAGATAGTGTTTATCTCTCAAGCTGTCAATAAAGGTTTGTATCCTGTTGAAGATAGTGTTTATCTCTCAAGCTGTGAATAATGTTTGTATCCTGTTGAAGATAGTGTTTATCTCTCAAGCTGTCAATAATGTGTGTAATCTGTTGAAGCTGTTGCGAATTCTTCAGATTCGCAATGAACACCCAAGAATTGTGAGTCATGGTTTCGTTATATGTCATAGGTGGCAGCAATCCAGAGGTCGCAGTTGGTGACAGTCACATAGATATTTTGTCTGGACAATGTAGGCGGGTTTGGGAACGAGCAGGTAGATAGGTTGGCTAGACTGGCCACTCATTTGGGGGTTTATGCACCTGTACACGGCGGAGGTTATCTCTCACCTGTGGAGATAACAAATCAAATGAAAGTCATTGAAAACCCGTACCAAGAGAGAGAGTAAAGCCTGGAAAGTGTCTGCCCACCCTGGAAGTAACTTGAGATTCAGGAAAAAAGCAAGACGAGTAGTTAATGAGGTGACAACGTGTACCATCAGTATAAAGACTCTGGTCTTGAATGTTGTGTTGAGCCTATATAGCCATTCATGTTTTCGTGTTGATGTATCATTCACTTCTGCCATAGTTTGTTACTACGTGTCCAAACACAGGAGACACGTGTTACTTGTTCGCCTGAGTAACAGAGAATCACAAAACAGACACTGAAATAGGAAACACTTAGGATCAGGCAGAAAGGACGCAACAGGAAATCTCACCACGAACGTTGATAAGATATACCAAGGTAATGGATATGGAGATATAAAGGCAATGCAATGTGATTTGTGAATGGCAAAAAAAAAAAACACACACACACACACAAAAAACAAGGAGGACGATGACATAAACAATGATGACGATAATGATGATGATGACTACGACGATGATACAGATGACGATGATGCTGATTATTAAGATGAGGACCACGACTATGATAATGATGATGATGATAGTGATGGTAGTAATGTTGGTCGTTGTGGTAGGTTGGTGTTTTTTGGGGTAATGATGATAATGACAATGGTGGCAATGATGATGTTGAATATGATGACACTGATAAAAAGAAGAACTATGATCACAACGATAATGTTGGTAATGAGGATGTTGATGAATGTTAATAATGACGACGGCGATGATGATGATGATAATCACTATGTGATAATGATATGTTCACTAAACTTTCATATGAATTTATAATTTCAGATCTTCTAACTCTGAGGTATCCCAGATATTAGACACACTGGTGCAAACTGCGAATTACCAGCCAGAAAGGATATCTCATGTGAAATTAACGAATTAAAAAAAAAAAAAAAATTCAAACAAGCAACAAGATTAAAGTTCTTATTTCTCTTGTCTGTGTCCTAATATTTAATAATAATGTCTGTCTGTCTCTGGGGTTGTTGCTTAGCTGTTGGGGACATACTTTGTAGTTCCTAATACCCTTTAAGAATCAACTGTAAGCGATTTGATAGCAGAACGTTTTGTGTTAATTTTCTCAATGGAGTGGAGCGCCGACCGTTGGATGGACCTAAGCCATATTTAAGTTACTTGCTGTCCGTATTGACATCCCGGAACATCGGTCCGACCCATTCGGGCTCACTCTCCAAAGCAGCAGCTATCTGAGTGTCTCCAGGTTCAATAATTTTATTGTTATGTCACTGCAGGAGATGACTGACCTATATTCTTTTGGGATGTCTTCATTTTTTGCCCCACCTGTTTCTGCTTGTCCTCGCCTAATACCCATGCCCAACAGTACGTGTTTATGTGTTTAATAATAATAATTCGATTACTGCTGAAAAAATTCAAGAACATTTTTTAAAATAAACTGACACGTATGAAAATAACTCATGAAAATGACTATTTATAGCTGGGTTAGGGTGTTTGGTCATCTTAAAAATTGGGGGGGGGGGGGGAATTGGGGGTGGATATTCCACATGAGCAGCATGTTCACAGATCAGGTCAGTGTTCTTGTAGCTCCCCATCCATATGGCTAAATCACCCAGATATTTAACTCTTTGTCTGACCCTTGTTCTTTTCCTATGCAATTTGTTAGTTGTAACCAAGTTCTCGAGTACTCACATTCCTTCCTTTGCCCAAGAGAAATTCGAAGTTTTCGCCAGACCCCCCCCCCCCCCCCCCCCCCCCCCCCCCCACCACATGTACTTTCTTACTCAGGGAGACACTTAAATCCGGTGTCCATTTTATTACTACCATACCTTCTACTATTCTGTGTCGTTTGATATGGTCAAAATAGTTCACCTTCCTAGACAAGATGTATTTTACTAGCCAAATTATTTTCAAAATTCAGATCTTTTAAATTAGTTTTGACACAGGTAGCATAACGTATAAATCTGTGTTTTGTAATGAACAGAGCAGGGGAAAGACCACGCAAGATGTGGAGCGACATCATCAGGAGCAACCTAACAGAAAAAAAAATGAACACCAACTTGTACTATGCAATAGAAAATGCGCACAAACTATCCTTACATCCCCCGCCCCCTGTTTTCCCTCTACAACATCTCTAGGCTGGTTATTCTTTGCGTTCTCATGCGCCCTGGTAACTCCATCTTTTTTATCTTCTTCTCTAGTCCTGGATTGCCTTTCAGCGTCAGGTTTTAAAGTTGCATGGAGTGGAAGTCTTGGTATGTGTTACGTGTATGATAGTATTTACGACCTTGAATGTTCCGTCTATCCATCGTTTGAGTGGTCTACCTCTAGTTCTGCTTCCATTAAGTCTAAGTGACAGGGCTCTCTGTCTCTCTATGCTGCACTGCCTGGTGGTACTGTTGACAGGTGTCCGAACAGCCTTAGTACGTGAGTGATTTTTAACAACACCAGGACGGCACAACGAGCGATAACTACGCGATGACACAAAGTGCCACTAGTCGGATGAGAATCACCCGTCTTCAAGTCCCAGAAACCCTGTTTAACCTTTAGGTTAAATTAGGGCCCCCGACGTAAGTCGGGTGGGGCTTTTATTTTGACAGCTTTGGTACTGGTTGCAGCTGCACGGTGTACAGACATGGTGGGTATAATTTTATGTAACCAATTTTTTTTTCTAGATATGATTTAGGGTAAGAAAAGAGTCGATTTTCTTGACAATGTGACGTTATACTTAACTTTTTATGGGGTCATTTTGCTGTTCGTGACCTGTCAGTCAACAGAACTCATGTTTTCGTGGTCAAAGGGAAGGAAAGACTTTATTATTTTGTTGGGTGTGTATTTAATGATTGCTTCTTTTTTCACAAATGAAAATTAAAAATTAAAATTAAAAATCACTTTGATGCAGAATAATAAATCTCCCCCCTCTCTCTCTCTCTCTCTCTCTCTCTCTCTCTATATATATATATATATATATATATATATATATATATATATATATATATATATATATATATATATATATAATCCTTCCCTGTAGTGATCTGCGGATCGTGATGGCGCAACCTCCAGCAGCTCTCTCTCTCTCTCTCTGTCTGTGTCTGACTGTCTGTCTGTCTGTCTGCTCAGTGGTTATAGGTTTCCTCCAAAGATTTTTTAAAATCTGACCAAGACCCCACTTGAGATCTGTTTTCTTCTTCAGCATCCAATTTTTTACGATTACAAATCCACAAAACTATAACGATGAGTACCCTATTAATAAAAAGTTGACGGAAACAAAGAAAAAGCATTTTTAAATATTTTTTTCTGAACGAAAGGGATCAGTGCTATCTCAATTAGGCATATTCACCATAATGGTTGCCGTCATTAGCCTCACCACTCATAGCCTCATCATCCTGAGCCTCATTGTCCTCAGCCTCAACCTCAGCCTCATTGTCACCCTTATCATCCTCAGCCTCATCATCCTCATTCTAATCATCTTTAGCCTCATTCTCCTAAGCCTCCTTTTTCCTCAGCCTTATCTTCATGAGCCTCATCATCCTCAGCCTCATCCTCCTGAGCCTGATAAACCTCAGCCTCATTTTTCCCTGCCTCATTCCCGCCATTCTTAGCCTCATTCTCCTTAGCCTCACCATCCTTAGCCTCACCATCCTTAGCCTCACCATCCTTAGCCTCACCATCCTTAGCCTCACCATCCTTAGACTCACCATCCTTAGCCTCATTCTCCTTAGCCTCACCATCCTTAGCCTCACCATCCTTAGCCTCACCATCCTTAGCCTTACCATCCTTAGCCTCACCATCCTTAGCCTCACCATCCTTAGCCTCATTCTCCTTAGCCTCACCATCCTTAGCCTCACCATCCTTAGCCTCACCATCCTTAGCCTCATTCTCCTTAGCCTCACCATCCTAAGCCTCATTCTCCTCAGCCCCATCATGCTCAGCCTCATCCTCCTCAGCCTCGTCGTCCTCAGCCTCATCATCAGCAGGATAGTCGTATGCCATACAGAGTGGCTTGTGCTGTTGTTCTTGGCTTGCACCGACTGTAAGCGTTCACTTGTTCGTCCACTGCTTGACTTTGGTCTAGTTCCAGAACGTGCCCAGCCTTTCTACAAATATAGATAATTTGCACGCAGAACTTTGATTCCTCTCTCTCTCTCTCTCTCTCTCTCTCTCTCTCTCTCTCTCTCTCTCTCTCTCTCTCTCTCTCTCTCTCTCTCTCTCTCTTTCTGATTGCGTCAGATGCACAACAAGATCAAAGGAAACACCTCTAATTAGTCGACATGCTTGTAATGGGGCAGTGAGTTTATTCTTGTTTTTCCCCCAAGACACGTCATGGAACGCACGCGGGAAATGCATAGAAGCAACGCGATCATGATTCGTCCTCTGACAACATCACCGAAATCGGGGATCTGATCTGCGTTCTTGCTCGCGTCATCCACGCGGCTAAATCAACCAGGTATTGTTCACTTGTGTTGTGTTTCTTGCTCTTGACCCTTTCATGTATTTATTTTCGGTGGTCGCATGTCAGAGATTCCACTGTCTAGATAGTTATGTGATTTCTCCCTGAGATGCTTCAGTGCTTATTGCGTGTTTTGTGTGTATTTTTGGGATGTAAAATCATGTAATGTGCTGATGAGCGCTCTCTAGCAGCAACGTTCACCTGTCCTATGTATTTGGGATTTTAAAAAAAACTGCTTATTTCTCCTTCTCGTTTGGTTTGATATATTTCATGATATCCATTGCCAGTTTTATCGGATATTTGATGTTTTCGAATCAATTTAAAAGGTCAAACATTAATTAATAACCGACATCATAACACTCACAGCATGAACAAAAACGCTCCGATACCATCTTCAGCAGTAGCAGTTCCAAATCCGATGGTACAAATAGTAGTAAGATTGTAGGAAAATTGGAGACAAATACGTAGACAACAACTTATACTGAAGTGTACGTCATCATTGTTTGCATGAAGTTATTGTCGTACTTGAATTGGCATTGTGTTTTTATAATCTTCTTCTTCTTTCTTCTTTCTTCTTCTTCTTTCTTCTTCTTCTTCTTCTTCTTCTTCTTCTTCTTCTTCTTCTTCTTCTTCTTCTTCTTCTTCTTCTTCTTCTTCTTCTTCTTCTTCTTCTTCTTCTTTTTCTTTCTTCTTCTTCTTCTTCTTCTTCTTCTTCTTCTTCTTCTTTCTTCTTCTTCTTCTTCTTCTTCTTCTTCTTCTTCTTCTTCTTCTTCTTCTTCTTCTTCTTCTTCTTCTTCTTCTTCGTCTTCTTCTTCTTCTTCTTCTTCTTCTTCTTCTTCTTCTTCTTCTTCTTCTTCTTCTTCTTCTTCTTCTTCTTCTTCTTCTTCTTCTTCTTCTTCTTCTTCTTCTTCTTCTTCTTCTTCTTCTTCTTCTTCTTCTTCTCCTCCTTCTTCTTCTTCTTC
>CAJHNH020000924.1:173421-190921 GCA_905116865.2 Candidula unifasciata | reverse complement strand
AAGACCCTCAACAAGCTGAGAACTGCTGTCCTAGCACAATAAAAGATTATTGTCCGGAAAGTCGTAAAGGTGCCAGCAGCAACAACAACAAAAACAGCAACAACAGACACACACACACACACACACACACACACACACACACACACACACAGTGTTGAGGTGACTGGCCCCTAATTATTTGAAAAGATTTGCAAGATGACCAAGTACCCTCCCCACAGTGTACCCCCTCCCCCCACCCCACACACACAGCATGCATACTATATCGGAGTTATCTGTTATAATTATGCATTTCTTATTTAATGTAAAGTTATTATTATTACTAATATTATATAGGTTCTCTTTATAAGTTATTGTTTTTAATTTTATAAACTGAATAATAATTATAATAACTGATATTATCGCACGATTAAACCAGCCTAAAGCCACTTAGCGTTCAGAACGTGGACACAATTTTGGAAAAGTGGTGGGAGAGGGGGGGGGGGTGAGGTCGGAAGTGAGACCTAGAAATGTTTTCCCAGTGTCGTCGCTCCTGGTGAAAATTTGATATTAGATAGCCCACGCATGGTAACAAAAATCTGGTCAGTTCATCCAACAAGGGGCGAGCTCTTAAGCCTCTGATTTGCCGCGCTAGGATTTGTTCAGAGATTACCAATGCACGTCAAATATCGAATTGTGAAGTATCACAAGCCTGCTTTCACCTGGTAATCATTCACATAATTACTTGGCTTAAGCCATACCCAGGAACGAAGCTTTACTCAAACCAAATACATTCATTTTATCGACAATCCACTGAGCTAGCAAGGTATCGTAAAGTTTTATTTCTTCTTGTAGTTTTTCAAATTTATGTGATCGATCATTCTTTTCCTTCTTCCTCTGCATTCGTCATTTAAAGAGAAGTTGGCAGGTTGTAGTGTGGCTTACAGCTTGGCTGCGATTTTGCGCCTTAATTAGTAACCTTTTACAAATGCTTGTTCGCGGGCAGTGTCTCGATTCTTTTCCTCTGAGGATGGGGCTAAGGACCATACAGCGGAATCTGATAACTCAACTGCTGTCCCTCTTGTAAGTACTGTATATGAAAATACATGTCAAGTCACAGTGTGAACAAAGAGGAAACAAGAAATGTGGTAGTAACAAGAAAATGTACCCTTGAAAGTGCATTATCAAAGTAAATGGCAAATATGACACTGGGCGATTTGCTTGAGTCATTCAATAAAGTAGAAGGGAAGTATGCTTTCCACTCATTCAGTAAAGTAGAAGGGAAGTATGCTTTCCACTCATTCAGTAAAGTAGAAGGGAAGTATGCTTTCCACTCATTCAGTAAAGTAGAAGGGAAGTATGCTTTCCACTCATTCAGTAAAGTAGAAGGGAAGTATGCTTTTCACTCATTCAGTAAAGTAGAAGGGAAGTATGCTTTCCACTCATTCAGTAAAGTAGAAGGGAAGTATGCTTTCCACTCATTCAGTAAAGTAGAAGGGAAGTATGCTTTCCACTCATTCAGTAAAGTAGAAGGGAAGTATGCTTTCCACTCATTCAGTAAAGTAGAAGGGAAGTATGCTTTCCACTCATTCAGTAAAGTAGAAGGGAAGTATGCTTTTCACTCATTCAGTAAAGTAGAAGGGAAGTATGCTTTTCACTCATTCAGTAAAGTAGAAGGGAAGTATGCTTTCCACTCATTCAGACTTATTGGCATACAGGGCTAGACCTATTTTTTTTATAGACTGATCGGCTTTGGGTAGGTGATGTGGTCAGCATCACGCCGGCCGTCTTTACATCCCATGATTGTACCTGGTACCCATTTAAGACTGGGTCGACCTGGGAGAGAAGGTCATTTCTAAAAAAGTCAGGCTCCGTCTGGACACTAATCCACGTCCTTCCGATCCGCAGGCCAGAATCTAGCAGCTACACTCCTCCCCCCCCCCCCCCCCCCCCCGAAGTACTTAGGTACCGCCATAAAATCTGATGGAGAATGAACATTACTGAAATGAAAGCATGCGAATCACAAGCTGTAGAGAGTCAATGCTAGCCATGCCACACGCGGTGGACTCAGTGAGTCGCTGCTGTGAAGGTATGTCGCACAAACGTAAAGCATTAAACAGAATAAACAGCACGCAACGTTCAACTGTAACATCTGGTTTACCAGTAGACATCCCAGAGTCGGCTCAGGGCCCCATTTGGGGGCACATATAGACCCCCCTGCCACCAACCAGTAAACAGTTCATAAAAAACTACTAACTATGAAAGTTTCTTCGATGTGGGAGAGCGTCTGCCTGAAAAGCGAAGAAACAACTGTCTGCATACCCGTAGGTCAGGTCTGTAAAACGGATGGGTACACAAACCTTATGTTGTTTGACCAGAAAAAAGTTAAGAACAGGACGAACAACCAGAACGAAGAAGAAGAGGAAGAAGAAGAAGAAGAAGAAGAAGAAGAAGAAGAAGAAGAAGAAGAAGAAGAAGAAGAAGAAGAAGAAGAAGAAGAAGAAGAAGAAGAAGAAGAAGAAGAAGAAGAAGAAGAAGAAGAAGAAGAAGAAGAAGAAAAAGAAGAAGAAGAAGAAGAAGAAAAAGAAGAAGAAGAAAAAGAAGAAGAAGAAGAAGAAGAAGAAGAAGAAGAAGAAGAAGAAGAAGAAGAAGAAGAAGAAGAAGAAGAAGAAGAAGAAGAAGAAGAAGAAGAAGAAGAAGAAGAAGAAGAAGAAGAAGATGAAGAAGAAAAAGAAGAAGAAGAACAACAACAACCACAACAACAACAACAACAACAACAACAACTACAACAAGACGAAGGAGGATCAGAAGGAGAAAAAAAAAGAAGAGTAGGTGTAGGAAGATCATGAGGAGGAAAGAAGCATTTAGTAGTAGGAAGGACATAAAGAGAAAAAGTATCATGAGGAGGAAAGAAGCATTTAGTAGTAGGAAGGACATAAAGAGAAAAAGTATCATGAGGAGGAAAGAAGCATTTAGTAGTAGGAAGGACATAAAGAGAAAAAGTATCATGAGGAGGAAAGAAGAATTTAGTAGTAGGAAGGACATAAAGAGAAAAAGTATCATGAGGAGGAAAGAAGCATTAGTAGTAGGAAGGACATAAAGAGAAAAAGTATCATGAGGAGGAAAGAAGCATTTAGTAGTAGGAAGGACATAAAGAGAAAAAGTATCATGAGGAGGAAAGAAGCATTTAGTAGTAGGAAGGACACAAAGAGAAAAAACAGTATCATGAGGAGGAAAGAAGCATTTAGTAGTAGGAAGGACATAAAGAGAAAAAGTATCATGAGGAGGAAAGAAGCATTTAGTAGTAGGAAGGACATAAAGAGAAAAAGTATCATGAGGAGGAAAGAAGCATTTAGTAGTAGGAAGGACATAAAGAGAAAAAGTATCATGAGGAGGAAAGAAGCATTTAGTAGTAGGAAGGACATAAAGAGAAAAAGTATCACGAGGAGCTGAAGGTTAAGAAGGAGGAGGAGCACGAGGAGGGGATGGAGAAGAAGGAGCTGAAAGCTCGGAAATGAGGATGGAGAAAAGAGGGAGAAGGAGAAGGGAGAGGGAACCCAACAGCAGAAGTAGAGGCAGAGGCAGAAGTGGAATGATGTTGAGAATCATCTTTTGCCTTGAAAAGGCTGCTGACTGACACTCTGAGATGTTGTTCACAGCTCACCTGCAATATTGCGCTTTCAATATCCTACATTCGTTTTCAGAAAACCCTTGATTTTTTTGCCATTTCTGGAGTCTGGAACATATACAGAACCCGTTAATACCTTAAATATTCTTTTCACTATTACAGATGAGTACATTGTGTACTGTACTGATATTTCTGGCTACAACAGTCGCTAGTTATGAAGCCAACGAGATTGAAAAACGCTTCCTGAATCTTGGCAGCATTTTAGAATCAGTCAACTTAGGCAACATAACCGCACCAGTTGTAGAAGTTCTGAAAACGGCTATGACGGGTCTGATGTCGGCAGGATTGAAACTCACGCGAAAACTGAGCAAGGCTCTTACGACAGTGTCAACCTCTCTTATGACGACCGCAGATGGATTTGTCACCTGCATTTTGGACGCTGTACTCGGGCCTGTTGAAACAGCCCTGATATTGAATAATCAAGCCATTTCTCCTATGCTGTCTATGTTGAACACAATTTTTGGAATGACCACTGGTCTCACGGGAGGTCTTCTCGATGGCGCTGCAGGTCCTCAAAACGGAGGGTAATGAGCAGAAGTAAGTTTAGCGTTTAAAGTGATTTTTTTTTGGGGGGGGGGGGGGGGGGGGGGGGGGGGGGGCAATCATCTTTCTTGTGCCAACGTAGAGGGAATTGTATAGTATGTTAGAATCTCTATTGTGGAAGTTTGCAAAGTTTCATGGTGCCAACCTGGAATAAAGGGAACTAAAAGGTATGATGTGTTCACTAATGTGGAAGTTCACACACTTTCTCAACAGGTTTCTGTGAAGAATAGAAGAAATTAAGTGGTAAAATAGAATCACTGACTTGATACGTTTAAATACTGTCATTAAATGGGGCCAGCGTTGAATCGAGGGAATTAAAAGCTTAATGAGAGAACTTCAGTGAATGGCGAGATGAAGGAAAGACGCTGGCGACGGATGGGATACACTTTGAGAAAACATAAGAAGAGTATAACTAGAATGGCTTTACAGTTGAACCCACAGGGTACATAGAAATAAAGTCAAACCAATATATATATATGGAACAGGGAGCTGCAGAGGGAAATTAAAGAAATGGGGTGAGCTGCATGTGATAGCAAGGATAGGACGCATTCGTGGTGACTGTGCTAGCCACTCGTCGCTAAGTCTTCACGCACATCATCAACATCATCATCATCATCATCCTCATGTAGTTAGTCATTTGCAGAATATTGCTCTCATTACAGGCTGCCTGAACGAAACGCGCTCTCTGGCCAAATTTCCCCCCTCCCCCAAGATGTCACGTATATCTTGTGCACACCTTCGTGCTGGTCGGCCCCTGCCTGTATTTCCTTATACCATGCCTTCTGTCACAGATCTTTCCAGTCCACCGTGGTGCTTGATATAGCTAAAATATTTAGGTTTCTGAGACAACGTGCTGTTTTTTTTTTTTTGTTTTTTTGGCCAATCTTTCTTGATGTACAAATGTATAAATGAAAATCGAAAAAGATTTTTTTTTTTTAATTAAAAAAAAAAAAATAAAGTAGACGAGCTTAATTAATCTCTTGTGGGAGCATGTGTACAGTTCAGAAAAGCATGCAGATCATCACACTCCGGAGAGAGTGATGCAGCGAAGGAGTGACGAAGGAATCTGGCCAATACTTGACGCAAAGTGGAAAGGCAAGACGGGCCTATAATCAAACTACTACTGGCACCCATGGTATTAGAGCTCTGCGCTAGCTGCTGAAGATGTGGATGCTTCTAGTGCTGTGGTGTTGCTTCTAAAATCAACTCAACTTAATTCATGATTGCCTGATCTTTTAATATGTAATATTAATTGTCCTCTTGGTCCATGGTATTCTGAGAATTCTTCTATAGTATTTCACCTCAAGAGCCTATCATTGGCACCTTTCGGTCTTTCCATACGATAGTGTTATATTGCGCTATGAGGAGGTATGAGACTCACAGACCATGGCGATGGCGAGTGTGACTAGCAAGACCCGCCAGTGTCAAGAAAAGTCTTCCACAATGATAGCATGGGATTTCAGGACCATTGTTGTCAACAATCGTGTTTAATCCGCGTCTTTTCAGACGCTCAGCTCTCATTCTTTCCGCAATCATTTCTTCCTTTAATCTCATTCCCTTCCTGATATGCCCTTTCCACACAATACGGTCCATGGCATTTTGTTCCCATGAGTCCGCCTCAATACCTGTATCATTCATGTCCCGTTTGCACACATCTTAATAACGTAGTAGAGGTCGGCCTCGACATCTTCTTCTTGTCTTTATTTCACCGTAATTCACCATCGTCTATTATAATAACTGTGAGATAGTCTACTATTCACATCTGTATGCTGCTACAGAGAAGACACACGCTCTCAAAATGTTGACTTCCTTGCTGATACTTTAACAAAGACTTGTAATATTGATTCGCGTTTGCATTGCTATGGCTATACTTCATTATACTTCTGTTATACAGTCTCCACTGGTGTTTATTATGGAGCCCAGACATTTAATTAATTAGTCTTCCCTCTTGATCCGAGGCTGACTGACTGACGTTCAATCCCACCAGGACATCGCACAAGGCGATAAACACCCGGTGACACAAAATGTCACCACTAGGATGATGATCACATGTGGAGAGGTTCAGAAACCCCGTACAATCGTTAGATTGTATTAGGACTCACAGCAACAGCCAGGGGGAAAAAAAGACTAATGGACCCTTTTCCACGCCTTTCAGATATAGACCTATATTTTATAGACCAACGGCACAAGATCGTTGATGTGGTCAGCATCACGCCGGCCGCCTTTACATACTGGAACTGTACCCCGTACCCACACAAGGTCAGTTTTGAAGAAAAGTCCGGCTCCGCCAGGGAGCGAACGACAGCCAGGGTAGGGCTTTAAAATAGCTCAAAATTACATCACACGGGGAGAATACGGTAGTTATCAAAAACTTTCATAGAGCAGCTCTCCATTTCTGTTTTTTTTTTTTTTTTTTCACCTGTTTTAGGTATTGGATGTTTACAAGATCTGACAATTAAGTATTGACACTATTTCCATTAAAATATGAAAAGTTGAAAATATAACCTGTATTTTATTCGAAGTAAGCTCCTTCTGCATTGATACAGCGAGTGGCGCAATCTAGCAAACACTGGAATGGCATCAGTAGTTCGTCTGCTGTTATGGCCCTTAAAGTCGATGTTACAGCCGTTTTTATGTTTTCAGTATCGTCAAAGAAGCGTCCTTTCAATGTTATCTTTAATTTTGGGAATCGAAAATAATCACATGGAGACAAATCTGGGCAATGAAGTGGATGATTGAGGTCATAAACTTGTTTTTAAGCCAGAAATTCCTGTACAACTATCGCCCCTAGAGTAAGAGCATTGTTATGAAGAGGGAGGAGGGGGGGGGGGGACTGCCACATGTTGAATACTTTGGTGGGAATCGGAGAATCCATTTAAAAAGATGTTTAAAATGCTTTAACTGCGGCTCTGACAGTCTGTCCCTCTGACATAAATTCTTTGTGAATAAGTCTTTTGCTGTCGTAGAAGCACACCAACATTGTCTTCACTTTCGACTTTTGAAGACAGATGTTTTTTTTTTTTTTCCTTTTGGTAAAAATGACGACTTCCGCTTAGAACTTCTATGATGTATCCCCTACAACAATCACTTTTAAGAAATTGTTATATCTGTGACACATTTTGATGATGTCTTTTGCGTACTCAATAGGCTGATATTTTTAGTCATCAGGCAACGTGTGTGGTACAAACTGGCAAGCGATATTTTCTCGTCCAAACCTTGCACTAAAATTTTACGAATGATCTCTCTACTAACACCAAATTCATCTGTCATCTCCCTCAGAGTCAAACAATGATCTTCTTGAATCCGTTCTCTGACTTTTGCAATGAGTTCCTCAATACGAACGAAATTGGGCGTCCATGTCTAATTACATTGGTAATCATTTCCACACTACCTGAAAATCTGTTCACGGGATAAACAATTATCCCTATCAACTTGTCGCTTCAATTCAACTGTTTCAATGTGCTTTTTCTGTGTTTTAAACATAATTTAATGTTAGCTTTTTGCTCCATGCTTTTTTCTCAACAATGCACCTCTGACTAGGTCAACAAAATGGAGGCTTCTTTGTTATCGGGTTGCGATGAAAAGTTAGGTGAAGGTTGTCTCTTTGGATTCCATGCCTTGCTTCATGGATGGCATTTTTGTCTTGGCCATAAAAGAATCACTACTTAATTCGCTGAACCTTAAACTGGGGGCATGGTTGAGCTTTTCCTAATGATGGTTCTACGTAGGGTCTCTCTAGGTCTTTCTCGTTTTCTATTCCCTTCCGGTGTCCATATGAGAGCATGATTGGGAAGTCTTGTCTTATCCATTCTGAGTGCATGGCTGATGTAGTTCCGGCGGCGCTTTCCTAAAAAATTGGATATATCATTTTGCTAGGTCTCTTGTCTTTTTTTCGGATTGGATCTGAAAACTGTCCAATGGAGATTTATTTTCCATGAGTTAGTGCTGGAATCAAACAAGAGTTGAAGATGTTAAGTTTTTAAGTATTTGCTGAATGTCTTTGACTTCCAAACGTTTCACAGTTTGTTAAAGGCCTAGATACCAGTGCGATTCCCAATCATATTTCTGGCTGAGTTCCCTATACATGTCATTTTACTTCCAGGGTTTGTATAGCTGTTGACTTTTCCAAGATGTGATTGTTGATTTTAATGTTATCTGAACTTTTGTTAAGATCAATAATTTTTGTTTTAGCAGTGGTAATTTGGAGACCAATTTGTCTTGAAACATTCTGGAGATTGTCTGTTTTCACTCGGATATCTGGTTGCGCTGAGCTCAAAAGTACTTTGTTGTCAGCAAAGTCAAGGCCTTCTAGAATTTTGTCAACCCATTTAATACCCATATTTGTGTTGTTTGTGCATTTGCGCATGACCCAATCGTTTGCTATTTCAAAGATCATTGGTTTTAGGAAACAGCCTTGTTACACTCCTGTTTCCACTGGGAACCAATCAGAGTCGCCGGATTCTGTTCTCACACTGTAACGTGTTTCATTGTAGAAGTGATGTATGACGCTGGTAGGAAACCATAGATTTTACAAGTAGCTTCTAAAGTGTAGGAGGGTTGATCGAAGGGTTTTTAAAAGTCGACAAAGTTGATTAACAATTGTGATTAAAGTTCTACAGATTCATCATTGATTACTCTGGGTGAAGATGTGGTCTACGCATTACTGTTTTTTGTCTGAAGTCTTCTTATTCCTTTCTTAGTCTTTCATATGTAGACTTTTTTTAATCGTTCAAGTAATGTGCTACACAAATCTGTTCCTGGAACTGAAAGCAGGGTGATACCAAGTAAACGTAAAGATCCCCTTTCATGCCTTTAGGCGTATCAGGCATATAGGAAGAGCGCCCATATTTTTACAGACCATCGTCACTAGGTGGGTAATGTGGTCAGCATTACCCCGGCCTCTTTACTTCCCCAGGACAGCCATCCTTACCCATTTTAGGCTGGGTCGACCTGCGACGCCCCATACAACGATACAAATCCACGCAGCCAGCTGTGGGTTTCGATCGTGTTACGTTGGACTTGCAACGCCTAAGTCACAGACGCCGCAATTTTGTCTAAGGATATTATAATTTTTTTCAAAATGTAATATTCAGGAACGCGTTCTGATATTCACTTGTGTGTGTATGTCTGTGTGCGCGTGTGTGTGTATGTACCTACATGCGAGAATAACTGCAATTATGTGTGAACTGAGTAAGATAAACAAGTGGTTTTGACAAAAACTTTTATGATTCTTATTCTGTTTTGCTTTTCAGAAAACAGACTCACACAAGAGCGTCTAGATAATGTCTTTTTCGGGGAAAATACACAGACGCTTGCAAAACCTAAGATTGCTTATTTGTCTGTTTGTTTGTCGTTGTTATTAAATTGAGTGTAGAGAAAGAGAGACTGCAGGCGTGCCGTGGCGGGAGAGAGGTTTTGTAAAGGACCTTCTAATGGATTCTGGAATGTGGAACAACTGAGCGAGGGTCTCTTCTCCTCAGGCTGCTAAATTTGTGTCTGACACACTAGAGACCCAATGAGCCTCCACCTAGATGTTAATCCTACATAGAGAATTCCAGAGTCACCTTCGATAACTTTATTTGTTCTAATTCACCATCATTTTTTTTCATATCCAGAAACCATGAGAAGTTAACCCTTTGGCTCGATAGTATGTAAATGGCAACCCTTCAGCCATAATTCCATGATAGATACCGTAAATCTGGGAGAAATTGGACTTTTTCTGCCTAAGCCTGGACACAAGGTGTTCTTCATATGATCGCTGAGCAGTCAGGTTTGACGGACTGAGCTAGCTAGCCGGGCAATTCACCATCTTAATCATTAACTTCTTCTTCTTCTTCTTCTTCTTCTTCTTCTTCTTCTTCTTCTTCTTCTTCTTCTTCTTCTTCTTCTTCTTCTTCTTCTCCTCCTCCTCCTACTCCTCATTTTTCCACTCAATCTTCTTGTTCTCAGTAATCTTCCTATTGTTCTTCTTGTTATTGGCCTTTTTGTTGTTCTTCTTGTTTTTCTAATTTTTCTTCTTCTTCTTCTTCTTCTTCTTCTTCTTCTTCTTCTTCTTCTTCTTCTTCTTCTTCTTCTTCTTCTTCTTCTTCTTCTTCTTCTTCTTCTTCTTCTTCTTCTTCTTCTTCTTCTTCTTCTTCTTCTTCTTCTTCTTTTGTCGTCTTCTTCTGTATTTGTGTTTGTGTGTGTGTGTGGGTAAGGGGAGGGGGGTGTTTACTGCGTCTTATTCTACACATTAGTCCGCTCCTGTTTTTTCTGCTTCTTCTTCTTTTTCTGCGGCTTCTTGTTCTGCTTCTTCTCCTTCTGCTGCTACTTTTGCTCTTTATTTTCCAATAATTATAAAACCCCTAACCACCCCACGCCAAATCGTCTTTCAGTTTGTTGTCGCATGCAGTACACCACAATACAACCTCCCCCCCCCCCCCCCCCCGTCCTGTTTTAATTTCTCCCTCTAACGCCCTTTTCAAATTAATGTTTGGTCTGCTTTTATTCCTTTGACCCTTATTTGTTTATTTTTCTATTCTTACTGAAGACTTTCAGACAGGCTCTAAAATATATGTACTTTTACTTCTCTTTTTTGCCGTCTCACTGATATCAGGTGTTGTTGTTGTCTGTGTTTGTCTTGTGCTTCTCAGCTGGCTTGGCTGATGAATTTGTTTATAAGTTCGCAGATTTCAGCTAAATCATTTATTCACTACTTTCTTGGTTTTCCCTCGCCTTCCAATCGGATGTTCTGCTGTAAAAGTTCTCATATGCAGTTTGGAATGTCTGGTCTGTCTTCTTTCGTTTTTCTCTAACCAGTTTAAGGTTTTAATCTTTCTCGAGAAGATTTGCCTCTTTTATTTGTTTAAATAGTTTTTGGCAGGCAGTGAGTTTAATAAAGGGTGAATGTGATTTTTGAAGAATTTTGGCACATCACTTGTAGGCGAGGAGTTGAGCTGAGTCTCAAGAACCGTCCCCATGTTCAGCAGCCAGTGAAGATTTCAAACTCCAACACTACTTGTAATTGTTTGTCCGCCTTATAGTCTTTTGAGTGTGGAGTGTCGGCCAGATCCCCCTGGCCACTCCCGGTTGCACCCTTCTTTTCAAATCATGATAATCTAATTAGGCCTCTGCACAGTTTACTTGATCCAACATATAGCCTGTCATGCACCAGGTTACTACCAAGTGCTGCAGAATCAGCCAGCCTATCTGCCTGTTCATTTCCCAACACATTTGCACACCCTGGAGAAAATATCCAAATGACGCTTACTGTTTTCGTCACCTTAAGAGATGCCTGCCACTCTGCTAGGAGCGTATCTGCCTCCACCTTTCTCTGCATGCTTGGTTCGCGTCTTTATTAATTTCATCCAGACCTGGTGCTTTGTTTCTTGGGTTGGTCTGCATAACTGCTCTTATTTCCGCTGCTATGAAATTTGGTTCCTTTTGTTCACAGCTTCGAGGTACAAAGTTAAAATTATTTAAGTGGTCTGCGGGTCTGAGAGGTTCCTGATATTCTACCCATCTTGCTAATCTCTGTTGTGGACTAAATAGAGGTATGCCTCTCTTGTTGTTGATGATAGTTGTTGGGTTGTAACCTATGTCTCTTTCTCTCATGACTTTTACATGTTTATAGAATTCTCTAGCGGGATGGACGGGTAGTTCTTGCTGAGGGTAGCCATCTGTTCCTTATAATTTCTCCAAGACTCGTCTTTAGACGCTGTAACTTTTAGTTTTGCTTCTCTTCTTGCTAGACTGTAAGGGACTTAATTGTGATGGAATTTTGATTTAAGCCATTATATGTACATTTTATCTTTTCTGGATACGATATCTTTTAACTCCATTTTTCTCAAAAAAAGTTTTAAATATTTTACGCGACCTACCGCTATGATTCCACATTTAGTATGAAGTGTGCTGAGCATAGCCGTTTTAACACATGTCCACTCTGAATCAATGTCTGAATATTCGCCTGGAAGGTTATTGAATAACTCTTTCATTTCTTGTTTAATCTCAATTTAAAATACACCCTGAAGTTTCCGGAAGTTTAAAACATCTTTAGTTATTACTTTACTTCTTGTTTTTCTGTACACAGTGTCCCCGTTCTTTTAATAACTTGTCTATGATCACAGTTAATGTTCGTGTTTGGTAGGACTCTTGAGTCTATTAACTGTCTTCCGTTTGTCTTTCTGAATAGAATGAGGTCAATTTGCGAAGCCTGGTCTAAATTGTCGCATTATTACCAAGTGTTGGTATGTCTGCGTCAATGTTGGGACCTTGTGGACACAAGTTCAGTAGATGTTCACCCTTGCTGTTGTTATCCGTATCTGTGTCGCTAAATGGCAACACACCTATTTCCCGTGGTGCTCTTCTTGTACCTATTCTTCCATCACAAATTGATCGTCAGTCTCTTTGATGCTATTGAAAACATCGGACAGTTTCTTGAGGTATTCTTTTCTGTCTTGTCTGTAACTGTCGTTACAGAGAGCATAAGTCTGTACAATCGTTGCTGTTCTAGAACCTTCTCTGATCTGAATTATTATCATTCTCTCTGATATATATTTGATGTGTGGATAATGTATTTTGATGTTTCGGAGTGAATTATAAAACAAACTCCATGTTTAACTCTCTCTTGTTGTTCGACATCGCTCTATATTAAAACATGCTTTACATGTATTAGTCTTGCACTGTGTTTCTTTCTTCACGTATCCGCTAATTCTAGTATTTAAAAATATGAGTTCTTCATGAATTCTACTAATTCTGGTTCTTTGTTTCCCAGACCCCTAACACTTTTCACACTATATCAGCACCTGATCCTGTGAGTGGTTGATTATGGCCTGGGACTGCTTACCGTCTCAAAGAGTCAGATGGACAAACTAGAGCGCATACAGAACGCGGCTATGCGTGTATTTCTGGGTTGCACCAGAGACACCCTAATGGTGTGTATGCGATACATCCTTGGTTTGCCAACGGTTACAGGTAGACAAAGGGTGCTGCAGGCCAAGTCATATCTCAGGGTAGCTGCAGACACAGACTACCCTTTGCATGAAGCTCTGGGTGCAGTTACGGGTCAGCGGCTGATAAGAGGGAGGTCATGGATGGCTCAGGCAGAGGACACAATCAGACAGGTTTGCATCCTTGAGAACATTAGGCGAGGAGAGGAGTGGGTCCAAGTGCCACCTGAACAGTCAGACTTGTGTAGAGTCATAATCACACTGAGCAGGGAATGCAGAGACTGACCAGCAGGTGCCACAGAGGTAGAAATTCAGCAATTAATTCAAGGTAATGCTCGCTCAGAAGATTTTATCATTTACACAGACGGTTCACTGTCAAGAGGCAAAAGAGGTGCTTGGGGCTTCTTAGCAAAAAGTTAATGGTCGACGTTTGGTGCAGGAGAGCCTAGCATATGATACCACAACACCCAGCGTTAAGAGTGGACGTGGAGGCGGTCACTGCAGCTTTCCGATGGCTAGGGAACACGACACACACACACACACATCGCGATTGTATCTGACTTAGAAAGCATGCTAAAGAAGATCAGAACAGGCATGCTTCGTGCAGAGTGGCATGCTTCGCTGCAGATGACACGGGTGTGGAATATTGTCAGACAACTATACCTGATATCAGTGAGACGGCAAAAAGGAGAAGTGAAATTCCAGATATTTTAGAGCCTGTCCGAATATTTTTTAACCGGGTCACGCCGGTGTGTTGGGAAATGAACCGGCGGACAGACTGGCTGGCTCTGCACAACTTGGTGGAATACTGATACATGATAGAGCAGACGTGGTTAGTGCCTTGTTGGAGAGCGTGTACAGTTCGGAGGAGCAGATGGATCACCACAGTCTGGTGAGATTGATGCAGGGGAGAGTGACGAGAGGTTCCGGCAGATGCTCGAAGCCCAGAGGAAAGGCAAGACGGACGTTTAATCAGAATGCTACTGGCACCACTGTTATTGGAACTCTTCGCTGTCTGCTGAAGATGGGGACGGAGCGCTTTTTGGAATACCCCAAGTACTGTGATGTCGGTTCCTGAATCAAATCAAATCAACACAAATCGACCCATAAGATTCCATGTTCCGAAAATCTATCTGTTTCTGAATTTTTGCTCGCTAGTGTCGTTAATTTGTTGATGACGCTTTTTTATTGTTGTTTGTTGTTATCGAAAACTGTTTTGTTGGTCGTGTGTATGATGTCAGCGCTGATTGAGTTACCATTTTTCCTCAAATTCCTCCGCAATTATTATGCAATTTCAAGTAAACAAATAAAATCCCTGCCAGATTACCGGGCCTGTCATACGAGCATCCTTATTTCAACACAATAATGTTTAAAAACTCACAATAACACACATTTACATCCCATGGAATGTTAACCAACTCTAGGTATGTTAACTGCCCTGAAAGTTTGATGGCATCAGATCATAAATCAAGTACAAACCCTCTCTGTCTGGCACTCCGTTTTACTTTTGACTTTCCTAGCTCCTGCTCTTTATTTCTATGTTTTCTTCTCTCGCCAATGCATTGTCTTTGCCTCTTCACCCCTTCCTGTTGCTGACTGAAGATGATAGCAAGCATGGATCACGCACTACGAGGCTGCCGAAATAATCCCTTTCTTATTTTTCTTTTTTTTTTAAATATATATATAAAAGTTTTTGTTTTTTTACAGGAAGTAAACGATCAGCATAGTAGAGTCTGCTTGCTGGGAATGATGCACTGGATGTTTCACAGGCGTGCATACGCCCGGCATCGCCCCTTCCATTTACTCGACGTCCAACCTTGGGACTGCAAATCCCCTTCAGCCCTCGTAGATCAACATTTAACATGGTATCTGCTTTTTATCGAAGTTGCCTCCTATAGATCCATTGTCTTTACTGTCTTTTCGGTCACACATAATGTTGATTATAGAATGAATAGATTTCCAGGGCAAATGAGCTGTCAGCATGGAGACTCCAAAAGCACGCCACCTCTATGCGCAACTGGCGAAGAGACCTGACATCTACAGACACTTAAATGTACTTTGTTTCAACTGAGTTCCGACACTGATTTATGAATCAGCATCATAGCCCACCTGTTTGACCTATAGGTGCTCAGTCTCCCGCAGCAACTGTGTAGATGCTGGCTGAGACTTGCCGGGCCCTCAAAGACAGACTCAGCAATGTATAGGGCTGCTTCACGAAGTTTATCTTTCTGCTTGCATGTATCAGGCATTACATTAAATAGGACCATCGGGAATGATCCCGCCCATTCCCGTTCCAGGCCGCCCCAGGCAAAAATGGCTGTCCTTCTCAGGACAACCAGACCCACTCCCAAAACCGGGAACAGCCCGCCAAGCTTGACGGCGCAGACATGTTGTAGCAGCAAGAAATCAAACTTAGGCGAAAATTATCGCCACAAAGAAACAAACTAAATTCATACAGCAAAGAAACCGTCCTCGATAAAGCAGGCCTTCGGGCCGCTGAAAGAGGACAAGGCTTGACATTTTTGTTTTTCATTTCCAAGTTCCAAGTGATTGCCAGGATTTAAAACTGCTATTGGGAAAGAAGTAGTCATATTACACGTGTAAACCACCCTTTCCACGCCTTTAGACAGTTTAGGTAAATATGTCTACACCTATATTTTATACACCAGTCGGCACTCGGTAAGTGATATGATCAACATCACGCCGGCCGACTTTACTTCTAGGATTTACCTGCTACCCATTTAAGGCCGAGAGCTAAAGTGATTTTTAAGGGGGGAAAAGTCCAGCTACATCATAACCTGAACCCACGATCTTTGGGAGCGCAGGCGTGCGCGTAGCCACAACACCACAGCAGTTCCCATTTCAAAATGAGGCGTCTTAAAATGGTCCGAAAAGTTTACAGTTTTACACTTACCCTAGTACACTTCCATATGATCGCATTGGTCGCTCTGTAGCCCTATTCAGTCTACTGGCACGTCTCCTGAACACAAGGCAACACGGAGCTTTAAACTTGTCTGAACATTTTAAGATGCCACACGTCTATATCCATATTATAATTATTTCGCACTTTACGTGACAATATACAGTAGAACCTCAATTATCCGGACTCCGTATTATCCTGCCTATTTTTTTTTTCTTGGCCAAAAATACGGGGCAAGAAAAAGAATTCTTGAAAGCTATATAGATCCCATCTTGATATTTTGGTTAGATGCGTATCCTTTACAAGTCGTTGCAGAACCAACCATCGCAGCCCCTGTCTGTTGTGTGGTTTCTCTAGGCATATTTACGTCCAGTAGTTTGCCAATTCTGGACGGTCAGCTCCCTGATACCACTGTCGAAACCAACATAAGGCACATAGCCTGAAACTGGGATCGAACCCAGCTCCCCGGCATTATGAAGTGTTCGCATCGACTTAGCCACAGAGCCGACTCATCTTCATATACAGAAGGGAATTATGGACAGCTGGTAACATAGTGAATTTGGGAGCTACGGAGATGTGGTTTTGAAGACGGAGGATGAGAATAGCTCGGACAGATAACAAGAGTAATGAAGCTGATTCAACAAAAGAACAGACTGCCCACATCAGAACAAGACAATCTTTTCTCTTTGATCATGCGATGAGAAGGACAAAACTGGAGTACATCGTGACAGTAGGAGAGTTAGAGGTGAGGAGAGGCAGAGGAAGACTGTGAGAAAAGACGCTGGACAGTCTGACATCATGGCATAGAGGATCATCTGTGTCAGAGTTGTTGGAGATACACTAGGCCGAAGATTGTAAATATAGATAACTACCAACGCCAAACGGCAGGGACTGGAAGAAGAAGAAGAAGAAGAAGAAGAAGAAGAAGAAGAAGAAGAAGAAGAAGAAGAAGAAGAAGAAGAAGAAAAAGAAAGAAAGAAAGAAAGAAAGAAAAGAAAGAAAGAAGAAAGAAAGAAGAAGAAAGAAAGAAAGAAAGAAAGAAAGAAAGAAAGAAAGAAAGAAAGAAAGAAAAGAAAGAAAGAAAGAAAGAAAGAAAGAAAGAAAGAAAGAAAGAAAGAAAGAAAGAAAGAAAGAAAGAAAGAAAGAAAGAAAGAAAGAAAGAAAGAAAGAAAGAAAGAAAGAAAGAAAGAAAGAAAGAAAGAAAAAAAGAAGAAGAAGAAATAGAAGAAGAAGAAGAAGAAGAAGAAGAAGAAGAAGAAGAAGAAGAAGAAGAAGAAGAAGAAGAAGAAGAAGAAGAAGAAGAAGAAGAAGAAGAAGAAGAAGAAGAAGAAGAAGAAGAAGAAGAAGAAGAAGAAGAAGAAGAAATAAGGAATGATTCACTTTGCTAAGTCGTTGCAAGCGTCCTCGCCTGATTTTTTTTCTCCAGCAGTTAAGTTTGTTTGTTTT
>CAJHNH020000924.1:0-167500 GCA_905116865.2 Candidula unifasciata | reverse complement strand
TGTCTTCTATTAGCATTCGTTCATAAATCGTCTTCAGAATGTCTCCTTTGTCCAGTAGGACTATTCCTGTAGCTATCGCTTGTGTAGTCAGACAGTCCCTTCTTTCATTTCCTCGCACTCCTGCATATCAGCGAGACTCTGTAATGCTAATAATAAATCACTTAAATTTCTCTGACCACTCTATTTTCTGCTATCCGCTTCAAAGCTGCAGTTGGTGCCTGCAGCTCCATCCCCCTGCTTGAAGTTGTAGACACATAGGCTACATTTTGTTCTGTCACAATCTTTCCCTACATTCTAGCTGAAAACTCCTAGCCAGATCTTACATCGCTATGAACAGAACCATCGGTGTACAGTTTTGCATCATCTAGCCAAGCCTTTCCATCTATCAATTGTTGTAGCGCTATTTCTGCTATTCCATTACACCACTCTCCACATTCTCGTTCTTCCACAGCTATTGTCTGCACTTGAGATCCTGGCTCAGTTCTCGTTGGGTGTCTGTCTTCTCCTGTTTTAGAAACCTGATATCGATAGGCCCTAAATTGGGTCCATTCAGTCCTCTGAACGCTCCAGTCAAGTAATAAGGTTGTGACTAATACCGCTTGGTCTGGCACTATCCTATTTGAGCTATAAGTGGATTTCTACAATGATATTTAGCTACCGCCGTTTATTGAACAACGGCAGAAAACAACGTGGAAATGTCCAGAAAAGCAACAAAAAGCATAAACAAAACAAAATTGATAGGTTTAGTTTGCAAAAAGCCTGTAAACTTTGGAGTACGCATGGGAATGCCAAGAGTGGTGTAATGGCAATTCTCGACTCAACTCATCTCAAATCCTGTTAACTCTAAAACACACCAACTTTGCAATAACAAGTGTAAACGTAACATGCCATAGGATTAAACGAGATAAATAATTATTGCTGTTTTTAATCTCGTCTATTAAACTTATGTCGGCGTCTGTGGCTTAGGCGTTACGAACGCGCTTTGTAATGCCGGGGTGCCGTGTTCGATCCCAGCTGCAGGCGTTGCGCTGGTTTTGACAGTGGTATCGAGAAACTGACCGTTCAGGGAGCAATGGCAAACTATTGAACGTAAACTTGCCTAAGAAAAACCACAACTGGTAAAAAAAATAGTGGGGTTGGTTCTGCAATGTCCTGTAAAGGATACAAAACTGAAAAATTAAACTTATGAAGTTAAAATCACAATTTTTTTTTAGATTGATGTATGCAAGGGGTACTGACATGTAATAGATCTAACAGCCTATTTTAAAAAATCAGGGCTCAGCATAGAGAAAGTGGGAACTAGGCAGACCAAGACAGACCTGGATACAGCACTTGACCTACTGGACAGGTCTTAGGCATGCAGCCATGAAGTCCATTGCATCTTACCGTCAAAGATGGAGGGAGTTGATCAGTCAGACACTGGTGACCCAACGACACGCAGTCCTACTGGATGGAGATGTCGTTGATGATGATGGTTGTCTTACCCTCCAGACGTGTTTTTTTCTCCATTCTCCAGTATGATGTTCTGTGATCGATGTCTCTTCAGGGGGAGATGTGCGGTATCAAATTAGGAGACAGAAATGCACACGGCTCACTCATAAAACCCTTAGGCAGTAGACTTAATTATACGATGAATGATTTGATGGATATGTGTGACAGAATGATGTAAAATACTCAATCATCTTCTTATTGTCTTTATTGTCCTCACTCTCCTTCTCCATATTTTTTCTACCGCTGCTAAATATTTTTGTTAATCTAGTGGTTAGAAAAATGAGAGAAAGGGAGGACGACGTGAAAGAAGAAGAACAAGAACAAGAACAAGAATAAAAAGACATACTACATAAATTTGAAATTAAATAGATGTTTTAAATGTAGGCAAAAATAAAAGTTGATCATAGTTACAAAAACATGACACTAAAACTTGTATATGTTCGCCCGCCTACGGATTTCTAGTTCCAACAACAAGAAAAACAGTTCATAGAAGAATACTTCTCGCATTAAGCACAGACAAGAATTTCGCCAACGGGAACCTTGAGTATCAAAACACATCGCTGCAAGGAGAGACAAGCGAGCGGGTTGCCAATCTTGTCTCCAGTCAGTGACAGGAAAATCTGCAGGAACTTAACGTTGCCGCCGGGTTCTGTAACCTCATGTAGTAATATAATTATTCAAGAGACGTTTGAATTGCTCAACTAAAGCGGATGTAATGTCTGACACAGACAGTTTAAATTCACAGACTGGTTTGGTTATTTTAGGTTGCGTCCCTGGTTGACGTATTGTGCGGTGTTTAGTCAGTTTATGGGATACTGTTTTTTTGTAAGTACGATATTTTCCTCTGTGTATCATTGTTATTAGTTTCTAATGCTCTTTGAACGAGAATAATAATTTTAAAAATATATAAAGTGTAATTCAGTAATTTTGCTAGACAGTTAAAAAAAAAATTAAAAATGGTTCTCTCCCCCCCCCTCCCTTCCCACCCCCAGCTTTAAATAGGTACCAGGTAAAATCCTGGAAAGTAAAGGCGGCCGGCGTGATGTTGACCAGATCACAAACCAAGTGGCCAGTGGTATGTAAAATATAGATATCTAGATGCCCAATACACCCAAGGGCGTGGAAAAGGGTCCGTTACTTTATAATTAGCTTATATTATCAGGTCCGTTACTTTATAATTAGCTTATATTATCAGGTCCGTTACTTTATAATTAGCTTATATTATCAGGTCCGTTACTTTATAATTAGCTTATATTATCAGGTGCGTTACTTTATAATTAGCTTATATTATCAGGTCCGTTACTTTATAATTAGCTTATATTATCAGGTCCGTTTACTTTATAATTAGCTTATATTATCAGGTCCGTTACTTTATAATTAGCTTATATTATCAGGTCCGTTACTTTATAATTAGCTTATATTATCAGGTCCGTTACTTTATAATTAGCTTATATTATCAGGTCCGTTACTTTATAATTAGCTTATATTATCAGGTGCGTTACTTTATAATTAGCTTATATTATCAGGTCCGTTACTTTATAATTAGCTTATATTATCAGGTCCGTTACTTTATAATTAGCTTATATTATCAGGTCCGTTACTTTATAATTAGCTTATATTATCAGGTCCGTTACTTTATAATTAGCTTATATTATCAGGTCCGTTACTTTATAATTAGCTTATATTATCAGGTGCGTTACTTTATAATTAGCTTATATTATCAGGTCCGTTACTTTATAATTAGCTTATATTATCAGGTGCGTTACTTTATAATTAGCTTATATTATCAGGTGCGTTACTTTATAATTAGCTTATATTATCAGGTGCGTTACTTTATAATTAGCTTATATTATCAGGTGCGTTACTTTATAATTAGCTTATATTATCAGGTCCGTTACTTTTTAATTAGCTTATATTATCAGGTGCGTTACTTTATAATTAGCTTATATTATCAGGTGCGTTACTTTATAATTAGCTTATATTATCAGGTGCGTTACTTTATAATTAGCTTATATTATCAGGTGCGTTACTTTATAATTAGCTTATATTATCAGGTCCGTTACTTTTTAATTAGCTTATATTATCAGGTGCGTTACTTACTGCAGAGTTATAGCAACAAATATTGAAGCACAACAAATAATCAGTTGCATTGCAATAAAACTGATTCCTCTCGGTTAATGAATTAGCTAATCTCAGTTAAGTTCACGACAGTGACTAACGAGGGTAACTTCAAATGTGTGGTGTTATTTAATTGTTACTGTCTAAAGAGATGCAGCAAAATATGCCAGGTAAAAAACAGCGTTATTATTTTGAAAAATGGCCACAAATATTTTCAACTATTTACGAAAATTATTAACTTCAAAAGAGACAATAAGGCTTTTAAGCTGTGTTTCACCTCAGGTGACATCTCCTAGGCTTTTAAGCTGTGTTTCACCTCAGGTGACATCTCCTAGGCTTTTACGCTGTGTTTCACCTCAGGTGACATCTCCCAGGCTTTTACGCTGTGTTTCACCTCAGGTGACATCTCCTAGGCTTTTAAGCTGTGTTTCACCTCAGGTGACATCTCCTAGGCTTTTACGCTGTGTTTCACCTCAGGTGACATCTCCTAGGCTTTTAAGCTGTGTTTCACCTCAGGTGACATCTCCCAGGCTTTTAAGCTGTGTTTCACCTCAGGTGACATCTCCCAGGCTTTTACGCTGTGTTTCACCTCAGGTGACATCTCCCAGGCTTTTACGCTGTGTTTCACCTCAGGTGACATCTCCTAGGGTTTTACAGAATCTCATGCAAGACTGCTGCCACACGTCCTCGTCGTACCTTATGGTAAAGGCCTATATCGGCCTAAAAAGAGAGGTATGGGATCTGGAAGATCGTGACACTACAGACTCTCTGTTCACAGGCTGCTGGTACTTATCAGTCTAATCCATATCCCTTCCCAACACAAGGTAAGAATGTGCATCCGAACCTGACAGGGAGTCATCATTCAGGCTGAGTATCCTACTAGTTCTTCACTTCCTTGTGTTCTTCCTGCTACTGGTTTTCACACGAGACAACCACATGCCTCTATGATGTCTGTGGTGCGACGCATGTCTTCCACTGACTTTTACAGCTAGCTTCCCATTGGTATGTCAATCGGCCAAACCTAGGATCTCTTTACTGCATGTAGAGACCATATCTGTAGAACATGCCCAGTATTTGGTGGTGACTGTCCACATGGGCACAGTTCTAAATCCGCAGCCTTGAATTTGTTAAATATATGTCTGCATAGTCTGTGGTGTCCACTACGCAGCGTTTCTTGTGAGGTGACGTGTGTCTTCACGTCTTCAGGATTGAGTCCTGGGTGGGAATTTTTCAATGGGTTTTAATAGAGGCCGTAATCTGATTTTTTTCCGCATAAGTGCATCCTGTGTCTGGCTGTTCTGTGTGCCTTCCAATTTTGACTGAGCAGTCTGCTCTTTCATCCCCCTTGATAGTGCAATGATCTTGGATCCACTGGTGCACGGTCAGCTTGGTTAGCTGACCCATTTACTTGATCATAGATCTCCCTCACAAAACTGGTGTCCAGGGGACACAATTATAGTCAGCATCGTTTCTATGAGTCTAAAATATAGCGCCAAAATTCCTTTTTTTAAAGACTTGCTGAAACTAATAAAGACAGAAGGCAGATGATCTTTTGAAAAATTAAACAAGCAGAAATGTAGGTTTAAATCATATGATCATTTGTACAGGTATAATTGGATAGTAAGCAAATCAGAACTATAAAGCGCTTGCAGAACAATATCTTGCCATCTGCTTGTAAGATGCAATTTTTCTATATTTTGAAGCCCCACCCTAGCTGTTGCCAGGGGCCGCAATATAGCACGGCCGTAAATATGGTCAATGGCTGAACTCGGTTTCTGGGACCTCTCCACGGGTGATCCTGATCCACTTGGTGGGCACTTTGTGTCATCGAGTAATTATCGCATGTGTAGTGTCCTGGTGGGGTCAAAGTCTACAACTATTAATGAAAACTTTTCTAATAAGGCTTTTATAACAATCTAACTCATCAAATTAAAGTGACAGCGTTCCCACTAGAAATGAATGAACGCATGAATAAGGCGTGAACTTTAAAGAAAGACATGAATTAATCATGTGTATATCCTCTTCCCTGCATTCTCCCACCATACCTATTTAATATACACGCGGAAAGTCTAATGAGAAATGTCAAAAATGACCAGACTTGAGACAGTTATGATCCGCTCAAAATTAGTGGCAACCCTATCCAGGAACTCCTCCACGCAGTCTATCCATCAAACAAGATAACAGATTTTACCAGAAGGAAAACAAACAGCTAAACAGAAATGGATGACCGAAGAAATTTTTAAGTTGATGGGTGACAGAAAGCAGTGTATGAACGACAAAGAAAAATATGAAAAGATAAATAAGGAAATAAAGCATACCTGTATGAAGACAAAAGAAGGGTGGCTAAATTAACAATACAATACAATCCTGTTAAAGATGCAAAAAGTGTGCATAAACAAATTAACGATCTAACTGGAAGAAAGATACGAGTAAACACAGGATGTCTGAAATCAAAAACAGGAGAGATCCTAATGGAGAAGGGCGATATAATAACTAGATTAAATTAATACATAATAAGGCCATATAATGGAAAGAGAGCAGAATTACTAGAAGAAAGAAATTTAGAAGATCCGTCGATACTGAAGGAAGAAGTTAGCGATGCTATTAAACATATGAAGAATGGAAAGTCAGCTGGGCCAGATGAAATTTCAGTAGGAGAATTAGAATTACTTGGGGAATTTGGGGTTGACATATTAACTAAACTGTTAAATGGCATTTATAACACAGGCCACATTCCAAATGATATGAAAAATCTGTATTTATTGCGTTACCCAAACGACCAGGAGCAAATGAGTGTGAAGAATTGTGTACAATCAAATTAATAAACCATGTCACCAAATTATTGCTTAGAATTCTAATGCCCCCAAAAAATTGGAAATGAGTGAAGAGAAGTATGGATTTATGGAAGGTAAAGGGACAAGTAATGCAATATACATATTACAAATATTGATAGAAAGATCTTATATTTGTGGTTTATAGATTATACCAAAGCATTTGACAAAGTTAAACATGAAGAAATGAAAAAAATGTTGAAAGACATCAATGTAGACGGGAAAGATCTCAGAATAATTAAAAACATTTACTGGAACCAAGTAGCGGCAATTAAAGTGGGAAACAGATTAGGTACTTTTGAACAGAAAAAAACAAGGAGTATGACAGGGATGTGCCTTATCCCCAGAGCTTTCTCTCTCTCTCTCTCTCTCTATATATATATATAGTGAAATATTTGTGAGGAAAATTAAAAAGAATGGAAGAGTAAGAGTTGGAGGATACAATATAAATAATCTGCCTTATGCAGACGATACAGTTTTGATAGATGAAAATGTAACTGATTTACAACAACTGCTGGATATTGTGGGGATGGAGAGTGCTAAAAAACGACTTTTATTGAATGTAATGAAAACGGAAGTAATAGCTATTTCAAAGAAGAGGATAATTACACGTTGCGATATCTCAATTGAAGGAAAAAGACTTAACCAAGTCAATAAATTTAAATATCTAGGAAGAATCAAATCATCAGATAGAAAATGTGTGACAGAGATTAAAAGCAGAATAGGTCAAGCGAAAGATGCATTTCAGAAAATGAAAAATATCTTATGCAATAAATCGCGCTCATTCAATTTCAGAAAGAGGGTGTTAAAATGTTACATAGAACCTGTTTTGCTGTATGGCAGCCAGTCTTGGAATGTCACTGAACAAATTAGGAAGAATTTGGAAGCAACAGAGATGTGGTTTCTGAGACGAATGTTACGAATACTTTGGACGGCCAGAGTAACTAACAACGATTGTTTGAAAGAGGGTAATGAAAGTATATCTCTATATGCAATAATAAGAAAGAGACAAACACTGTTCTTTGGCCTCACAATGAGAAGAGAGATATTGGAGAACATCGTGACAACTGGAAAGATCAGTGAAAAAAGGGGTAGAGGCAGACCAAGAGATATGGTGCTGGATGGGCTGAAACGATGGCATGGATGGATATCATCAAGAGAGCTGTTACAGGCACCCAGGGTTCGTGATCTGAGGAGACGCATGAGCGCCTACGCCGGTTGGTAGGGCACATGATGATGAGATTACACAGTCCTCCTTTCGAACAGAGTAAAGAGATGAGAAAATTTAATATTGTCTGTCCAAAAGCAAAGTAAAGATCAAAATCTGATTTTGAATTTAAAAGAAAACGAAATTAATGTCCACAGATAAAACTTGCTGTCACCAAAAGTAATAATAAATGATGAATAGACTGAAAATGTCACAAACTTTGAATATCTAAGCTCTATAATAAATAGTAATGGAGACTGTCTGGCAAAAATTAATAGGAGGATGGCCATAGCAATGCAAAAATTGAACAGCCTTAAAAAGTCAATGGTTAAGCACCAGCAAGGCTATCTAAATTATAATTTTGAGAGCATGCATCTTCCCTGTGGCAACATACGGATGTGAGTCGTGGGCTATCTCCCAGTCATCAAGTAAGAGAATAGGGACTTTTGAGCTGAAATGCTATAGAAAGATTCTCAGAAGAGAAGAAATACTGACATCTTAAAAGATCTGAACATCAAGGAAGATTGGCTAATAAACAGTAGCCTGTCTCGGAAGCTGAAATATTTTGCAAAGTCAAATCAAGAGCCACGACAGATTGGAAAGAATTATAGCAAAAGGCATGGTACCGGGAAGGAGGGGCAGCAGCTGAAAGACACAAAGATGGGCACGGGATATAAGTGACTCCTTCAGTATGAAAGTTCATGAGGCGGGAGAGCTGGCGAGAGACCGAGTTTTCTTCAGGCAGACCGTGATGAGAGGGACGTTCTGCATAGGACCAGATACATGATGATGATGATGTCATCTTCTGCGATGTACTAATTTCTCACAACGCCTGGACAAGCTACGATTAGCCTTCTTGGATAGTTCTATGACAGTGCCTGCCACTCCATAAGATGAGCATCAGTCAATTGTCTGAAGTTGGCTAGAGGACGTATACGTCTCTTATGTTACTGGAGAACAGTTTCCAGTAATGTTCAATAGGATTCAGTTCAGGGAACCTTGATGACCAATCCTTACCCTTAACACCTTCTGTCTCCATGAGCTCTTGAGTTTGCCGTATAGTTAATGCGGATACCACCTGAAAGTTGAGTTGAATCAAGAATTGACATCACAGCATTCGGGGCATTCCCATTTGCGTTTCCTCCCCATCTTCAGCAGCCAGCGCAGAGTTCTAATACTTATGGTACCGGTCGTAATCTGGCCATGTGTCCGTCTTGCCTTTCATCTGAGTGTAGTGAGCCGGTCAGACCCTCTGGGTTCACCCAGGTGCATCCTTCTCTCCAGGCTATAATAATATTGTTTCTTTTCTGACTTCGTTACTTGTTCCTAAATGGCATTATCCACATTTGCCTTATCATGTATTAGTTCACCACTAAGTGGTGCTGATCCAGCTAATCTGTCTTCTGTTCATTTCCCTCCACGCCGGCATGGACTAGAGAAAAGATCCAAAGTATGCTCACTATCCTGACCTTTCCATCGAAGCTTGCAACTCTACATCCCTATATGCACCTTTTTCAGCATGCTTTCAGTATCTGTTACAATTACGGCATGTGTGTGCATCTTGTTCTCTAGCCACCAAAAAGCTATAGTGACCGCCTCCACCTCTATTCTCATGATAGATGTTGTGGTAACAAATGCTAGGCTGTAGTGCATGTCCTTCATCTTGGCATATCCAACCCTCTCAGCGTAGTGTCTTTCGTCCTTTTCAGAACATGTTTTACATCTTCCACCCGTATGATGTCTTCAAAATGTTAGTTCTTAATGCTGGCTGCGAAAGCCTGTCTATCTATATCTCTGTTATCTTCATCATTGTGGTCTGTCTGTGAAATAAACCTCTTCAGGAAAGCTTACCACTTCTCTTTGTATGTGGTCAATAGCAAGCCTTCATCTCTACCAATTGCTCCTACTACGCTGGGCCGATCTTTCTTGAGCATCTGACTATGAAGCTTCCAAAAACTTTCCCAATGTCTTATCGCTCCCAATCTCATCTTTAAAATGTTCAAATTTTGCTTTTTTAGCCTCTGCTGCACAGTGCTTGAAAAACTATATTCTATCTTTCTTATCTCTTACCGCGAACTCCAATTCCTCCTGTGAGCTCAGGACTGTCTGTTGCGCCTTCTTTAATCGCTTTAATGCAGCTTTTTTAAACTTCCATGCCTGTTCTACCTCTTATGTCCACCGTGAAGGCTGTACAGAAGTAGATCTGCCGGTCCTTTACATGCCCTCTGTCAGAGGCGTCCAAGAAGGGACGCTCATACTTGAAAGGCCTGTGAGCTCTTGAAGCCCTGACTTCACTGGATTTGGAGATCAATAACGAAAATGGCAGATGGTCACTTCCATGATCGCACAGGACAGTCTATTTGTTGACCAGTACCCCTGACTGGGTAACCAAGGCCAGGTCAATAGCCATGTCTGCATCACCGGGCCTCATTGCCATTCTAGTAGGCCTCCCATCATTTATGCCGACACAAATTTGAATTGAGCAGCAAGGGCAAATCCCTGTTGGTTTTCGCCAGCACCGTCCGTGCATTGAAATCCCCACAAATGAGGAGTTTGTCAGATCTTTCAGTCAGACCCACTGTTGCTTTGTAAAAAATGAGCCCACGGCAGCATATACATTTATAATGTTCCAACTTAGGCAGCCAGTCTCCACCTGTATTCTATGCACCATCATAATTCTGAGAGAAATCTTTTATCAGAAAGGCTAGAGACCACTACACCAAATCAACAGCAACGGTTGGCAGGGGACTTAGTGAGGGCAAAAATACAGAATGTTTTCAGACAATAAAACGCCTCCGGATAACTGCAAGCGTTATCAATCTAAGAGCGTCTTGATATTGCCTAAAATTTGACGCTAACCGGCAGACTAGTTTGAAAACATCCGTTAGACAATCCGAGGCCCGGAAAATAAGGGCCATCCAATTGCTGCAAGTTTGCGCAATGAGTTTATCCTTCACCGGATGTCAATTTGTTGTAGGCCCATACAGAACTGTGCTTAGAGCGGCTTGGCAACGTCGAGGAGCCCTTGTGTCGGGGCTTTCCATCAATTATTTTCAAGACGTCATTGTTTTTTATTTTGTGTTGTCTTGGAAATTTTACACTGCCTCAGGTGTTTTTGAGTAAATGGTTCCTCTCTTCCTCCTGCTTTTTTTTTTCTTATACTTCTCTTTCTATGTCTTCTCTACGTTTTCTTCCTTTTTTTCTCTCTCAACTTCCCCCTTCACACCTACGACTGCTTCTTATTCTTCTTGTTCTTGTTCTTCTTGTTCTTGTTCTTCTTGTTCTTGTTCTTCTTGTTCTTGTTCTTCTTGTTCTTGTTCTTCTTGTTCTTGTTCTTCTTGTTCTTGTTCTTCTTGTTCTTGTTCTTCTTGTTCTTCTTGTTCTTGTTCTTCTTGTTCTTGTTCTTCTTGTTCTTGTTCTTCTTGTTCTTGTTCTTCTTGTTCTTGTTCTTCTTGTTCTTGTTCTTCTTGTTCTTGTTCTTGTTCTTCTTCTTGTTCTTCTTCTTCTTCTTCTTCTTCTTCTTCTTCTTCTTCTTCTTCTTCTTTTTCTTTTTCTTCTTCTTCTTCTTCTTCTGCATATGTGTTTATGTATGTTATGTGTGTGTATGTATGCACGTATGTGTGTTTGTATGCATGTTGGTGGATGTATGTATGTTTCTGTGTAAGTATGTGTGTGAATTTATGTGTGTTTGCAAGTATGTATGTATGCTTGTAAGTATGTGAGTGTATGTATGGATGTGTGTATGTATGCATGTGTGTGTGTGCGCGCGCATGTATGTCTATGTAAATGTGTGTTTATGTTTGTATGTCGATGTATGTTTATATTATGTATGCATGCAGATTTAGCTTATGTATGTACACATGTGTATGTGTGCGTATATGTATGTAGGTGCATGTATGTATTATGTATGTCTGTATGTATGAGCATGTATGAATGTATGTATGTGATTGTATCTGTGTGTGTATATTTATGTATAATGTGGCTGTATGCAGGTATATGTAGCTGTGTAGGTATGTGGGTGTTTGTGTATTTATAAAAGCATACAAGTGTGCATGTGTGTGTGATTGTGTGTGTATGCATGTGGATATATGAAAGTATATTTAGGTATGTATGTATGTGTGTAAAGATGTGAGTTTAGGTATAAATGTGTGGATATATGTATGCATGTGTGTGGGTGTATGTATTCATGTAAGTGTAAATGTGTGGATTTGGGCATATGTTGGTGTCTGTACATGTAATGGTATATGTGTGTATGCATGGGTGCATGTATAGATGTGTATATATGGAATGCGTGTGTGCATGTATATCCATAAATGTATGTGTGTGTGTTTTATGTTTGTGCATTTATTTCTGTGTATGTGTATGCTTGTATATGTATGTAGATGCAGGTGTGTATGTATCACGTATGTCTGTATATGAGTTCACCTGTATGAAAATGTAGATGTATGTATACGTGTGTGTGAGTGTGTATGATGGCGTACACACGATGTGTGTATGCATTATATATTTCTTTTTAAATCCATAACATGCATTATTGATAACAGGTATTAGTACTCTGAAAAATGAGTACTTAGAAGGGCCGAATGTCAGACGGGCCTGCGTGCCCAATTTGTAACCCTTTGAAAATAAAGTTTGTTCGTTCGTTCGTTCGTTCGTTCGTTCGTTCTTCTTCCTCTTCTTCTTCTTCTTCTTCTTCTTCTTCTTCTTCTTCTTCTTCTTCTTCTTCTTCTTCTTCTTCTTCTTCTTCTTCTTCTTCTTCTTCTTCTTCTTCTTCTTCTGCTTCTTCTTCTTCTTCTTCTTCTTCTTGACTGTGTTGAAGGTGATTTACAGTTCTGCTTCTTACTCTTCTAGCCACCTTGACCAGACACATTGTGCTGTTGTCAAGTTTAACTTGTATTATCTGTCCTCATTTTCCTTGGTCTACCTTGATCTCAACGTTCTTCTCCCCCTTCAGTGTACACCTTGTACAGCATAGCGTCACAAGACATTCTAAGTGGGCAACCCACTTGACGTGCTGTTTTTCTATGTAATTTAGAAATGGTTCATTTTTTTAATTTCTTTTATGACATCATTCCTGATTGTATCTCTTCTGATCACTCATGCCGCCATTCTCAGAATCTCATTGCCATGGTTACTAATGTTCATTTATGGTTTGTTGTGAGTGACCATGTCTGGCACTATCAGCACAGGGTGGGAATGAATATGATGTTTCGTTGTTCTGATCATGATTGTAATATGCTATATTAAAGGGGCAGGGGAAAGGATAATTGTCTCGGTATTTAGTTTGCTGAAGCCCTGAGCTTCATGAACTCAGGTGGGCCCACCTCCGAAAGTGTCTAGGAGAATCGTGGGCCGAAACACTTGTCGACGAGGATAACTTCTACTGATGACTGGTAGATCCCTGCTGTACTTGCTCCCTGTGAGTTTATTCCTATTGTACGTGGCTAGCCTACAAGACTACCATGAAAGAATGGTGACTCTCGGGAAAGACCTTGTGACACCTATGGAAAGACTGGCCCCCCGGTATCGCCGGGGGGATAAACTGACATCTGGAGACAGATGTCGACTGTGGACCGGGTTGATCACCCCTAACACAGTATAATACCTCCGATTGCGTTAACTAACAATGAAATATGCCCCCAGGGCCCTCCGAAAGGGGGTGGGGGAGAATGAAGGGCCCAATCAAATTGATACTCTCGGTGACGACAATGCTAGCCCCCGGACTCAGATACTCGCCCAACGTCCGGGCTGGCTCTGTACATGCGAAAAGAGCTTCACGGGGTTGCATAGTCTGAGAACGCATGCCGGAAGAATGAAATGCGAGGGTGCTCCACGCAGTAAACGCCGTCGCAAAAACTACTACTCCTGTGGTAGTTTCTGAGTCGTTAGGGAACGACGGGCAGGGTGAACCCCACTCGCCCGGAGAGGCTCATGACGTCGACTGCGGAGGAGCAAATTTGATGATTTCTGAGGAAGTGCGTTCCAAGATTAGGTTTCCACCTGCAAGCGATAAGGTGGTGTGGTGTAAGTTGGAGAGTACATTGTGTGAGTTACTTAAACATGATTTAAACAAGAAGTCGTTAGGCGACAAGCTTACAAAATTCGGTGATGTAATATATGAACACTGCTCCCGTGAGTTCGGGACAGTAGAAAAGGCACAGCCGGGTGCCAAGCAGAATACTAGCAGAAGGCAGAGGGACATTCTGAAGTGTCGGGCAGACAAGAATGCCCTCAGAAAACGGTTCAAAGCCGCTACAGGCAGCGAACGGGAGGGGCTGTACGAAGTTTGGTTGCATTTAAAGAACAAACACAGTGCCCTCTGTCGCGCTGAGCGTTTCTGTGCCAACAGACGAAGAACCAAAAGGGAGCGAGAGAAATTCTTTAGGGACCCGTATCAGTTTGCCCGAGGTCTATTCGAGCAACCGAAGTCTGGGACTCTGGTTGTCAGTCAGGAAGAGCTTGAGTCACATCTACGCAAGATGTACTCTGACAAAAAGAGGAGAGAGCCTCTCGATGACAATCCAGAGATCCTTAGCGGCCTCAAGCAGCCTGAGTTGCCGAAGGTACCATTGAAAATGATACCTCCCCTTTGGTCTGAGGTTGAGGAAGTTGTGAAAAAGGCTAGCGGCAAGTCTGCCCCAGGTCCGAATGGTGTTCCGTACGTTCTTTACAAGCGTTGCCCGAAAATCCTAAAAATACTACACGTTTTGTTGAGACAAGCGTGGATCCGCAATCACATATGTCCAGAGTGGCAAAAGGCAAATGGGGTCTACATTCCCAAAGAGCAGGAAGAGTCTTTCCCTATTCAGGCCCATCTCGCTGTTGAATGTCGAGGGTAAGATATTCTTTTCGGTCATGGCTCGCCGGCTCACACAGTATCTGATGGCTAACAAGTACATAGATACGAGTGTTCAGAAAGGTGGTATTCCAGGCGTTCCTGGGTGCCTTGAACAAGCGACCATGATTTGGGGGCTATCCAGAGAGCCAAGCATGAGAGAACTCAATTGCACGTGATTTGGCTGGACTTAGCCAACGCCTACGGGGCGGTCCCCCATAGGCTACTGTGGCGAGCCCTTCGCATGTTCCACGTACCGGCACAGATCAATGATATAATCGAGCAATATTTCTCTAAGTTCGCTTTGCGCTTCTCTACCTCGACGTTTACCACGAGATGGACTGAGTTGCAGATTGGGATAGCTATGGGGTGTACGATCTCACCAGTACTGTTTGTCATGGCCATGCAGATCATGTTAGACGGGGCGGCCGGCTAAGGACAAGGCCTTCAAATAGGGGATCACTGGATGCCGCCACTACGCGCATTTATGGATGACACGACTATTATAACGGGCGGCGAGGAATCTGCCCGCACGATCCTGAAAAGATTGGACGCGGTGATCCAATGGAGAGGAATGCAGTTCAAACCGCAGAAGTCGAGGAGTCTGTCAATCCATAAGGGCAAGGTGTCGGCAACCAGTTTTACGGTGGCAAGGAACAAGATCACCACGGTTCTGGAGGAACCGGTGAAGAGCCTTGGTCGCGTTTACGATTCGAAGTTATCTGATAGAGCGGAGGTCCGGCGAATCCACGAGTCACTGGCTAGAGGCCTGCTCGCGATCGAGCGATGCAGGCTGGTCGGGAAATTTAAGGTATGGTGTCTCCAATTCATGTTGATTCCGAAGCTCCTATGGCCACTGTTAGTCTACGAGGTGACGATGACTGCAGTGGAAACCATGGAGAGGAAAATCAACACAGCCTTGAGAAAGTGGATTGGTGCACCGCCTTGTCTGACCGACGTGGCTCTGTATTGCAAGCAGGCTAACCTGGTACTCCCGTTCAAATCGATAACCGAAGAGTTTAAAGTCTGCAAAGTAAGACTCGCCATGCTCTTGCGCGAGTCTTCAGACCCAAATGTTATCGCTGTCTAGCCCGCTCTAAAGACTGGCCAGAAGTGGAGGGTCCTCGATGCGATTGAATCTGCGCAGAACGCACTAAAATTGAAGGAGATAATGGGATACACTCAAACCGACCGTCGAGGCCTAGGGCACAGGAAGGTCAATTGGTGGTCAAAGGCCTCAGCCAAAGGACGCCGAGACATGGTAATACAAATGGTGAGGGACAACGAAAACGAGGTTCGGGTCCAGAAAGCAGCCCAGCAGTCGCAGCAGGGCCATTGGGTCAGCCTGGAGAACGCATTGCCAAGAGTACTCACATGGGGTGAGATCTGGCGAATGACCCCGTTGCGACTGAGCTTTATCGTTCGTTCGGCGTATGATGTATTACCGTCTGGTGTTAACATGGTTAAGTGGTCTGCGACCAACGATCCGACTTGCCCGTTGTGTAAAGCGAAGCAGACGTTAGAGCACGTCCTGTCCGCGTGCAGGAAAGCCCTTGGCCAAGGCCGATATACCTGGCGGCACAACAAGGTGCTAAAAGAGTTAGCAGCAGTTGAACAGGCTAGAATGAGGGCTAACGCTAGAGCCAGTTCTACTATCGTCCCCATACGTTTCCTCAAGGCTGGGCAGGTTCAAAAAGGTAAGGTCAACCGAAACGCATTCGCTCCATCTGTGCTAGACTCTGCGAGGGACTGGTTACTGGCGGTTGATCTGCCAGGCCATGAAAGGTACCCCGAGTTGATCCGGAAGACCGGTCTTCGACCTGACATAGTTCTCCACTCTGCGGTGAAACGGCAGCTCATCCTGATTGAGCTCACCGTCCCGTATGAGTCGCGTATGGATGAAAATCACACATATAAGCTCGAGAAATATTGTGAATTAGCAGCCGGTCTGAGGAGAAACAAATCGTACACGGTACGGGTCTTTGCCGTCGAAGTGGGAGCGAGAGGTCTCGTCTCCACTTAACTGTACAGTGTGATTAAAGAACTAGGATTGCGCGGTAATGAACGGAAACGAACACTTAAAAAACTGGGCGAGGTAGCCGAGAGGGCCTAAAGCTGGCTTTGGACGCAACGAAACAACGTAGGGGACGGGCCTCGGTGAGCTGGTCCGGGTGTCTAGTGGAAAAGGGTTTCCCACCCCTTGAAAATCCATAGTGTCCGAATTGGCTGCCAGTGTCTCTCTGCCACCTGCTAATAAAAGTCCAACATGTGTCCGGTAAACCAATCGTAAGCTTGTCGTTCGGTCGTCCAGGTATGCTGACTGCTTTAGTTAGGCTGCCGTGACGACTTCTTATCTCACAGTACCTTCTGCAAATCACCAAGTCGTCTTGTCCCTATCCGAAAGAAAAACACCATCCGGTAATTTCGTGAAGCAGGGTACCAGCCCTGAGCTTCATGAACTAAGGTGGGCCCACCTCCGAAAGTGTCTAGGAGAATCGTGGGCCGAAACACTTGTTGACGAGGATAACTTCTACTGATGACTGGTAGATCCCTGCTGTACTTGCTCCCTGTGAGTTTATTCCTATTGCTTTATTACATCTGATGTTAATTTCTGCATTGAATTCCCCATCTTAGATGAATTTTATTTCCAGATATTTAACGACAGATGCGTGTTTAATGTCTTTGCACTCTACTACTGTAGAGTTCCCAAACCAATGGCATTGGTAACATTGTAATTGTAAGTCTGTCTGGCCATTCCTTTGAGTAATGTCTAGTAATAAGTCAATTAGGAGTAGGACATAACGTTTTAAAGTGATTATAAAACGTTAGATTTCTTTCAAGGGTTGGCGCATAGTGTCTGATTGCCATTAGGCAATTAGCATGCATTTCTCTCTCTCTCTCTCTCTCTCTCTCTCTCTCTCTCTCTCTCTCTCTCTCTCTCTCTCTCTCTCTCTCTCTCTCTCTCTCTCTCTCTCTCTCTCTCTCTCTCTCTCTCTCTCTCTCTCTCTCTCTCTCTCTCTCTCACTCTCTCTCTCTCTCTCTCGACTCAAAAAAGTAGAAAATCTTTCGCCTCCAGGATTTCAATACGTAGTTTAACACCTCATGGATACGAATCAAACAGGTAGAAATCCTCAAAATCCTTGTTAACTGTATACTTATTTATCATCATCATCAAGTGTCTTGCCAGCTGCCGTAGGCCTTCAAGCGTCGCCACAGATCTCAGTCTTCCAATGATGATATTTCTCCATGAAACTGTCTTAAGCCATCCACCATTGTTTCTCTTTGTTTGCCTCTGCCTGTTCTACTTGTGATCTTTCCAGTCGTTACGACATTCTCCAGTGCTCCTTGTTTACTGATATATAGTATATTTAAATCGGGGCACTACAAAACGGTTACAGAGGGACTTGTTGTCCATTGTGGGTAGGTAGAGCGTGACGGTGGAAAGGTTTCAGTGCCTGAAAATGTGTCCATTAATTTCATTGTGGTAGTTCCTACCATCCGTCCTTTTGATTGGAAAATGAGTCCAGCATCATGGATAAGGCTTTTTTCACTGCTTCCTGCAAAAGTGAGTATAATACGCTGACCTTTGCTGCTTGAATTGTTACTTTGAGGTTCCCCGTTTATTGGTTGCTATTCTTTGGAAAATGTATGGTGTACGCTTTAAGCCAGTATTTGTTCAAATATACAGTATCATATCCTTGCATTTCTCGCTCACTGATCTGCCTTAGGTATTTGCTTCAACTAGCAATCAAATGTGGCTTTCAACAAATATTTCTTCTACCTACTTGCTGCAGCTCACGGCCGGTGTTCGAAACAGGGTGGTTCCCGGGTTTAACCTAGCCTCTAGGTAATGGGTACCACAGTTAACACTCTGGGGTAAATGGAGGAAAGTTGCTGTCGCTACAGAGTTGCGCAGGCAGCTGTTCGTGTTGATGGCAGAGCACTTTTGGTTTATAACCGTGTGCAATGATGCTGGTTCACAATTCTGATTTTACCTTTACCTTTAGGCAGTTTTCGAGAAAATAGTTTGCATGTGTGTTTATGAGATGTTGAACGAACTATAGCGTTGCTGGTCGTGTTTAGGAATCTCACACGATCACCAGAATCACGGATCCTCTGAAGTTGTGAGTTGTGAAATCATGACCAGCAGGTGCTACAGAGGTGAAAATCCAACAGTTGATTCACAACTCACGCCCAGGTGATCTGATTATCTATACAGATAGTTCGGTGTTGAGAGAAAAATGAAGTGCCTGGGGGTTCGAAGTGAAAGCCAGTGGAAAATCTTGAGTGCAAGACAGCCTAGTATACGACATCACATCATCTAGCATGAGAATGGAGGTGGAGATGGTAACTGCAGCTCTTCGGTGGCTAGAGAAAAAAATGCATACACATGTCGTAATTATAACAGACTCTGAAAGCATGCTGAGAAAGGTAAAGACAGGGAGCAGAGTGGCAAGTTTCACTGGCAAGGTCACGGGCAGTGAGCGTACTTTGGATCTTTTCTCTAGGCAATGCCGGCGTAGTGGGTAATAAACAGGCAGACAGATTGGCTGGATCTGCACCACTGGGTTGTGAAATGATACATGACATGGCAGATGTGGTCAATGTCCTTTGGGAACAAGCAACGGAATCAGTAGAGAAACAATATTATTATGGCCTGGAGAGGATGAGGCACCTGGGTGTAATCAGAGGGTCTGGCCGGTTCACTACACTCACAGGAAAGACAAGACGGACATATAACTAGATTGTGACAGGTACCATCAGTATTGGAACTCTATACTGGCTGCTGAAGTTGAGGACGGAGCACGCTGTGATGTTATACTTGACTGAACTCAACTCAACTGATTCTACTGGTGACAGCAATGGGAGCATACAACATGAAAATATAAACACCAATAGGCACATGAAAACCATACAGAATAAGGGTTGAAGGAGTCACTGATGCCTTGAGACTCCACATCATCACAATATACCAGGCAATCGAATGTGCCCTAGCTCGGATACCTATCCTTTCTTAACCTGCGACACAAAACAAATTATGGAAAACGAAAGAAAGGCGACAGTGTTGAGGGCCAGAGTGTCTGAGATGAGCTGGGTTATCTTTACAGCACTCCGGACGGGTCCATGGGTGCTCAGATTCCCCCTTCAACGTATCATTCAGACATGTGCTGGTTAACAGGACCTCTTGTACCTACGATGGATGTGCCTCTCATCCTTGCCTGTGCAGATTGTTGCTACAAATTGTCGCATTCTTAGAATGGGTGTGGATACCCTGCTTCAAGAATCTTCTGATCGTCCTATCTCTCTAAAACCGTCAGCAATGTTTGCGTGATTCATAGGCTTGTCATCTGCAGCTAAAGCAGAACCGGCCAATCGAAAAGATCTTTGATTGCCATGAACACCCGCATACCGTGGGACACAATAAAAGTGAGCAGTGGGTCTACTCGCCCTATCCTCTGTTTAAACTGGGCTCCCAGGGCGTACACTGGAAGAGAGAGATTTGAACCCAAGTCTTCCGAGTCCATGGTTAAATGCCTACAACGTCGCACCACTTGTAAATTATTCGTTCCATTCATCTTCTGTCGTCACAGTTCCCTTATCACAGTTGTCACAGTTCTCATTTCTTGCCTCTAACCAGGTTCAAGATGAAGAAAGGTGTTACCCGCCATTGACAGAATAAATATCAGCACATAGAGGATTATGATTAATATGCTGACGTCACTGGGGAATTCTCTTCCTGGTTTGGGCGCGCAGTAGTAAATTTTGATGATGTGAATGTTTGGTACAGAAGGTTAAACGGGGGTTGATTTTTTTGTTTTGTTTTTTATAAATGAATGGATGGATGGGTATGTTTGGTACGTATCTCATCACAAGGCCTCCTCGTGTGGGTTATGGGGCCTAATTTTAGGGGTGCAAAGAATATACTCTCCTAACACGCATGACTTATGAGACAATTGATCAGTGGTAGTTTTGAAATCTGAATAATCTACCTGAGAGTTAAGGAACTAAAAGTCTGCACACAAATTATCTAGATCTGTAAAACAGATTTGCACGCACGTTAGAAAAAGACCACAGTCCAGAAGAGAACTAGCAGTCCGAACTTTCCGATGGAGTTTACAGCCAGTGAACGCTAAGGACAAGGAGAAGACAACACCACCGACTTCCTGACTGTGAATAATTCTCCCATTAATCTTCTATACACGACGCCTCCATCAATGACATCTTAAGACAGAGGACGGGTTTGATAGCCGGCTGAAGAAGTCGCCTTACTTGTCCCTGCCGTCAGTCGCACATTTGATGTTTCACTAAAGGATATCGTTTATGCTGGGTTCCCTTGTGCTTCAAATATTCTATTAGGGTATTCCTATATTAAACATAGAAACTGAAACACTGAAGAATGCAAATGTAACAGGCTGGTGGGATATGTTTACCCTGTTAATGATTTGGGTTTGGCTACACTTGCAAGCTAAAATTGGCAGGTATGCAGATCGGGAATCTCCGGAAGTACCCAGTGAGTCGAAAAGTTGACATAATGCCCAGCGCAGCAGAACAGGCATTTGCTCTTTGTAATTTGGTCTCGACAGTTGCCATAGGGACATGTAGTTCTCCCATCGTTGCGGAACTGTACGGGGTTTTCAAGTGAGTCTAGGGAGATGAACTGGCGTACTATTGGATTCATGTTCAGTTGTTAGATTATGCTAGATCTAGATTCGATTAGCACATAGTCGATTTGAAGACGTTTTTAACTATTAATTGTTCATTGTTAACACGTCAGTTTTCTGTTCAGAAAAAAAAAACAGATGTTGAATGTGATTATTATATTCCACTTGTTTGATTCAGAATATGACGAAGTTCGTGCACCTGGTCTTGCTAGGCGCTGCCTATATATTTATATGTTGTAGTTTTTGTGCAATCCACTATTCACGTATTCATCACCTGAGCCATGAGTAATATATCAGTGTTCCTGCACAGAAGAACCCTTGTCTTTTTTTTTTTTTTTTTTTTTGCAGTCCAGCGGGAAACTACTTATTGCCCTAACCAAGTTTCTTTTCTCGCCTCTCTGCTCATTTTATCATACTTTTCGTTTTCCGCTAGCTCGCAAAGACTTTAATAGAATGATATACAAACAAACGAGGATCTCCTCCCCGAGACTGATGGAACCCTAAACTAATTAGTTAACCCACCTACAGATTAGTAATTGATATTGATTCTATTTACACTAACACTGTGTTTATTTTTTTCAGTTTACAGGGAGAGGCAAAGCGCATTATCACACTTTACATGACACACTACACAACACAAAATAATATATATATATATATATATATATATATATATATATATATATATATATATATATATATATATATATATATATTCTTTTATTCGCCTGTAAACCAAAATAACGCTATTACTTTATCTCTAAAAAAACGCACGTGGTGATTTTCAGCCATTTTATTCCTCTGCTATTTCTAAACTGCAAAGACTGAAACCAAGCGTAAAACTTAATTAAATACGTACAAACGCTTCTACTAAAAAGTCTTTATCAGCCATCAATACAACAAACATATTTTTGAACAGAAACGAATTTAAAGCATAAACAAATAAAGTAATCTTACCGAAAGATAAACGGAAACCAGAAATTAATTCAGGGAATGGAAATGTGATAAATGATGTTCATATAGGAATGTTTCAACTGGCTACCTATTTCTAAACCAGTTTGACGAAATGTGACCTCCTAAAAACGACCATCTTTGACCTCGATTATATTTCTTCTAATGGAATTTTGCGAGAGATTGTACAATTCTACAAACGCCACCACGAGGGAGCAACACTCTGGGGTGGCAAACATCACCCGGCATCAATACTTACAAATGTGCATCCGGTCTAGGAAAGGAATCCCCAGTGACGTCAACACATATATTATTATCCCGTATGCTGTCATATTTCTTCTATCCATGGCGGGAAACACCCTGGTGATCTTGACCCTGGTGAGGCACAAGAAAATGAGGACAGTGACGAATATGTTTCTGTTGAACCTGGCGGTCAGTGACCTGTTGCTGGCCTTGTTCTGTATGCCGTTCACGCTGGTTCCTCTGCTGATGCAGGAGTTTATATTTGGGCCTATTGTCTGTGTGCTGGTGAGGTACGCGCAAGGTAAGACCTTTGTGTTTGTTACATGTTTTGTGTCTATTAACTACGGACGTTGTTAGTGTTTTTTTTTTTTTTTTTTGCTTTGGTAATTTGCTCTTTGGGTGGTAGGTTGTCTCGTAGGTTGTTAATTAGTTCTGACTGGTCTGTATGCTGGCTCACTGAAGTGGTTGATTAGTTGGTTGGTCGATAGGTTATTCAGGCATTAAGATGTTTCGATGTATGATTGATCTGTTAGTGAACGTTTAGTTTATTTCTCAGTCTGATGTTTGGTTAGTTGGATTTTTGGCTGCCTGTTTAAGCAGTTATATGTTGTTGTTGAGTTGTTGTTTTTTTGTTGTTGTTTTTTTTTTGTTAGATATGAAATATGAATGCTCTGTTGGTTGAATCTTTGTTTGTTTGGTGTCACATACCGCTAGTGTCGCGTGCCTGATTTAAGGATTGCTCCTTAAGAAACAACAGCACTCTGAAATAATAATGTTAAGGCGTTGGCGCGTATTGGTCTAAGGGAGATCCCTTGTCCAATATACGCCCAGCTTATTTCAGGAGTAGGGCAACTCAAGCTCTGGCACTATAGAATATATACTATTCCTAGGCACATTTGGCTGGACACCCCCACTACTATAAAAAGGTAGCCCCCAGGTTATGATAGTATATTATCATAACCATGTTAACACAGATTACACTTATTAATCACACAAACATAAAAGCTAGACAGTTAGAATGGTGAAACAGGGACACCCAAGTCAGCCATGAAAATTTCTGAAAAAAGTTGTAATGATTTCAACATATATATATATTGTACATATGTATGTGTATATATATATATATATATATATATATATATATATATATATATATATATATATATATATATATATATATAAATCTCAAGACAATCAAGATGGTTTCCAGTGAATGAAGTCAGGACTCAACCTCACAGCGATGATATTGAAACAGTCAGACACAGTTCCTGGAGTACATGATTCATCACTGTGATTTATTTGTAACCATGGAAGAATAGAGCATGTAGGCCATCTCAGAGTTTACTTAACCAATCTGGTAGGTCACTGCTCCCCTCAGTCCATAGTGATTTAAACCGGCTGACTCAATAGATCGCTTTTCCTCTGGTTGACCTGGTAAACACTGATCGTCTCACATATGAGGGCAAAGGAACTGCATTGGAGCCCAACAAAGCTCCTGAAGAAAGCTTCCTTGGATTGATGACACAGGTGGCCTGCAATACTGTCTCTCAGCCACTGGAACTCACACACAAACTCCTGCCATGTTGAAGTTCTGCCAACAATAGGTAGGGTTTTGGGTAGGTTTGGTGATAGGAATGGTATGGGTTGGTGGTTGTTGGTTAGTGGACTGTGATTCGTCTGCCTGACTTCTAAGGAGATTTCATCCTGCCAGGAAAGAACTCAGAATTAGTAATCATCTTAAGATGCACACACCAGCTCAACTTATCTCCCGCTACCTTTCCAAGTCACTCAGAGTTTACTCTCAAGAACAGGAGACCATGTCTCCTTTCATCTGTCTGTCTGTAAGTCCGTTCACTAGATAGAAGACCAGGTACATCGTGGTGATAGATAGACACTACTAAACATAGATCATCCTCTCTCCACCTTCCCATCTGCACCCGCAGACATACATCCTATCCCGTTAGTACATGTACACACTTCATATCTCCACAATCTGCCCACTACACACCCAATGTCGTGCTAAAGTTAACCTTTGACTCAGAGCGCCGAGCTTGCTTAAGTCAAAGCATCTAGCCGGCTAAAGGCTGACTCAGTTTACATATCTCTGCTAATCGACACTCCGTTGTCTGGTTAGATAATAATTAACTTGTTGGGTTTAATATCTTTACAGTGGTGTGTGTCATGTATGGCACAAACTAGTTAGCCTGTGAAGGGAAAGGTTTGATTTAAGGCCTTGAGTATCTGGATATCAAAAACGGCCCAGTTCTGCGCGATCACACTGCTGAATCTTTCCTCCCTGCAGCAGTGGCCAACTTTAAAGAGACATATATCATGGTACTCGTAAACTATAATCAACTTACCCGAGCTTAGGAATCCTTCAAGGATTAAACCGGTACGTTGAAAACGCCAAAATTATTGAGAGAATTGAAATATCTCCCGAAACCTTCGAGGTCTGGCAAAAGAATGCCCGCCCCAGACTAAGCTTGGCGTCTAGAAAAGAAGTCCTGTATTTGTGCCGAAGGAGTAAAAAGGATTGTAGGAATTTCTGAATAATATTTAGGAAATATTTATCCCACAGTTGCAAGTTTGAAAATGTAGACTTCTCAAAACAACTAGAGGGTATATATTAATATGATGGACTATAATCCCCCCCCCCCCCTTCCCAAGACGGGTTTTAATTTGAAATGTGACATGCCGGCTGGGGATGTCAGCGTCACGACTAATCCACAGTGTAGGGTTGGCTGTTCGCTCCACGACATTTGGTTGATTGTCTTTTTTTTTTTTTTTTTTAGGCCAGTTCAATGGTTGTTTCCGTGAATCTTGTTCAACTATTTCTGTAGCAAACATTTAATATCATTATCATGCGAATATCAAGAGCTCTCATCATTCACCTCAATCCCTGGAAATCCCGAGCCTGTTATTCTGGAAGGTTAATATTGATATACTTCTTCCTTACTTCACTTGATCAAATCTCATTCCAAATTATAGATTCATAACCTAACAACTATCTGGGCAATAATGTAGATACAGATTGTGGGGGGGGGGGGGGGGGGTTATGGATTTATGGAGATATTAAAATACGAACGCGAAGGGCAAGAGAAGTTTTCATAGCGCTAGGAAACCTACGAAAATTACACGAAATCAAAATTAATAACAAACTCAAAGCGGTTAACTCTGAAATCAAATTAGTAGATCTTCATGAAACAGAAGCTTGGAGAAAAGATAACAGTTACTAATCAACTACAAACTACTAACTGCGGCCTTCGCAGAGTAGACGGAATTAAAGGGTGTGATAGAATCACTAATGTTCAGAAGTGTGGGAGATCTAATCAAATTTAAATAAATCAATAATTTACTTTATAATGAAACTGTTGACGATGACGATGATCACGACGATAATGATGAGGACAACGATAATGATAATGATGATGATTGTCAAAACCTTTTATTTACTGGCGTGCCGGCATGCGGCTCGAAATGTCTATCGCTACAAAACACTTAGCCCAACACTACATGAGCACACATATCAGTTGTAATGTACTTCAACATGGAGCGTAGTTAGTTTACCCCAGAGGGGGTTTCCGACCCTACCACAAGAGACCGTGAGGGTCTTCACAATCAACACTCACTCCAAGGTCCTCTTAGTTGTTCCAGGTATTACCTGTGTCTTAACCAAAAATCATCCTATTCAAATTAGTTTATAACCTTAGGTATATATAACCAGAATGCAAAACTACTGGCTAGGGTGCGTGGATAGATTCTGTCGCATACCTAAACAAAACCCTCCTCGTTAACGTACTGTTAAACACATAAATGGATCGTGGCACAATCAGCACAACAACTGAACACCGGCTAACGCTAGAAATATTCTACCATACGACTAAACACGTTATAATACAAAAACAAGTCGATATTCTACATCTAACACGGAGCATAACTAGCCGTCAGAGTTCAGTACGCGTCCCGTCAAAAGTCTGACACAAGTCGCCACACTGACCTCCAGATCTCTCCTCAAAACGTCTGTTACAGGTATTTGTATTACATCTCCACACTCACCGTTCGCCTGTCAGAACCTCCGGAACCTGCAAGTGATTCTATTCCCTGGTCAAGGTATTCTGCTGGCCGTGTCCGTGTGTCCCTGAGCACTAGGTCAAGTCGCGGTCAGCTGAGTGCTCACCCGCAAATTCATCACCTTTTATGGACATCTCATAGCCGCACATGAACCTGACAATTACGATGATGATGATGGCAAAGATTATGGCGATGATGATGATGTAGATGACAACGACGACGACAGTGATGATGTTAATGACGATTATGCTGATGACGATAATGAAATGATATTTAGAAAGAATTATGAATGATGCTTTACAAAAACCTAAAAGAACATATATATATATATATGTTTGTTTTAGTATCCAGAAGCCATGAGTTGTTAATCTTTAGGCTCGGTATTATGGATATCTCAACCTTTCGGCCTTGATTCCATTATAAATACCGTAAATCTGTGAGAAATGTGGCTTTTCTGCCTACCCCCGGAAGAAAACCCGGACCACAAGGAGTTCGTCACCCGGTCACCGCGCAATTCCGTTTAGCCAACTACGCTAGAGAGCCGGATATATATATATATATATATATATATATATATATATATATATATATATATATATAGAGAGAGAGAGAGAGAGAGAGAAAGAGAGAGAGAGAGAGAGAGAGAGAGAGAGAGAGAGAGAGAGCGAGAGAGAGAGAAGGACGAATGATAACAACCCTGTTTTGTTGATAACGTCAACGAGTGGGCCAGGAAAGATGAAGAGCTAGTCGAACTGGTAAAAGTTGCTAGACGAAGCATCAACCAAGTATGGCATGGAAAGAAACGCACAGAAGACTGAAATAGAAACCAATAATCCAGTTGGTATAACTAAAACCCTTATCATCCTTGCTTAAATGCACTTGCTGTCAATGTCTATATATTACCACGTCCCTACACGCTATTATTATGTTAACTCCGTTTTCTCAACCCTATTAAGAAAATCTCCTTCGAATCATACTTTGATTTCTCCAGCAATAATTTGGGATTCTTTTATGCTCGCTCCAAATTACGACATGAAAGTAACAATTATGAAACTCCGTTTATCTTGTCCAGTTCAGGTTTTTCGTAGGAAGAAATTATATCCGCTACGGAACGAGAATGTCCTAAATGCCAACGTGATTTGAGGTCAATAGATTTCGGAACAAAGACTGGCAGAATTATTTTTTTTTTTTTTAGCTCTTCGAAGAATCTTCAGAAAATTGCTTGACAAGTCCCGTTTATTCTGCTAAAATTGGGTTAGGATTCAGAAAACGTATGAATTTACCTGTTAGTAAGTAATATTTCATTGTTAGGTCAAGTGATACTGAATTAGCTGTAGACAGACAGAGGATGCGATGCTGTCAAAATTGTACTGAGGAAAAGAGATGGCTTTAATTGTTATCAAATGCCTCGCCTACTGGCCTGGGTGCTCGTGTCTGTCAAGAATCTATGGACGCAAACAGCGTGTATTAGTTGACATGCTGGAATTTTCAACAACGTTGACTTCGCATGTGGTATATTCGAGCACGTCAACGCTTCAATACCACGCAGGACTGGCCCTAACACAGACCCACCCCCCCCCCCCCCCAGCCCCACACCCAAACCTCCCCCTCTAGGAGAATGCTGCAACTTGGGTCACACGCATTCTTTTTCTCGGAATGAAAACGTATATAAAAGACAACGCAGAAAGCTTTTACAACAAACAGTACATAGGCACACCCCTGTAAACCTCAGCAAATTTGACGAGTCTAAGGAACTATAAATGAGAAGTGACATAGTGTGTAAATGGGCGAAGCTAACTGACCTGGAAAGATTTCCGTAATATTTACGACAGAAGCGTAGTGGCTTCTGAGAAAATAATCTTTGCGACGATCAAGATGGGCTGTGTGAAATCAGTGGTAAACCCTAGTGTTTTTTTTTTTTTAATTACTGGTCAAATGCAGCAGCACAACAGGAAAATGAACCCGGGAGTCAACGCCTGTGCGGAACCTCCCCCCCCCCTCCCCCGGAGGGGGGAGGGGGGCAATCCCCCTCTCCTTTCCCCGCCCCTCTAGAGTGTAGAAAAAGATGAAAGGGCTTTAAACATTCAGGGCATGGGTCCCCTTCTGACGATCAGAAGCTTCCTATTGTGCTCACTCTTCTGTTAAGTTTCTCCTACGCAGAGTGGATACATTGGCATAGTGGATTCACAGCCATCACATATAAAATGACTTAACGTATCCAGTGACCGGGGGCAGGTGAAAACTAATGCTAGAACAACAACTCGTCAACTGTCCAGTAAAACAATTAACAAAGTTGGTTGTCTGTTCTTTACTGGAGGTTGCAGAACCAACATAACCATTTGTGGCTTTGTGGTTTCAATAGACAATTTTACATTGAGAAGTTTGTCTTTCCTCAGTGAACGGTAGGCTCTTGATATCATTGCCGAAATCAACACAATGTGGTCTGCTGGCAAATCCGTAGCAGCCGAAATAAAACGGTGGATCTAGAAATTACGAAATGGGTTTGCAATGCCTAAGCCACACACACACACAAATACACAGACACATACAAACATACACAAACACAAACCGAAAGAGAAAATAGGCGTTAGAGAATTGAAAGACCTTTCCTAGGTGGATTTTGGCACCCCATTTTGGTTGATTAAAGAGTAGACCTACTGCTTTCCCCACAAGCATGTCGTAAAAGACGACTAATTAGAGTTTTTTTTCAAGACTGATTGCATCTGCCTGACAGGCGTACAACAAACAGTCTTCTTAGCAAAATGTCCTATCTGTAAAACAGAAGTGCACACAAAACGAAACTTCTGGAACAAAACCAAAACCCAGAAATGGACAACCAACACGAACTTTCTATCAGAAAGTGCACCTGTTGCATGCGAAGAAAAAAAAAGCCTTTATCAGCATAAAAAGTAAATTAACACCGACACTGCATAGCTCCATAGCCTGGATGTTTAAAAAAAAAACTTCGCCTCGAAATTGAGAATATAGTGTAGGAATCACGACGACGTAGGAAAACCGGAACTCACAATGTTTTTTTTTTTCTAGTGTATCCGATTACCGATTCAGAGATCACACTTCACATTAGGGACGTGAAAAATATTTCGAACAGCAGAAGAAAAGGAAATAAAGATAATAGAAAGTTGTCTAGTTACGATGTTCATACAAAATATAAAAGTATTAAAGTCGTGCCGTCTCCACATTAGAGGTTAGCTGCAATATAACCACGATGTAACCAGTGTGTGACACTTGTAGCATTGATGAAAGTGACAAGAACGGATTTTTTTTCTAAACTGGCCACCGCTGAAATCGAACCCCGGGAAACGTCGAGGATTTTATTGTGAAACTATGTCACTAGCCTCTACGCCACAAAGCCGTAGTCATTTATCCCCCCAAAGGAGCTCTGCTCTTATCCGATGGACGTCAAATCGTCCTATCCTTTGCTATAGCATGCAGCTCACTCCATGTATTTCTTATACAAGGTCCGACAATTAATTCATTAGACTAATTCCATCAAAATTGAAATAATCATCAGTTGAAGAAATAACCAGTATTTTATTTATAGTAAGTCCCTTGAGCTTTGATACAGCAAGTGGCACGATCTCAGAAACACTGGGAAAAGCTTTGTAGATCTGCTGTTGCTATAGCTCTTAAAGTAGATGTTACGGCCCTTTGGGTGTCATCAGTATCGTCAAAGAAGTGTCATTTCAATGGTAACTTTAATTTTGAGAATATAAAATTATAAAAGGCAGACAAATCTAGGGAATATGGTGGATGGTTGAGAACACACACTTGTTTTGGTGCCAAAAATTCGTGTTTTGATGATGTCTCTTGGGTACTCAACACGCCAATGTTTTTGGTAACCAGACAACGAATGCAGTACAAACCTGCAAGCAACTTTTTTCTTGCCAAAATCTTGCACTAAAATTTTACGAAGGGTCTCTCCTCTAACACCAGATTCATCTGCCATCATCCAAACAGTAAAACACCGACTTTCTTGTATCCGTTCTGTGACTTTTGCAATGAGTTCATTATTACGAACTAGGGCTGTACCGAATAGTGATTTTCACTATTCGGCCGAATACGAATAACGGGACCAGCTATTCGGTCGAATACGAATACGAATAGTGTCTTAAATGTATAATTTAAAAAAACCACACACACACATTTATAATGTCAAATGTACGCTGAACTTTTACTTCACATAAAGTAGCACAGAATAGTCATCTTCTTCTTTAGCATTCTGAGCTCTTGAGGTTTTCTGCTGCATTCATCTCTCTGGCTGGCCTTCTCTTCACAATTTGTGACACCAGTTGTTTGCAGGTCTGGCTGGACATTATCTCTCGAACCTCTTTTTTGTCTGCCTCGTGGTCTACGACCATTCATCTCCCTTGCGTATACAGCTTTTTACTTCTCTGTCATCTGACATTCTTTCAATATGCCCCAACCATTTTAGTCTCTTAACCTTCATGATGTCATCGATCAATGGTGATTTAAACAGATTATGTGTTACGTTGTTGTTTCTTCTCTCAATTCCCCGCTGTTAGCATCTTTGATGGGTCCAAAGATTTGTCGTAAGGCTGTTTTCGAAAACCTGTAATAAGGCCCCATCTCTTTTATTTCTGCTTCATGTTTCAGAGCCATATAAAACGACTGGACTTTTCAACGTTTTATATATTGTGATCTTGGTCTTGCGAGACAGATTGTGTTTCTTCTCTCAGCATGTTGGAGCAGTTGAAGTTTGCCCCCAAATACTTATATGTTTCCGTTCCGTTTGTTTTTCATGTTATCGACTTGGATATGGCCGGAGTTTATATTCTTTCCATGTCTGGTTAGTATTCGTACAGAATAGTAAACATTTAAAAACATTTTATGTTTTGCATCCTTCAGTCAGTCTGTGGTAACTAATATCTATGAAAGAAAGAATCCTTAGTATTATAATAAACTTGTAAATTGTCACCAACAGCTTAGTTAATGCAGGAAAGCTTCATTAGCTTTCAACTACTATTCGTATTCGGCTCGACCGCAACTATTCGGCCGAATACCGAATAGTCAATAGGTCCACTATTCGGCCCCGAAGCGAATACGAAGCGAATATTCGGTACGGCCCTATTACGAACAGAAATGGGTGTCCATGTCTAGTTGCATTATTAATCATTTCCACACCACTTTTGAATCGTGAATACCACCTTAAAATATGTGCACGAGAAAAACAATTATCCCCAAAAACTTTTCGCAACAATTCAACTGATTCAATGGCGCTTTTTCTGAGTTTTAAACAGAATTAAATCTTTTTCTCTTTGCTCCATGCTGATTTCGTAACAAGGCACATCTAACTAGTTCAATAAAATGGCGGCTTGTTTGTCGTCTGCTTATAAGGCTGCGATGTAAAGTTGCCAGATCATAAATAAAGGTTGCCTCTTTGGATTCCATGTGTTACTTCATAGATGGCATATTTGTCTTGGCCGTAATAAATACAGTGTCATTACTTAATTGTCGTTAATTGTCATTACTTAATTGTAATGTTTACTTTACTCTGAAGCAAATGTGGTCAAGGCCCTTTAGGAACACGTAACGGAATCAGTAGAGAAACATGATTATTATGGCGTGGAGAGAATGAGGCAACTGAGTGTAACCAGAGGGTGTGGCCGGCTCACTACACTCAGAGGAAAAGCAAGACGGACAAATAACCAGATTGTGACCGGTACTATTAGTACTGGAACTCTGCGATGGCTGCTAAAGATGAGGACTGAGCACGCATGGAAATGCCCCAAGTGCTGTGACGTCAATTCTTGACTCACCGTAACTCAACTCTTTAGCTCATTTTTCTTGCGAATGTTTTGATCTGCCTTTATTTATATGTCCTGTGTGTTTCAGAGTATATGCATTTTGGCCATAAAATTATTTTTCTCGTCTTTTCTCAATGTGCGTCCTTTTCAACGCCAGCGTCTTTTCTTTACCTCTTTATTCACTATAATTTTTCTTTTTCGTCTCATGAAGCTCAGCGGTTTTCGTGCTCCCTGGTCGTAAACTCCGACAGAAAGTTCTGTTCGTTCTTTCACTTCTCGACTTAACTTCTGTTCCAGAGCTTGTGTTTTGCGTGCAAATCCGTTTTACATTACTGGCGTATTTGTATTTAACAGCCGGATTCTTGCCTGTCAGCCAGATGGACCTTAAAAGGAAACACCCCTAATTAGTCTACGTTTGCGACATGCCTGTTATAAGACAGTTGATCTCCCCTCAACTCTTCCAACGAGTTCCTAAAAACTACGCGAGAATATCATGCAATTTAATTTCAGTCTGTTCCGCACAGGTACCATAGAAACGTTAGTTGCGTGTCCTTTAAAGGACGTTGCAGAACCAACGCCATCCTTTTTTTTAACACTTGTGGGTTTTTAAAGCAAATTTCACGTTCAGTAGTTTGCCATTGCTCTTTAAACGGTCATCTCTAGATACCACTGTCGAAACCAGGGCAAGACAAATCGTCCTCAGCTGGGGTCGAACCCGGCACCCCAGCATTACGAAGCGCGTTGGCAATGCCTAAGCCACAGACGCCGACAAGTATAACTTTACCAATAAAAATTGATAAATTCCACATTATGTTACCGGTTCGTCCAAGCGAAACAATGAGCCATGAATGCGTGTAATCTACTGTAAGAAACGACTGAAGAGAGAGGGCGTGTGACTGATTTCCTCATGTAGTAAACCTCAGTTTCATTTCCTCCCATTTGTCCCTCCCGGCTTCATTCATTCCTTCATTCAGTCTATCAAATCAATTAGGTGTCGTCTTCACAGCAAAGGCTACCTGCTATATATCTCTAACACTCTCAGTCTTTTGTCTACTTTGTGTACTTTCTCAAACTGCTGTTCGTTGATTTATTGATGTTGTCCTCCCACATATATTGTTGTCTATCTCTTGTTTTACTGCCTTTTCCCTTTAGTATGGTTTTCACCGAGGAAGGTCAACTATATATTAGGAAAACTAGGTAGCGCTTATAATTTAAACAACCGGCATTATGCGGGTTATATATTCGTTAGGTGGCATCCTTCTGTGTTTCCAGATGGTAGTGTTGCATTGTGCTATGAGGGGGTATTGGACTCACAGTCCATAACGATGGCGAGTGTTACTAGCAAGATCCACTCGCAACATGAAAAGTCTTCCACAAATAGAACATGGGATTACAAGACTGTTGTTGTCAACATTTGTGTTTAGTCTGATTTTTCGTTCATTCTCATTCCCTTCGTCATTTGCCCCTTCCATGCAACACTGTCCATGAAGAGACATAAAACCGAATAAAAAGCATACCTGCAAGCGTCACAATATAACCAACACAAACAAAACGTGAACGCCTCGGCTATCGAGCCACCATCAGCAAAACCACACAAATACACAAAATCCCTTAGCAGCCAGGTCGAAGTTTTGTCTGTAGGCTGACTAGGTACGTGGGACAGGAGAATAAATACTTCCAGGGAATTCCAGGGACCGTCACTGGACGGTTTTAGATAAAACTATGTAGGCAGTTCAATCCCCTTGGATTTTAGATAAAATTGTGTTGGCAGTTCAGTCTTCTATGTGTTAAAGTGATTAACGTGAAAATAAAGCGAATTTAAAGAGACTCACTGACTCTGTCGCTAGAGTGGCTAGGTTGTATGGCTGTCACCTCCATGCGATCCTTGGAAATTGAAGTGCAGTGGTACTGGTTTTAAGGCAACGTTCTGCACATCCGAAAGATGTATCTGAACCTGTCAACCACTTGTAGAGCCATTTCACCGATGTATTTCATGCCGCATCTCTTGCAGTTGATGGCGTAAATGACATTGCGGCTCGTGCAGTAGAATGCTTCACCTATATGATAGGTGGCATTCGGGAATTCCAGACTTGCCCTTGAACCACATATGAACAAGTCCTACATACAGGTATGTGGCATGCGACTATGCCTAAGTGGGACTCTTACGCAGGTCGTAATCGACACTTTGACATGATGTCCTTGAGGTTACGGTCATATCTGTAGGCAACTAGAAGAAGTTCAGAGAAAATCGTGCTTGTGGCAGGGTCGGCCCTAAGTATGGAGAGATGCTTAAGGAAAATACTCTTAACCTGGATGTTGTGAGGGTGGTAGGTAAGTATGAGGATAGGTCTCCACCTCAAAATCTGTTTCATTCAAGTTCCTCTTGAACACATCTTTAAATATCGTAACAGAGGCCGGCCTCGACATCTTATAACCATTAGCAATTCACTATTGTGGATGCCCTTGGGGACCTGCTTTCCTTCATTCGCCAGACGTGACCCAGCTACCTGAGCCTCTGGAGACCGAACATTGAAAAAACTGTTCCGGGAAAACATACCTGCTATTTCAAATTTGCGGAGATTGAATTTCTATTGAGATCATCAGGAGTTTCAAAGACAATCTAATCCTACACACTTATCAGCTAATAACACTCTGCTGGCAAGAGGGACAGGTTCCGCAGGACTTCAAAGATGCAAGCATCATAACTATGTACAAGAACAAGGGTGATCGGAGTGACTGCAACAACTACAGGGGAATATCACTGCTGTGTACTGTTGGAAAAGTGCTTGCGAGAATTGTACTGCGAAGACTCCAGATCCTGGGAGACCTGGTTTAACCAGAGTCCCAGTGTGGCTTTCGTGGGAACCGAACTACCAATAATTTGATATTTTCATTATGACAGTTCAGGAAAAATGCTGTGAACAAAATCAACCACCCACCCCACTGAGCATTATTAAGTTGTTCCATGCAGGTATGAAAGGTACAAGCAACCTTGGTGGTGTAACATCGGAAGAGTTTGTAATCAACAATTTAGTAAAGCAAGGATATGTGCTTGCTCCTACCCTCTTTGGAAAATTTTTCTCACATCTTTTGAAACATGCTTTTCGAGACCAGGAGAGTTGTGTATGCATCCATTTTCGATATTGTGACGTGACGCGTGGTTTAAATGTTTATGTTGTTGAGTAGGGATCTTCCGTTCAACACATTCTCTCCACTAGATAAACCGAACTAAAATCTGAGCTATGTTGCTCTCAGACAAAGTCCTGGATATCCAAGAAAATAGCCATATTGGCTCGTTAAGTATATTAACATTAGCTGAACTTGGTACCCACAAGAGAAGGCAAGTAATTTTAGATGTCTATCATACTTGATGAATTATTAGACAGGGCAAGTGATTCCTCCGTCATCTACCTTCTCCCGGTGTTTTTATGAATAATTAAAGAATTATTATATTATTTATTGAGCCCCCACCAAATGTTATTCTATCCTAACAGTTTAATTAAACATGTAAGAACAGACATTTGGAATTTAACAAACTATGTAGTTTAAAACTTGACATACAGCTTTATTTACTACAATGAAATTCCCAGTTTGTTGATTTACACAAACAGTGACTGGTTAATGAAAGTACTACGCTTCAGCGAGACAAACAGCTCGGGGTTTAGAGTGGTATGATAATGATGATAAAAGGTTAACATAAAGGGGTTAACTCAACTTATAAGCCTCTGACAGCCGTGAGGAACTGTCAAGCTTGTCCAACTCTTCCTTGCCTGTTGTCTGCCTGTTTCAGCTTATTCTCCACTTCATCCCCACCTCGTTCTCCACCTCGTTCTCCACCTCGTTCTCCACCTCGTCCCCAGCTGGCCGAGTCTAACACAATGTAGGCTACTTCATGGACTGATCGTCACATGGGCGCTGTAATCATGGAAACAAAACACATACGTGTAGTATCTTGACTTACACTAAGAATACATGTATCAATTAATACAACATATAATAATAAGATATAGCCCATCACTCCTCCTCATACTCCACATCCTCTCCAGTCTAGTCTGAAGGTCTTTTGTCTTACATGGGCGTTACATATCCTGCCTTCCATCAAATGCTATGTCATGATAGTTGACTTTCTAAGTCTGTTGTCCGTCTTCACTCAGACTTCGAGTTGGCTGACATAGATTTGACATAAACATGTGGCGCAGGTTATGTGCTGAACCCGCAAACAATTTATATGTGCACGCTGTCCTGAATATTATCTTTCAGTGACAGTGAATTCTATACACCCAACATTCTTCCCCTGAGGTTATAAATCCCCTGTTTAGGTGAACACATTAAGTGAGCACATGGTGGGCACACAAAACGTAGCAGCATCCCTGCACATATTTGGGCATCATTTCCCACAGTCCCAACTCATATTTTTGGCTGATCGTGAAAACAATATAATTACATTTCATTATAGCAAATGTCATTGTTCACATCTTATTTTATACACATGAAAACATACAATGAAAAACATGTGATACAAACATACAGGAAATAGGAATAGTTTAGCAGTTTCCCTAACTTGAGATACTGAATACTCACAGAACTATTTCAAGCAGAATGTGCAGACAAATTAGGAAAAGGTAGTATAGACTAAGCTTAACTCCCTAACCTAAGTATACAAGATTAAAATTAATATTTTCTCTCACCTGGGAACTTTTCCATCTATCGCCAAACCAGAGTACGACAGTAAAATATACCTTTACGTCGACCTGTTTGTTTGCCGGCAGGCTGCGATTAATGACGGAAATTCCACAGGCTCGAAGTATAAGTATCAATCTATTGTCCTAATTAAACTCCTCCCTTTCCTTAGTTTTTACCCAACCCTGAAGATGATGGCGTGAGCTCCGCCTCTGAAGTACCTATCAAATCAAATTGGCTAACCAGTGACCTGTCACTCACAGTGAACGGCCTACAGTACGACCTTGACCAAGATAAAACATTCCTAATTGCCAAACAGCTGTTCTCTCCAGAATTACACTGACGTGTTAAACTTTAAACTTCTCGTCGCCTCAATGTCTACAGTCCGCTCAATCTCTACAGTCTGGTCAGGAGATAACATTCTGACACTGGCGTGAGAATCCAACCTCACATCCCTAGTCTGAACCAGCGGGCTGTATTACGTAGTGTTAGGTAATTTTAAACAAAGCGCAGTGGCTTTGTCTCGAAGAAGGACTGGTAACAATTTAAATCCGTGCGGTTTAAAGCAATATTAGGATAAAGCGCAGAGTAAATATAATTCTGTCTCTTTAGAACCAGAAGAACTTATTACAAGTACTAACTTCTGGAATCACTGAGATCGTCTCGTGACAGGCCCTCCGTTAAGTTGGTCGCAGCCACTAAGACCAATTTTACGATACTCAGTGATTCCCAAGAATGTTAGTACAACCTGTCATCTCCAGTATGTTCCAGTATTCCTTGTGGAATCGTGATGTCCTGCATCGATATACAGTCACCAATTGTCCCTCATTCCAGGCTAAGTCCTTAGCCCTAGAATCATGTGGGTATTCCGAGCAGCCGCTCCTTAATATCCATTTATCTGGAGGTTTCTTCTCCCCGCAGGATAAGAAATAATCTCCGTTTCAACAATGGGATTCCTCGACATCGTTGACTGACAGTCCCTGTCAATTTCCTCGCTTCGCCACGCCCTATGAGCATAGGGAGGGCCTGAAGTGCTCTCCGAAAAGGATGAGTTGTAGTCAGGTAGGATTTTCTTTTCCTACATCTACAGATCCTGAAAAAAACTGTCACTAATCTCCTCTCAAATTGAGGGATATAGTCACTCATCATGACAGCATGCCGTGAGTGCAACTGACCACTGCCGATTTCTTGAAGGAGTGTCCACTGGTTTCCTCCTCGGTGCATCCTTTCCCTTTTACAAATTGTCCGGGTGGAATTCTCTTTCATTAAGATCAGTCCAGAATCAGAGCACGAAATCAAGTCAGGGGGTACAGTCAAATCATTAGGAAACTCAGGGTTTCCTGCAGACAGTAAAGTGGCATTTCTTCGCAATGAAGTTTCCACTATCAGCTGAGATACTCCTGTCACTTCCTTCGAAGCGAAGAGTAATACAAGACCAGAATGTTGGGGTTCCCTACTATTTATGGCTTGTTCCGCTTCAGGGTCCTTCATTCGAAGTATCCCTGTCGCCCCTGCTGTACAGGATAGAGACAATTTGTCTCCCTGCACACAAGAAGTACCTTCTTCTTCATCAATGGCAAACATTTCTGTCTGTCCAGTATCAGAGTGCACAGGACTTGCAGCAATGTCCTGTTTACTCACTGTCTCTAAGGTCGTCAAGAACTTAAGAGAACTATCCTCCTTATCTGTTATCTCCGCCCTGGTCTGGCTTTCACATACCAAGTCTAGTGGAGGCGAATAAGGGGATTTGTCGCTACCATCGCAGTCAACTACTTTGGGCGAAAAGTCAGAACTAACTATTTCTATTTTGTATGCAATCGCATCAAGGGAAATAGGGGAAACAGGTTTAGTGTTATTCCCTACATTAGTCTGCTTTACTTCTTCTTCTTGTTTGGAAGGACCAAAGGGATTATGGGAGTTGGGTAAGTCTTTGCCCTCGTCCTCATTAATGGCTGATGTGCCAGTCGAACCAGTATGTCGACGGTCAGAACAGTTATCACGCTTGTGATTACTGCGGGGTGTGCTCTCATATATCTCATCTGAGATAATGGGAGTAAGGGGTTCCAGCAATGTAGATCCGGTCCCTTTAGAAGATTTCTGCTTCTTATTCCATCTTTTCCTTTTAGGCTTAAGAATGGAAGTAAATGGGGCCAGCAATGTAGATCCGGTCATCCCTACAGAAAAATTCTTCTTAATGTCAGCTCTGTCCCTATTAGGAATAAGAGGGGTGGGGCAAGGTCGTGGGTGGTCTATTACTTCATCCCTTGATGAAGTACCGTTTGGCAAAATAGTACACACCTCTCCATTGAGAGAGTAAGTCCCAGACCTTTCTACCAGAGTGTCAGTATGGGAGTTGTCAGTTCCCTCAACTACCCTAATAGTGTTCTCACCGTTCCCTGTGTCTAACTGCAGTTCTCTCTTCGTCTGCCTCAGTCGATAGTTATGCAGCTTTTCTTTAAAAAGCCTCATTCTTTCACTAGCTGCCTCCTCTAGGAGTTGCAACTTTCTAGCATCTTCTTCTTCTTCAATTTGCCGCATTCTCTCTTCTTCTAGCCTCTCCGCTGCATGACGGGCAAGCATCGCGTCATATTCTTCTTTCTCCAACTTTCGCTTCATCTCTGCAGCATTACGGGCACTCATGTAATCGAAAGTATCCATATGGCCTTTAACAAATGATTCTAACTGTACTCCTACTCTACCTTCAGTTATCCCGCACTTCCTTACATCTTTTAGGAACTCGGTGCGTAAGTCCATTATATCTTATTAGATCTATCTAAAGATAAATATAATACTACCCCGATTCCGGAATAAAAGAATATGTCAGAGCAAGGTAAACTGGGCAAAAGAGTAGCCTATGACAGCCTCACAAAGATGTAAATGAATCAAAGTTGCCTACCAGACTGACAGCTGATAGAATAGTATAGCAGCACAGAGGATACACCAATAAATGATATGATGTGATTTTACATTCAGTCACTAAGCATAAGTATCAATGATATGATGTCAACATATAATGCTCTACAATCTATATCAAATTATGAAACATGCAAGCAAATATAATAATCAACATTAAAATTTACTAAAAAAACAATAATCAATGGTTATGAAGTGATCAATGATAAGACATGATACTATCCATTTATTTATTTTAGTAAAAAGTTATTTATTACTCTGTAATCTCTCCCCATGTATAAATTACTAATTTTAATTTAGACTATACTGGCAGAAGAGTTAAAGTTAAATTTTAAAAATTTACTTTCATTAGTCTAGGAGTAATTAGCCCCGTCCAAATCCCGGACGAGCTCCCAATCTGTGGCGGGTAACTTCGCTTTACACTAGCGAATGCACTATGTGCACTTTACAGAGGGAACTACAAACAGTGAAACATCATACGGTCTTATAGTAACCCCAGCCTTGCTGGTTAAATGAGAGGATTCTGGGTTTGCCCACATCTATTCCCTACTATTATTAAATTTGAATATTTAAATGTATTAAAGTTATACTAGCTTTTGTTCACTGACACAATTACAGTTAAAATGAAACTTCAGAAAACTGTAAGAACATTAAAACTACATTTATTTTGAAAATTCAAATGATAATTAAATAAAAGGCTGTGGATAAAATTATCCTGTTATATAAGGTAAGTGGTCAACTGTCCACTTAGCTGTAGCTTAGGTTTATGTTGTCAGCTTCTGACTAAGCTTCGGAAACACATCAGGCAGGCCGAATCTTCCAGTCCAGTCCGGACAATCGGGTATCTGCAGCTAAGCTTAGGATCTACTTCTGGACTACCATCTGGAATACAATCTGGAACTAGAACAATAGAACAGTCCTTATACAAACAGTCAGGAAGGTTCTAACTGGAGACAACAATACCTCCAGTCTTTAAATACTGTTACACTACACACATATATATGGAGTAGGATAGAAACAGGTGTTCACATTCTACTGGTATAGAATGGGAATGTGTACAGAACATGGTCCATAATCCTGATGAGGAAATATTTAGGAAACCAGTTTCATGAATACTCTCAAGAACAAGAGTTTACATCACACAAAAAGAAAGGACATTCCTCAGTGTAAATTGTTCTGCTGTCTGCACACTAGTACTCCTTTAAAGGGTTAACATGCTTACACACACAGACATACACAGTCATATTTCACAATATTCTCATCTTAACCACATGGGTTCACATCACAATGAATGAGAAACAGGGAGTGAGTTTACCAAGAGCAGAAACTCATAACAGGTGCTTTGCACTGTTTGAAAATAAATGGGATTGACATATCTCCATACTGGGTGCTGGTATAGATGTCAAAATATACAATCATAGATGACAATGGGCTTTCCATCTGTCACAGTATTAACATAAAATATACAACACTCACTCCAGTTTAAATCTAAATCCACACATGTGCTAATCTTATTCAGCAGGGTTTAGAAGTAGGGAAGGTTGAAATATAATTATTACAATTGTAAGGCCACCTGCTGCAGTACTGAAATATTCCTAGTAATGGTGGAAATATATATACAACAATAATAATTACAAGCATGGGCCATACATCTTTCTTCTTTTCTGACAGTGGGAATATTAAATTCAGCCTCACTGTGGTATTCACTTTTCCACGCTCTTAAACTAGTCTCAGAATTATCTGGACTAAATCTAAATTAAAGCAAGACAGTGATTTATTAAGCTAATATCACCATGAGGTAAAAATCAACTTAGAAGGGATTAGGTATAATGAATATACAATTCATTCCTTTTTAATTGTCCCACCATGCTGGAAACCGGAACTGGCCGAGATTTCACATGAGGACATAATTATCACTTAATTAATATAAGTATAATAATTAAAAATACCAATGCACGTTTCTAGTAGCAAATAAACATTAATTCAATCATCAATTAGATAATATGTTTGCATACATGTACATACTAGATCATAAACGTGGTTAGTGAGGATAAAGAAATTTATCATAGTTTTTTGAGCCATGTGGGCATTAAATTTCAGAATTTAACCTGTGGAATTAATTCAGAGGAATAAGCAGCAATATATCTAATTAAACTTATTCTTTTAACTCACCCCTGGCAGGGAATTCAAACAGAAAATTGGACCACAGGCGGACTGAAACTTTAGTCTGAACCGGTCAATTTCTGAATTGAAAAGGGAACAGGAAGTCAGGAGGAAGTAACTCTTCAGTCCCCCTTGCACTACTCTTCGCCTATATTACCTTTCAACTCTTTAATTATAATTTTGCTCCAATGAAGCATTAAGAAAGGGGTAAGAAATTTCTTAATTAATCCAGTGTTATTATGCTAATTAAAAGCAATAGGAAAATGTTTAGAACTTTGATAATAATATTATCTAAACAAAGCAATCTTTAAAAGGACAGAAACAGCTGTCCAGACCAGCTCGTCACAGATATGACGGCAGCTTTGCAATGCTCGTATGCTGAAGGTTAAAAACAGGAAAAATAAGGTAATTATCGGATAGCTGCCGTTGGCAGATTTTGCAGCAGTTATCAACCATTCAAAGGAGAAGCTGCAATGTTTACTGTCTGCATTTGCTGATGGGTCCTGTGAATTTGGACTAACAATCAGCAAAAAAAAAGGCAAAGGTTATGGTGTAAAGTGTTAGTGACAGACCTAGAGTCTACATTGACAGTGAAGAACTTGAGACAGTTGACCATTTTACCCATCTAGGTTTCCCAGTGAATAATAAATTATCGATGGGTCGAAAAATCAACATCAGAATAGTTTAGACATTTAGGATTTTGTCACTCCTTCCAGCCATTTAACATGCTTCTGTCACATTTGACTGTCTTCTGTTATTCTGTTTATCCTCCTTTTTCCATCATCCTTCGCTTTTCGTCCTTTTTCCACTAATTCACTGTGTGATCTGTGTTTCATTTATACCACATAACTCTCATCCCCCTAAAAAAATAAAACCATAGCTTATTTCATTAATTATTGCTTTCGTCACTGCCTCTTGCCTCCCTTCGCGTTATTGCCCTCAGTTGGTTATTTCTCCCCGTGTGGAATATGGGACACTATTTTAGGGATAATAGAATAGACCCTCTGCCCCACCCCCTCCTCTAGCCGGCCAACCGTGTCGGGAAAAGGCGACTCTTTAGCTTTCGAAGTCGGAGTGTATCTGCCTGAGAACCGGGACGCAACAGTCTACATATAATTAAGCCACATTTGTAAAACAGATGTCACATAAAACTCAAATTCTTAAAGAAGACCAAAGTCTAGAAGTGGACGGACAACCAGAAGCTTCCGCAACGTCCTTATCTTCGGCGGCCAGCGAGGAGTTCCATTTACAATGGCAAGAGTGGGTAAAAAAAAAAGAAATTTTTATTTTAAGTAAAGGACTTTTTTCCACGCCTTCATGCGCATTGGACATACAGGGCTAGACCTATACTTACCTTATGGACAATCAGCACTTGATGGATGATGTGGTCAACATCCCACCAGCCACCTTCACTTGCAAAGACTGCACCTGATACTCCCTTAAGGCTGCGTCGAACTGGGACCCAGGTCATTTTCGAAGAAAGCCCGGTTTCGTCGGTGCGCGACCCCACGACATTCCAATCAGCAGGCGAGCATCCAGCCGCGACAATACGGTGAATCCCGTACCAGTACCGGCTCGATCGTATATCCACCATGTCTTTCCTCAGAGTGTAGAATGTCAGACCTATCCCCTGGTCACTCTGCGATGTCCAATAAACCTCTTTCTAACTCTCCCTGCTGTTACATGTCCACCCTCTCTGGCATGACCCGTTTTGAGGCTGAGGTTCATGACATGAAATAACCATAAAGGGCGTACAGAGCCTGTTAACAGCACGTGATAGACATTCGGGGAAGAAACACAGAGAAAGATGAACTTGACTTGTTTCGGCTTCGATGTATGTACTAAAGAGGATACAATCTACCTGGTAGATGGTGGTAATCATAAGGTAAGATCAAGCTGGTTTATTGATGGTGATGTACGATGTCAACAAAAAAAGATTATGTCATAAACTGAAAGTGGCGCTGGAGTGTACAGAATTCCCAGATTGTACTAGGGATGAGTCCGGTGTACCAACAGGACAGTACTGCCATAACTATGATGCAGAAACTCAGGCTATCAAGATAGCAACAGAGAAACTGCTAAATACCAATCTTGGCTCACAGTATGTGGTAAAGCTGACAGATACCAAATCCGTACTTGAAGCACTCCAGTCTAGGAAAATACCAGAATTGAAGACTCTGCTGACACAACTCAGCCTTCAGCGAAGAGTCGTAATGCAATGGAGACCGTCTCTTTGTGGAGTGCCTGGAAATGAGAAAGCTGATCAACTGGCAGGGAAAGGTGCGACAAAAGTACAGCCGGATGTACCAGTCACATACCACCAGAAGAAAAGAATCATTAAATCTATCAGGAAACCACCAGCCCCATCACAAGACGACTATTTTTTTTTTTTTTTTATGGACAGACCAGAACAAGTCATTATCCTCCGCCTCAGAACAGGGCACAACCGATTACGTAACCACATGTATACAAAATTCAAGATAGGCGTATCAGCCATGTGCACATGTGGAAAGGTGCCCCAGATAGCTGAGCAGGACTGCACCGAATTTGACACATTTAGACAAACTTTTTGGCCGGAAAGAACAACAGTGGAACGTAAACTCTATGGACCACTGAATGAATTAACAACGACAGTGAAATTTATACAAGAGAAAAAATTGCTGATATAAACAACTTATTTCAGGCGAACGAAAGGAGAAGAAGAAGATAAACTGAAAGTTACAGGCTGAATACGTGGCTCGATTTTGATTTCCCGGCGGAATGACCTCATTGGGCAATGTGACTTTTGTCTTTCAGCAGACAATTATTTTCATTCTTCATGAAATGTTGTTTAAACTCAGTAGTCATGCACCTGACGAGATACAATGTAATGTATTGTTTATGTCACATTAGTTAGACAAATTATCTGGGTGTTTTTAAATGGTGGATTGCTGTGTTGGTTATACAAACTTTAGTCTTCCCAAGCAAAGCAGGTCATGTTCTATTCATACGTTTTTTGGTCTGGTCTACCTGCCTGCAGGTTACGGGTGTGCCGGTCTGTTGATTGCTTTCTGGGTTGTCTTGCATTTAATGTTTTTATTTCGAGAAAAAGAATGCATGTGCCATAGGTTTCATCACTCTCTAAAGGGGTTTCGTTTAATACCCCGTTTGTGGATGTTTTTGTAGTGTTAAAAGCGCTTGCGTGCTGAAATATACAATACGCAATATCAACGGTATTGCGGGAAATTCCTGTAATCTTACCCACTTTATGTGGAATTATTCAAGCAAAAAAAAAAAAAAAAAAAAAAAAAAAGTATAGACTCAAAAGAGGCAAATCCTGGATGGGTCGGGCTGAGGATGCCATCGAACATGTTTGCCATTAATTTTGGAAATGAATGGATAATTATGGCTCCCTTTCCAAGCAATAATGGTACAATCCATATCACACTTGATGGAAGCTGTACAGAGCAGATTCCTGGCATTGTTGACACTTTAATTAGAACACTGATTGACGAAAACACAGATGATGATGCTGTAATTTACACAGATGGGTCAGTAATTAGGAGCAAGCGAAGTGCAAGGGCCTTCACAGTAAGCTCAAGGAGGAAAATCATCAAGGAGGCGAATATCGCCTTTGCTGTTACAACTAGTAGTAGCCTTACAATGGAAACTATGGCTGTAACAAGAGCTTTAGCATGGATTGGTACTCAAAACTTCACATACGTGTACATTCTTAGTGATTCGATGAATATGCTTTAAAAAATCCAAGCTGGATTTATCAGACGAGAATGGATTGAAACACTAAGCACTTCACAAATATCTGCCCTAACCTTCATCTTTGTGCCAGGTGATGAGGGTGTTCAAGGGAACGAGCGTGCGGACTATCTTGCTGACACTGCAGTTGCTATGGCTGGCCCAGTACTGTAGAGAAGGGATATTATCAATGCTATTCGCTGCACTTACCGTACCGAGGAGCACCCAAAGGACATGACTCCATATCCCTGTCTACACAGATGGAGATGGGGGTGCAGCCTGGAGTTGCAAGAAATGAACATTTCACTAAGAGGACAATACGGTTCATTAACCAACACAAAACAGACGTCATCAGTCGTTTTACACTTGTGAATATTTAAGGAGGAGATCGGAACACCTATGGATCTGTCCGGAGTGCTGTGATGATAATCTTTTCTAATCACCAATCCCGTAATCTTGTGACAAGGTAACATGGCCTAAAGTCAACCAATCAGAAGTGAGCTAGGCTGAAGGTCGACAAATCAGAAGTGACCTAGTGTGTAACACTGTGTAAACCGTGAGACTAACATTTGTATTACAGCAGTGTTGATGTACTTCGAGTGTTTCAACAATGAAAACTATATCACAGCACTAGCAGCACTCAGTAACTGGAAAGCTCGGGGAGCTGCCTTTTTCTAATACAAGCAATTACTATTCAGTACGTGTGTCCGTGCAAGTTGAATGATATTTGTGTACGTGTGCACAGCCCTGAAACTTCATATTGTTTTCTTTGATTTCATGTTCTCAAATCTGTTCATTGGAAATACTATTGAGGTGAATTTTTTTATAAAAGACATAAAGCTCCAAACCTATCCGTCATAAAATAATACTAGGGGTCAACTGTGGTGCTATTAGCAGGGGTAGACGGTCACAACTTGTAAAACTTTGTATGGCATGCAGATAAAGCTTGTCACATGCGACAGCAATCCATCTAAGGATGCTCATCCTAACAGGAAAGCACGTTAAAGTCCGAGGTACCCGCCCTATTGGCACAGATAGACCAGAAAGATGTCACCGTGAAAACTGCGGTACCACGCTTTTCCGTCTCATAAATGCAAGTGTCTGAAAAAGAGAATGGTTGGTGTGTTGCTTTGAAATTGAAATGCTCCAGGAAGGTTCTTAGAATGCCGCCGACTAAGAAGACCAAAAAGAACCTCGACATCCTGCATGACCTCAACATCTACGATAACTGGCTCGTAAAAAGCATCCTCTCCAGATAGCTGGGGTATTTTGGACATATCAAGCGCCATGTTGGTCTGCAGACAACGGTAATGGAGAGTGCAGTACTGGAAAATAAGGCAGAGGCTGACCTCCGTGAACGTAGATAAAAGACACAAAAATGCATTGGATATGAAAGCACAGGGTTGCAGAATCGGCTAGCAAAAAAAAAAAAGAGAAAGAGACTTCTAGGCGTGCTGTGGAGAGAGCGACGTTCTGTAAAGGACATGCTGATTGATGATGATGATGATGATGATATGTTAAACCTGGTGAACCATGCCAGGTAGGGGTAGTACCAGGCCACACCAACACCCCCTCTCGACGGCTACACGCAGAAGAGAAACTCGAGGTTTGGCCGGTCCGCATTTCAATGGAAATCAGACTACATGGATCAACGGAAGACATCCGCCGCACCCTGATGGAGGCATGTGGCCTTCTCTCCTGGCATGAAGAACGAAAGGAAAGAGAAAAAAACGAAATGTAAGTCAAGGCTATCGGTAAAGTGTTGCCCACATCGGTCATTTAATGCCGATAAATCTCAAGCCTGGCTCTAACACCATACATCTTTACTTCAAACATTATTCTTGCGACATTCAGACAGCCGTACGAGAGTCGTACCGTGGGAGAGAATAGGGCCTCATAACTTTGAAGTCTCATAGTTAGCGGTGAACACATTATAGATAAGCTCCATTGTGCAGGAGAATGAAACGTCTATAAAATGTGTACAATTTTATGTTTAGTAAAGTTCCAATTACTTAGTTAACTGTAACCATGCTGACTGCTTTCTATAAATCGGTGTCTGATTTTTGAAAATTAGACGTTATTTATATTTTTTTTTTAAATTACCAAGGCATGATTATTAACTGGTTGCATGCCAGATTTAAACAACTCAACCGAACGGTTACCTAGTTAAAGATTTTTAAAGCTGGCTACAACCTCTGGTGCAGACCATAGTACGGGTATGTATCCGCCTCTTTCAGTCCTTTTCTATCACAAATATTTGTTCCGTTATTTCCCCTTCCTCTTTTTATCGCTTCGCCCTTTATTTTAATCACATTATCCTGCCTTTTTCTTTCTTTTCCTAATCTATCATCCAACGCCCCTGTCAAATAAACGTCGGCACGCTGTACTGAGAACGCCCCATATCAACACAGCCAGCGGTACAAAAACTGTACCCACACTTGACTTCAAGTTAACAAAGAAAGCCAGTTTATCTACGACCCTGAAGCTCCCAAGGGATCGATTGTGATGAGACTTAAGTCGATTTCAATCTCACGAAATATCAGCACCATTCTGGAATTTGATCCATTCTGAGTAGGAATACATCAACGGTGTTGACGAAATTCGTTCCATTCCGATTCCGCGCACGGCGCGCCTGAGAAAGAAAACAGAACTGGCGAAATTGCAACAGTTCTGGCTAGTTTTACAGTCAATGTGTCACGACTTCTTTCACTGGAGATGAAAGGAACGTTCCGAAATATAAACCGACACACTCAGCTGTCTCGATCTTAGCACCTTTGTTTGGGGAGCCTCCACGGCGAAGAGGCTAAACCGTTTACCTAACTCTCCGATGATCGTGGGTTCGTATCACGAAGGTGTCGTTCGGTTCACGAATACGGTAATTACGGAGATCCATTGGGCTCGCCACCTGAGCTATGGAGTTTGTGGTTGTGCGACCCTCTCGGCAGGCGGCTATCCATGTGGGATAAAACCGGGTGCAGTGATGTGAATCCTGGCAACTTTAACACTAATTCATGTTCTAGCATCATCATTATCATGTGTCGATAGAGCAGGCAGTCAAGTGTCATCTTACACTTTCACCAGAATCGCTGATCATGTCAATGTTCTCATCTCGCCCCATTTGTAGATCATGATTACGAAATATTTAATAAATTTCCATATGAGGGTCAGCGTCTGTGGCTAAAGCGTTGCGAATACATTTCATAATTCCTGGGTGTCCGGTTCGATCCCAGCTGCAGCAGATTGGACAGAAGACTGCCTTGTGTTGGTTTTTACTGTAGAATCCAGAGCTGACATTTCAGGAAGGAATGGCAAACTACTGAACGAAATATTGCTTAGTGAAACTACAAGCAGTCAAGAATGCTCGGTTGGTTCTGAAACTCCCTGGGAAGGATTGGCAACTAATGGCGAAAAAAAAAAGGGGGGGGGGTGGAGAGAGATATTGTGTGACGTGCACGAAATTGCAAAGAAAGGACTTTAAGAAAGTTAGTAGAGAGTATTTGCTCCATCAGGGAAAACAAAACAACAGAAAAAAGCTGATGATAAAAAGGGCGTGGTCCAATCCATTATACATTTCCATAGACAACCCTTCAAATCTTTAGCGTAAGACAGGCCACTTAACCACTTGTCGATTGCTCCCAACTTGTAAACAATTACCTTTGTTCAAGCTAGCTGTCGTTTGCTCAAGTGAATCAGAAAAACGTAAATAACTTAATCTGCCCTGTATGTCAAATGTCATATCCCTAATTAAATACGTCATAAGGTAACTGTTCTTGTTAAAGGTACTCTAAGTGTGTAGGGCAAACTGTTTGTTTATGTCAAACATAATTCAAATATCGATATACATAAACGTTGTCGTAAAGGCTTAAGTTTGTTTGTTTGGTTCCATGTTTAGTTTCTGTATGTAGGTGTATGTTTTATCTGTCATTTAAAATGATTCATGATTTTAGAAAGCACACTTAAAATCTTGCCTAATCTTCTTTAACTATTAAAGTGCGTAAGAAATGTTGCATGCTTCATAGCGTTTATTTATCTTAAACTTAAGTGCCGATGATTTATTCGTGATTTAAGTCGTATTTCAATCTTTACGAATAATTTGTTTTGGTTCATTCCTAATATCCTACCCCCAGATAACGTCATAGCTCAGTCCAACTTTTTTTAAGCGGGTGGTAAGTGGGTTTTCTGGCTTTATGATGCTTTTAATGACCCCAAAACATGTAGAACTGGCCCTAAGCCAAACCCACCTGCGTCCCATGAGAGAGTGCAGCCTAGGTCCTACGACTGCTTGCAGTCTCGGTCCCACGACTGCATGCAGCCTATCTACCACCCTCTGAAATATTATACTGTCTCGTGACCTGTGGATTTCCCTTGTTTAGGTGGGATATTAGGAAGGCACATTTTTTTTTTTTTAATCTAGATGTGTAACTGCTATTCTGTCTAATAAATTCCTTAACATTTTGTCGTGTTTTTGTCTGTACGTTTAACGGTGTATAAATTCTCTCTTTATGCGATTTTCACCGTTACGCCTGATTTTTAAAGCGCGTACAAAACAAGAAGTGATCATCTGAAGAAAAAAAAAAAAAAAAAATTACAAGAAGTGTCACAAGAATTTGAAGATCACCTACAATTAAGTAACTGAAAAACAAACGACCAAAATGGTTTGGCCATTTATTGAGACAGAATCAATAATGCTGACAACGAGAGCATATCAGTAGAACTAACAAGAGGTATGGAACAGTCAAAAAGAAGAGGGGGTGAAGAAGTCACCAATATCTTAAAACTTACTCTAGCTCGGATTCCATTTTTTTTCCCTTGGATTATTATTTAAAAATTTTTTTTTTTTTTTTTTTTTCAATTTTTATTTTAACTCCATTTGTCTTTGTGTTAAATCGAACTTCAGGAAGTCACACGAGCATGAAGCCACTCCACCATTCAGCTCTCAAATATCTTTTAATTAAAATAATATGTTTAATTGGTAATTAGGGAAAGCAAAACCGGTTTTGATTCTTTCCGTTGCCACAGGTCCTTGAGTTTGTCGACGTCATAGTCATAGTCTTGTAATCTTTGCTAGATCGATGAGGTGAATTCTGAAATATGTCAGCACCGTATATTTCTTACAATAGATCGAGGTTGTCACATCAACCTAAAACAAAGAGAGTTAGATTCTACTTAGGTTAGTTGCGTATCTTTTACAGGACGTTGCAGAACCAACCCCAACAGCCCCTGGCTGTTGTGTGGTCTTTCTAGGCAAATTCAAGTCCAGTAGTTTGTCACTGCCTCTGGACAGTCGGCTTTCTTGATACCACTGTCGAAACAAACGTAAGGCGCATGGCCCGCACCTGGGATCGAACCCGACATTCCGGCATTACGAAGCGTTCGCATCAACTTAGCCACAGAGCCGACAGATTCTACTTACACAGATAAAGTGTTAGTTTTTTTCTGTGTGGGGTTTTAGGTCCCAGCTGGGAAGAAAGCGGGGTGGACGGGTCGGGGCTGGAAAAAAAAAACCTGTGTCCCTAACGAGCATATCGTGAATGGCAGTGAGCAGGAAGTTTGCCGAATAGGAATGTTTTGGGTCGAAAAGATCGGATAATTGCAACCTATCTAGTAAGCACATCATAACGTGTCTGTTTCAAATTTCAAAGGCTGAACGCAAAAGATGAATAAGATAAAGAACGAACAAACCAACGAACGAACTTTTGCCTTAAAGGGCCAGAAATTGATCACCATGGCCCGTCTTCAAAACGATTATGATGAAGGTGATCATGGTGATTATGACAACGATGAAGAGGATTAGTAGTAGCAGCATAAGCTGCGTCGGCAGCCGCAGGAGTAGCAGCAGTGGCAGTAGTAGTAGAAACAGCAGGAGCAGGTGATAGTAGTTGTAGTTGTTGTTGTAGTGGTAGCTGTAGTAGTAGTTGTAGTAGTAGAAGTAGTACTTGTAGGAGAAGGAGAAGGAAAAGAATGAGTAGTAGTAGTAGTCGCAGCAGCTGCTTTTGATATACCAGTATTGTTAGATGTGTCTCTAAAAGGTACTAGGGTGGGGCGAAGTGGGGGAAGGGGGTGTATATTGAGTGAGGAAATAAACTACAATTATAACACTTCCTCTTTCTTATTCTTTTTTGATGAAGTTGTGTGGTGAAATGGGTCTTTACTTTATATTATCTGTTTGAGTCGCGAATTGACGAAAGCCACATGTACAAGCTCGAGAAGTACTGTGACTTAGCAGCCAGTCTGAGGAGGGACGAAGCGTACCGGTAAGGGTCTTCGCCGTCGAAGTCAGCGCAAGAGGTCTCTTTGCCACTTCACTCTACAAAAGTTCAACATGTGTCCGGTAAACCAATCGTAAGCTTGTCGCTCGGTCGTCCAGGCATGCTGACTGCTTTAGTTAGGCTGCCGCGGCGACTTCTTATCTCACAGTACCTCCTACGAAACCACCAAGTCGTCTTGTCTCTGGCCGAAAGTAAAACACCATCCGGTAATTCCGTGCAGCAGGAAACCAGCCCTGAGCTTCATGAACTCAGGAGGGCCCACCTGCTGTACTTGCTCCCTGTGAGTTTATTCCTATTGTGATTAAAGAACTAGGCTTACGTGGTAATGAACGCAAACGGACACTTAAACAGCTGGGCGAGGTTGCTGAGAGGGCCCCGAGATGGCTCTGGACACAACGAAGCAACGTAGGGGACGGGCCTCGGTGAGCTGGTCCGGGTGTCTAGCGGAAAGGAATTTCTCATCCCTCAAAAGTCCATCGTATCCGAATTGTCTGTCAGTGTCCCTCTGCCACCTGCTAACAAAGTTCAACATGCGTCCGGTATACCAATCCTAAGCTTGCCGCTCGGTCGTTCAGGCATGCAGACTGCTTTAATTATGCCACCGCGACGACTTCTTATTTCACAGTACCTTCTACAAAATCACCAATTCGTCTTGTCCCTATCCGAACAACATCCGGTAATTCGTGAAGCAGGGGAAACCAATCCTGAGCTTTATGAACTCAGGTGGGCCCACTCTCTAAAAATGTATAGGAGCTTGTAGGCCGAAACATTTGTCGACGAGAGGTTACTTCTACTGACGATTGGTAGACCCCTGCTGTACATGCTCCCCTGTGGAGTTTCTTCTTATATCTGTAATGTGCTTCATTTGGTCAATATGGGTACACTACAACTTACTGAGATCCCTAGTATCCCACTAGTTAACAGCAACCGCGACCGAAATCTATAATCGAGAGACAGAAGAAACTTTGTCAACGTGAAACGTCTGTTGCCTGTTCACAGATGTGTACCTCTCGCTACAGTCGCTAACGCGTCTAGAGATGGATAGTAGTCTATCGATCCGTTTTAAAACATCAAGTACCTTGTTTTTATTATTTTTAGGCATTTAAACATGACTTGGACCGCTTGAGGTACCCCACAGCTCATAAAATATATATTGTATCGGAGTGTCCTGCATCTATGTATTTTTTTCACCTATGACTACAACCACTATTTGTAACGCTGCTACTAGTCGTAGAACTGGTGGTACTACTTGTAATACCACTACTACTACTTGTAATACCACTAGAACTGTTTGTAGAAATGCTAATACTAATTACAGAACCGGTAATACTACTTGTAGTACCACTATTACTATTTAATGAATTGCTACTACTAATTGTAGAACCCGCTATTACTACTTGTAGTATCGCTACTACTACCTGTAGTACCGCTACTGATGCTTGCAGTACTACTGCTACCAACACCATCACCAGCATCATCACCACCATCACAACAGTTTCGACTATTACTACAATTTCTTCTATTATTTAGGCTCCCCCTCCCCCCCCCCCTCATTCCCTGAAGACCTTGCTGACTTTTGCAGCCAATCATGTTTCCCACACTCAACAGTCAGCCTATGTTCGCTCTGTTCTACCGCCCCCACCCCCTTTTCCCCTTCATCCCCCTGAACCCCCGCAACGTTATTCAAAGATCCATTTCAAAGATAAAACAGATGTCGGCGCCGTCATTAATTTTCTCCGACCCCCATAAAGTCGGAATAATTTATACAGGACGATCAGTCAATCGATCAGCAGCAACCATCCATTACAGACACAATTTACAAAGTCAATGTGCTAACACTTGAAACTGTCAGTACAAGAATCAATCAAAGTACATCAGCTATGTGCAACTACAGGACTGTTTGTTTAGGAGATTTCCACTGAGCAAACATATATCATAAAACAGGATAAATATACTTTCTTTCTGTCATCTGTTTTAGCTAGCAGTCTTTAGGTGCATTTAATGGATCCTTAGAATTAATTGAACAGCCAACAGAAACCCAGATGTTTTGAAATAAACGCGATCTGGAAGACAGCTTTTCACAACATACATCAGAAAGATACCGTTAGAGTTTTGGTAATGTTAGGAGAAATAAGAAACTGGAACAGGTTATGACCACTGGAAGGATTTATGAAAGCAGAGACAGGGGAAAAGAAAGCGAAACGATTCTTGACAGCTCTTTTGCAACTTCATGAGGGTATTAGCTCATGAATTGATACATGTTGCTCAAGATCGTAGATTGTGGAAAGACATGATCATCCACGTCAGTCGACCAGGCATTTGTTGATGATGATGATGAGGACGTGTGTGCATAATGCGGTGCAGCTTCGAAAATTTGAGGCATTGTCTGGCCTCCCGAATGTGTTGGGTTTGAATCAGCATAAAAACTGTTTTTTTTTTTTTTTTTTGTCGACTGCAAATGGACACCAGTTAATGTCCTTGAAAGTAGAGATGGCTGGCGTAATTACGGCAATCGTGAGCTGCAATTCTAGTGAGGGACTGCTTTATGCATTTTTACTTTACATGTGCAAGCTTCAAGATTTTGCTGGGACTGACAAGTTAATAAGTAGTTTTCAACCTGGACAGTGAAGGATGTTCTTTGTGATTTCCATTTCCACAGGATAGGAGCAGTTATAGGGCGATCCGACTGCGATGATATTGGAACCTTGAATAAAGAAAGTGTAACGACTATGGCCAAATCTTTCCTGGACTGTCAGCTCGTCTATTCAAACATTACGTATAATCATAGACTAGCAGCGTCACATTATCTTACACGGGAGCATGGAAGTTGCGACTGCACACCCTTTGCTTGCTTGACTAACACAAGCCTGTGGTATTACATTCGAATCCTTTCAATGCGAAGTGATATTTGCTATTAATTTTTTATTTTAATTTTTTTTTTTTTTAATTGAGCTTTCAGGTTCACCCAACCTAGATTTGAGTGCCGCATTGTTTAATGAAAAGAAATAGATTTGTCAACATGTACCCATTACATTCAGTCTATTACAATCGGATATTCTTCCTGTTACGATACTTCAAAAAAAAAATAAGTCTAGTTTTACTGCTACTGCTACTACTACCACTACTCATTCTACTCCTCCTACGTCTAACAGCACCGCCACAGCAACAACTGCTACCATGACTATCAGAACAACGACAGCCACTGCTGCTGGTGCTGCTGCTACTACTATTACTACTACTGATGACAACGATAATATTGTTACACCAACAAAGAAGATTATAATTATTTCTATTACTACCTCTACAACTACTACCACTACAACTAATGCTGCTGCTACTACTACCACTACAACTACTGCTGCTGCTACTACTACCAATACAACTACTGCTGCTGCTACTACTAATACTACCATCACCACGATCCCCAAAACTAGTAAATGTACTACTTCTGCTATAACTACTTCCCCTGCAATATTATTATTATTGCTATTTTTTTTTTTTCCTTTTAAAAATATCATCGAGCAACACACACCATCATGTCTCGCTTCAACAGAAGGTCTCCGGTTACAATCAGCTAAAGCCCACAGCTACTGATACCAAGAGAACAGGATCATTCCAGACCCAAAAACCCCAAGCACCACTCCAGGAAACAAAGAGCAAGAATATCAGGTGTGACTACACACCATAAATAAAAGGAAACCAAATAAGATATCCAAAGAACCTTCCTTCATATAGCAGGCCTCCGGGCAGCTAAAAAAAGATCACATTTTGAATTTTTGTTTGACAACTGTAATTGGAATTGGTCTCCGGTAATTTCTACCATAACAGAATAACAGAACATATCTGGCAACCTCTTTCTCAGTAGAAAGTCTATGGCAATCTCGCCCTCAACAGAAAGTCTCCAGTAATCTCTCCGGTAATCTCTTCCACAACAGAAACTCTTCGGTAATCTCCCGCAGAACAGAAGGTTGTTGGTAATCTCCCCCTCAGCAGAAAGTCTCCAGTAATCTCCCCAAACAGAAAGTCCATGGTATTCTCCCCCTCAGCAAAAAATCTCGGACAACATCTTTGTCAACAGAAAGTCTCAGGTAATCTCCCCCTTAACAGAAATTCTCCAGTAATCTCCCCCTCAACAGAAATTATCTAGTGATCTCTCACACAGCAGAGAGTCTCTAGTAATCTCTCCCTCAACTTAAAGTTTCCGCTAATCTCCCCCACAATATAAAGTCACTCCGGTAATCTATCCCCCTACAGAATGTATGCGGTAATATCCCGCTAAACAGAAAGTCAGCGGTTGCTATCCCTACTTCAGTGAAAGATCTGTGTTTAAGATAAGAACTCTCAACCAATAGTGTAAAAAAACATTTACCGTATGTGATGTCATCAATTTACGCTAATCACCTGCGTGTCAGTGTAAATTATTCACTATAATCAAGCAATCGATCAGTAGTTTCGAAGTGCTTTTTTATTTTTTTCAACGACTTAAGCTCTAGACCTTACCGACTTTCTGGGCACAAGCAAGCGTTTTGTTTTATTTTGCAGTCATCCAGAGTTGAGGTTTTTGAGGATTTGAACAGCTGATCAACATCATGGCACATGGGTAGTAACCCATAAGTGTTATGTTCTTCCTCCAACTCAAGTCTTGAGTGCGAAGAAGCTTAGTACAGTACACATGCTCTGTAGCACCGGCGAGGATCCTGAAATACTTTGGGTAGATTTTTTACTCCAAATTTTACTTGGGTAGCGCTACTAGGCTACTCTTTTCGTTCTCCAACTGCTAAGTGATTTTTTACGTGCGCAACAATGCACACGGACCTCCGATCTCACTACTCAGAGACCAGGGGGGAATTACTAGAAGTCCAAGTCTACGTGAAAAAATCCCAGCCCTTACTGGGGATTAAACCTGGAACCTCTAGCACTCAAGGCGGACACAGTGCTTCAAGACCACATAGCCCTCTCATTCAGAGTTTAATGAAGCATAGAGGTACCTGGTTTGTCTTAGATACCAAAACGTGTCCAGTGCGTTGGAAACAATTACTTTCCCTGTTTCTATTGTTACTAATACTGCTGCTATTACGACTACTGCTGATGCTGATATTATTACTATTGATGATGCTACTATTAATACCCTTGCTGCTGCTGCTACTACTACTACTACGGCAGCTGTCACTAAAACCACAACAAACAGCACTACTACTAGTACCTCTACTATTACGACTACTTCTGTTTTTGCTAATACTATGACTTTTACTACTAATTTTACTGCTGCTACAACAACTACTTAAACTGCTACTGCAGCAACTGTTGTAGCTGCTTCTAAAAATGCTGCTGTTACTACTACTACTACTACTGCTACTACTACTACTACTACTACTACTACTACTACTACTACTACTACTACTACTACTGCTACTACTACTACTACTACTACTACTACTACTACTACTACTACTACTACTACTACTACTACTCTACTTGTACAGCTACTACCAAGCAAGCACACATTAGCAGTAAACAGAGCTATATTTTTGGTTAAATACTTCTGGTTTAGTATGGTTCGAAATTTTATGTAAATTCGGAATTATAAACATCACGACAAACAAAAAAGAAAGGGGAAGAAGGACACAAAAATCAGAGAAAGAATGAAAATGGAAATAAGAAACAAAATAATGCACACATACAAACAATACTTCTCTTTCCTCGCAGACAACTTACTTCAATTACCCTAACAACCGATCTTTAGCAGCAAGCGTGAAGTTCTTATTCTGATGGCACCTGTTACTATCCGATAGTACATTCGTCTGGTAATCTGTGCGTGGAGCGTGGGCCAGATTCCCTGGCTGCTCCTCCCAGCTCAGTCGTATTCAGACCGCTATGACCTATTTGTACCTCTGCACCAATCACTTGCCACGGAAAGGTCCCGTAAAACCTCCAGCCTGTCATGGATGAATTCACATCCAGGGGGTGTAGACGTAGTCTGTTCGTTTCCCAACACTCTGGTATCACTTGGAGAAAATATACACACATACACAAAACCTGCACAACTTTCTAAACAGTTAGCAGGTCCCAATTTGAGCAGGAGTAAAATATAGACCTAGTCAATCTTCTCCCCATTTTGTTTGTGAAAGCATTGCTTCAAAGGTAATTAATTAGGTCCTTGCTGATAGCCGATTTTATAGACCCAGAGGTACAAGATATTGAAACCCTGCAGTACACCACAACGAAACGTGCCAAGCCGCATTTTTGGAAGGATAAATGAAAGAAAAAACAAACAAAAAAACTCTCGCGACTCTTGCATAATGTTCTTTAACATGTGAAGATTACAAAAAGCGAAGAATTTACGTAAAGACAAATTGTTGGAAGTTGCAGAAGTGAAAAATTCACACTTGTCCTCCTCGTGACGAATAAATTAGTTTAGAGACACAATAACACGCAGATACCTTGGAGTACTAAAGTGAATCTTATCAGAACTATCTTTGGCCAACACTATGCTATCAATGCCAAACGTGGACACTTACATCCTCCAATGAACGTAAAAGTGTGACAACATAGAAGAAATGTCTTAGAAGAGCTGCAGGAGTTTCAAGGAAAGACAGAATACGAAATCATGAAATCAGACGAAAGCTAGGAATAAAGCCAGTCTTACAGGTCATCAAAGAACAACAAATGAAGTGGTTTGGACACCTAACAAGAATACCCAGCTACTATCTGCCACAGCGAGCCACACTAAAACGTTACAACAGGCATAGAGCGAGTGGAAGACCTCGGAAAGGATGGAGTGATGGCATTAAGAGCAGCCTTACAGAAATGAACATCAGTCTTAATAGTGCTCTTGACAGAGCTCATTAACGAACATTACATCTCCCCCCACCCAACACTTTGATGAGTTACATGGTGGAAGAAAAGAGGAAGAGACACAATAAGGAGGTTTGTGCGAAAAGCGCATTTTGATGGGGTTTTCAATATATAATTTTTGGATGTCACGAGGAACATGGGACTTCAGCTTTGGGTATTGGCAGGTCTACTGTTTCTCGTCTGCATGAATCCTTACAATCATACCTTGCACCGTGGTGTTGTGGTTTACATCAAAGCTTGCGATTTTGTGCCAGTGACACAGTACATCTCTTTTCAGCAAAACTTTTATTACTATAAGTAGGCTTTTATGACATGCTTGTTAGAGGGCAGTGGGTATGTTCATTGTCTGCCCATAATTGGACCATGAACCCAAGAAGGAGATGTGTATTAGGCAATAATCCAGACAATATCATTTTGCCTTTATTAAGCGCCACGAGGGATTAAAAAAACATGAGTAGCTAAACGCACGAGGCCAGAAAGATAGCCTGGAGCCGACCAACACAAAGATGGGCACATGATATAAGTGACTAATTGAATAGGAAGGTGCACGAGTGGGGGAAGCCGGTGGGGGTTCGTTGATGAGACCGACATTCTGCGAAGGACCTGCTACAATATGATGATTTGCTCGTGTTGATAAGAGCGACCTTCTGCAAAGGACCTGCTACAATATGATGATATAGCTCGTGTTGATAAGAGCGACCTTCTGCAAAGGACCTGCTACAATATGATGATATAGCTCGTGTTGATAAGAGCGACCTTCTGCAAAGGACCTGCTACAATATGATGATATAGCTCGTGTTGATAAGAGCGACATTCTGCAGAGGACCTGCTACAATATGATGATATAGCTCGTGTTGATAAGAGCGACATTCTGCAGAGGACCTGCTACAATATGATGATATAGCTCGTGTTGATAAGAGCGACATTCTGCGAAGGACCTGCTACAATATGATGATATAGCTCGTGTTGATAAGAGCGACCTTCTGCAAAGGACCTGCTACAATATGATGATATAGCTCGTGTTGATAAGAGCGACCTTCTGCAAAGGACCTGCTACAATATGATGATATAGCTCGTGTTGATAAGAGCGACATTCTGCAGAGGACCTGCTACAATATGATGATATAGCTCGTGTTGATAAGAGCGACCTTCTGCGAAGGACCTGCTACAATATGATGATACAGAGCGAGTTAAAATATATGACAGTGAATCGTTAACAACTGCTATAAAAGAGGCGAGGCTCTGAGACAACTTATCACTAATATCAGCTGGAGACATAAATAATTTGTGTGTGTGTGCGCGCGCGCACGTGTGTGTGTGTGTGTGGTCATGTTATGTAAAGAGGGAAGTTAGAAAAGTTTGTGACCACCTTAATTTCCTGTGGAAAAAGAGACAGAGAAAGACAACGTGAAAAGAAAGAGAATTCTGAGAGGTATCAGCTCATGAACTAATACATGTTGGAGACCAAAGGTTGTGTTCTTCACTGGTCCCAACGGACGTTTACAACATCTGGTCTATCAGTCATTAGTTCAACACCTAGTGGTGCAGAACAAGTCTGTCCGCCTGTTCGTTTCCCAACACACCGGCATACCTGGAGAAATTATACAAGCAACAACAACAAAACCGATACAACTTTTCTATGTGAGTACCAGGGCCCCATTTTAATAGTGAGAAAATATAAACCCCCAACCCCAGCCTTTTCTTGCAGCATTCTTTGAAAGGTAATTAGGCTATCCTCCTAATAACGGTCCCAAATTATAGAGGCCGAGAATATACCCTAACAGGGCCTCAGTCACATGAAAATTGAGGACTTCTTTCCGGCGACTATACCGCCACCGCGTGCATCGCGGAGTGGGGCTAAACTAGATGGCTGGGACTCACGAGCAGCAGCTACCGCATCTTCTGCAGCTTCCTTTATTTTATTTGCTCGTGAGTTAGCGGAGCGGGAGATATTCTCGGCTGCGACTTTAACTCAGCGGAAGCTTTTCTGCGAAATGCTGTGTAGTCGCCGGAAAGAGGTCGGCAATTTATATGTGACTGAGGCCCTGTTAGGGTATATTTTCGGCCTCGATAATTTGGGACCGCTTTTCTGAGGATAGCCGGTAATTAATTAGACGCTTTTTGATGGCTGATGATTGAGTTCCAAGGGCTCAAATATTGTAACTGAGCTATAAACCACAACAAAACGTGCCAACCGCTGTTTTTTAAGGAAGAATACAGTATACAACAGGAAAAAAAAACTATTGCGATTCTTGCATAATTTTCTACAGAGTGTGATGATTGCAGAAAGCGCGGAATTTATCTAAAGACAAATTGTTGGAAGTTGCACAAATAAACATTTCACACTTGTCCTCCGCGTGACGAATAATTTAATTTAGAGACGCAAGAAAAAGGCTTGTATGATGAGAAATGATGATCAAAGTTCAAATATCTGATTTCTAAATGTCGTGTAGAATATTGAGTGTTGACTGGTCTATTCTTCCTAATCTGCTAGCGCTCTTAAAAAGCGGTTGGCACGGCGAGTTGTGGTTTACAGCAAAACTGCGATTTATGCAAAACTCTTAAAAGTCAACAAAACTCTTACTTGTCACCTTTAACAACAGACATGCTATGAGACGATGTATCGGTTCTGCCTCCACCCTTCCCCTTTCATAACGGGGCTTCGGAACACACAAGAGTAGATACATATTCGACATTAGTGAAATCAGTTTATTTGTGGGGGGGGGGGGGGGGGGTCTTTTGTTTTATTCGTAGGAAGTAAAAGCGACTGATAAGATGTTGCCCTCATCACTCACTGAGTGTCAATTGATCTACTAAATCGAAAGCAAATGTTTTACCAGATGAATAAACAAACAGAAGCGAAGGGAATAAAAGCTTATAAAAATGGTCTAGCCAGTTGCATAAAAAAATAGGTATGTTTTATAATTACAGTAAAATTTCGTTAGCACAAATTGGAAAAACCAAATAAATCAACAGTTGGTGTTTAAAAAATCCGTGTAACGCCACGGCAACTCCACACTGCGTAGTATAGATGAAAAAAATAAAAGTAATGAGCACTTTTCAATAGACGTTGAGAGAATGGTGACCATAGCAATGCAAATATTAAACAGCATCAAAAGTTTGTGGGTAAAAAGTCAGAACTATAAGAACATGTATCTCTCCTGTAGCTCCATACGAATGTGAGTCGTGGACTATTTCGCAGTCATAAGGGAAGACACTAAATGCTTTTGATCAGAAATGCCTTATAAAGATTCACAGAATACCATGGAACAAGAATAACAGAAATACTAGCATGTTAAAAAGAATGTGAACATCAAGAAAGATTAAATAGTACATGAGATGTTGTCTCTTAAACTGAAATGGCCGTTTCAAACCCCACTCTTTTAGGAAAGAGGGGCATGAGCCGACCAGTATGAAGATGGGCGCAGGATAAAAGTATTATCCTAGGTAGAAGGATGCAGCTGCTGGAGATCTGGCGACAGACCGATTTTCTTTCAGACCTACCGTGATGAGAGGGGCGTTCTGCAAAGTACCTTTAACATAAAATGATTTTTATTTTGTCTATAACACAAAACAATATTGACATAAATGAAAAAAAGACTAAATCTCTGGATGTGCCACACACACACACACACACACACACACTCACACACACTCACACACACATACACATCGTTTTTTCTCCTTTAAAATGTTAAACGTTACGTTTTCATAAACAACTCACTATATTACGTGGGGAGAAAAACTGTAACACCAAGCAATTAAGTGAACAATCGAAATGAGGCCGAAAAGATATTGATATACTGAAGAACAGATCGCTTTTGGCAGAAACAAAAACAATCAAATGAACAGATTGCAGAAAGAGATCTTTAAATATGCTCAAACTGGCAATTTTATGCCAGCAGCGAGAGATTTTATTCCGACAAGCCTTAATTATAGATAAACAACATGATCTGCGTGTGTGAGACAGCTTGGGTTCGTAAATATGTTATTTACACCGGATGTTGTGTTATTTATGCCAGGCCAATTGTGTTCTTTGTCATCATTATTTGGGCATTTGCTGACTGGCGTGGCCGATCATGTCTAAACAGTAGTTGCGATCTTTAACAGCGTTTATAAGTTCTTGTGCTGACACCCCTCCATGCCATGACATAAGGCTGTCAAAAGTCTTCTCGCACTGTCTCCCGCCTCTGTTCTCGTGTATCGTTCTAATGTTTGTGATAGTTTGTCTTCGAGTTCTTGTCTTTTACAGACCATTCTTAGCTGCTATTTTATTTTGTGGCTGTCTAGGGGATTCTAAGAATTCTTCTGTAAAACCACATCTCCAAGGCCTTAGGAAATTGTTTTTTAAAACACACACACATACACACACACATTATGTTGATCCGTCGAATAAACAATGAATAAGGAAATTGTTTGACTTGTTATTAATTGTCCAGGATTCACAGCCACATGCAAAAAACAAATGTGTGTTTCTAATCTCAAGCGATATAGATTTATTGATAATATGTTCTCTTTTTTTATATAAAATCTCTCCATTTCCATGTGTCTGTTCGTTCAATCCAACAGACTATAATTAGTCTGTCAGCTTTGCATGTTAGGCGTTGGCAAAGCGCTTTGTTTTTGTTTTTCCAAGGATTGATTCTACATGAATATTATTTGGCATCAGTTTACCCGCAAGTGCTACAGAACCATCTAGTCTCTACGACTGTGCAGTTCCCAACACACCGGCGTGCTCTAGAGCCAATATCCAAAGGATGCTAACAAACCGTGACCCCTAAAGCAATGCTTGCCACTCTTCACGGAACATACCTGTTTCCACCTTTCTGAGCATGCTCTCAAAGTTCGGTTTGTGATTTAAAAAAAAGGTTTAGCACCATGTGCCCGGGGAGCAACGGTAGCATAGCAAGCCTAGGCGTTCTTTTCCCAGCCTACAGGTCCAGGGTTCAAATCCGCATCCCGTTTTTTTAATGACTTTGGCAGCCAGGTCGACCAAGTCATAAAATGCTGGGAGATTTGCCACCTCAGTCAGAAGTTAGACAACATCCAGCAGGAAATGACAAGATGGAATGTGAATGTTCTGGGAATATGTAAGATAAAAATGTGTTACAGTTCTATCTTGATCCTGTGTTGTTATATATGTGTGAAACATGGACAAAAAAGCAGACAAGCTAGGAGACATTTGCTCACGACAGAGATAGTTTCACTGGAGAATGCAAAGAATAGCATGGAAGGACAGGAAAAAGTAAAGACAGATGAAACTGGTAAGAATAATTATACATAGGCGGTCAACGTTTTGTGGATATGTAATGAGAAAGTATGGACTCAAGAACTTGATAACAACTGGCTAGATTGATGGTAAGATAACTAGAGGAAGGCAAAGAGATAAATACCTGAATGGCTTGGCCAAATAGATGAAGCAAGACAAAAACATTGAACTGATCCATGATTCTGTTGATCATGTGAGATGTCCAAACATGACAGCCTTAGCCTACCAGCATGGAACATGATGATGATGAGGATTTACTAACGATATGTGTGTGTACTTTATATGCCATTTATGGTATGTCTGTGAAAAAAAGAATACTTTAAAGATAAAATACAACTGCCATCTGAAAGAAGATGTCACCCTCTGAAAATAAAGTTCGTTCGTTTGTTCATGGTGCGAAAAGGAGCCTGTACTTCACTTTACTAATGAACTATTATCCACTTTATCCTTAACTAAACTAATTCTCCAACATGAAGCTTATTGATTGTGTCTGTTGGGTTCCAGAACGTTCTGTTACTGTTTCCGCATGAGCACACAGGAGTGACTGTGTCCCTGTGCGCTGGGGCTTCATTGGATGCCCAAGAGCTGGGAATTTAGGGGCGAGTTGCTCATTCTACCGGACACTGTAGAATGTTCTGCTGTTTCGCCTTGTCTTTCGCTTGTCTTAGTCGAAGACACTTATCTTCAATTTTTTTATTTTTTTTTTGTTAATAAAATTGTCTTTCTCCCTCTTCCTTTTCCTTGTTGTTGTTATTTTCTTCTTCTTCTTCTTCTTCTTCTTCTTCTTCTTCTTCTTGTTCTTCTTCTTCTTCTTCTTCTTCTTCTTCTTCTTCTTCTTCTCTTCTTCTTCTTTCTTCTTTTTCTTCTTCTTCTTCTTCTTCTTTTTCGGCTTCTTCTTCTTCTTCTTCTTCTTCTTCTTCTTCTTCTTCTTCTTCTTCTTCTTCTTCTTCTTCTTCTTCTTCTTCTTCTTCTTCTTCTTCTTCTTCTTCTTCTTCTTCTTCTTCTCTTCTTCTTCTTCTTCTTCTTCTTCTTCTTCTTCTTCTTCTTCTTCTTCTTCTTCTTCTTCTTCTTCTTCTTTTCTTCTTCTTTTTCTTCTTTTTCTTTTTCTTTTTCTTCTTCTTCTTCTTCTTCTTCTTCTTCTTCTTCTTCTTCTTCTTCTTCTTCTTCTTCTTCTTCTTCTTCTTCTTCTTCTTATCCGTTCATCCTTTAAAAGGTGGTTGGAACGTGGTATTGTGTTTACCACTTGGCTGTGATGTCTGCGTCTCTCGAACAAAACATTAGATTGCATAAACCCCGAATAAGATATCGTATGTGAAACGCTTTTAAGAGGAGGGCGGGGGGAAAGGGGGGTATTCAACAGTTCTGTTCCCTTTTTCCTCACAATGTGTCCCTGGAACTCGCAGGAGCAGTTCTTTAGTTTTTCTGCCCCATGCACCACCAACTAATATGTTTTAGTCTCGCACCATTTCTCCAGATTTCACTGACGTGGAAAAGATCCTCCTCTGTACTTTTGTCTCTTGCCCCCTTTTTCCCCTGCTTTCTTTCCTTTTATATTTTTCATCTTATCCTTCATCTTCTTCTTTCGTTCCATTTTTATTCCTTCTTCCTTAACCGCTTTTTTCTTTCTCTCCGTTCACCTTGTAATTCGTATTGCTTCTATTATTTCATATTATTTTTACTGTTATATAAACAAATCATAATTTAAAGATAAAATAAAATTTCTGTGACAGATCAGTGTTTGAATGCCCGAATAAAAGACGGGCCTGCGTGCCCTATACGTGACCTTTTGAAAAGGAAGTTAATTCGTTCGGTCTTTCGTTCTTTACTTGTGTCTTCCTGACTCTTTTGATTATTATTATTATTACTTAGTGTTATTGGTTTACGTAGTTCTTATTTTGTTGACCAGGGTTCTTGTCCTCCAGGGTGTATGTTAGGAAAAATGTTTTGCCACAGCTTTCAGGTAGTTGTACGAGAGTCGCACCGTGGAAGAGGCTAGGAACTCATAGATTTTTCCTATAGTTAATGGAGGATACTCTGCAGCCAATCTCCATTGCGGAGACAGCGCAATTGTCTTTCTTTTTATGTTTAATTTTTTTTTATTTGCTTTTGGTGATGTTCTAAAATCTTGACCGTTCATGTGAACGGTACTATAATAAAAAATTTCATCTCTATCAAAACCACTAGAGAAACATATTCATAAAGTAACATTTGAATATTTAGATCGCAACAAACTTATAATCGATAACCAGTCAGGGTTTCGACCACAATATTCTTGCCATACTGCCTTAACAAACATGATAGAAAACTGGCATAAGAATATTAATGATGAGAAAATTTGTGGAGGGGTATTTATAGACTTTAAAAAAGCTTTTGACATGATAGACCATAAAATTCTTATTAGAAAATTAGAAACAATGAAATTTAACCCTAGACTATTAAAGCTAATAAAATCATTTTTGTTAAATAGAAAACAAATAATCTCTTACAATAAATCCCTATCGCAGACAACTAGCTTAAATACTGAGGTGACTCAGGGCTCGATTCTCGGCCCTCTGTTATTTAATATTTATATAAATGATCTTCCCTTATGTCTGACATCGTCCTGCGATCTATTCGCAGACGACTGTACCATCTATGCAAATGCTCAAACGAGCAGTGCACTAGAGTCGTCATTACAACAAGAACTAACCAATGTAGCTAAATGGAGCAGTGCAAACCGTATGCAAATAAACATTAATAAAACAAAATCTATGCTAATAACAACGAGACAAAAACTATGTAGTCTAAATTCACAGAGAACGCTTCAACTCCACATTGGGAGGACTCAAGTGGAAAGTGTAACTGAGCACAAAGTACTGGGGTTGACCATTGATGCAAATCTAACCTTCAACTCACACGTACAAGCACTTGTGAAGCAAACAGCTAAAAAGGTGTACCAGCTTTCAAAAATTAAAAACTTTCTTGACGAAAACACAAGAAAGATATTCTATATTTCTCACATCCAGACATATATAGACTATTGTTCTACAATATGGGATGGTTGTTCCAGTTCTGTTATCAAGAGGCTCACGTCTATGCAAAAAGCGCGCCATTCGCTTAATAAGTAATAATCATAGGACAGTGAGTTCCGAAACGTATAAAGGCCTTATGCTACTACCGCTTCGTGAACGTCTACTTTTCAATAAGGCGAAATTTATGCACAAAATATTATCCCAAAAGGCTCCATGTTACTTATGGCCGTTGTTTAAATATAATAAAAGGCATAGTAATCGCCTGAACATATTACACATCCCTAAACCTAGGATAGACCTTTACAAAACAAGTTTAGCGTACTCCGCAGCTCAATTGTGGAATTGTCTTCCACAACAGATCAAAAATACCACTAGTCCCTATAGGTACAATCGAAAACTGTTTGAATATTATTTGAACACAGATTACATGCCCCATAGAGGCAAAACAGAAAAATATTTTTGAAATAGCGCCTTTTCCCATAGATTTATAACAACAGCTACGGTTTGTTGTAGTTAGAAATGTAGACATTTCAGTGCTTGTATTGAATGTTTTGATGCTTTTTATACTGTTTTATTACTTGATGTGTGAATGAAATGATGTAGGAATGGAGGGAGACCTCGAAGGGCAGAATGTAAGACGGGCCTGCGTGCCCAATTCTTAACCCTTTAAAAATAAAGTTTGTTCGTTCGTTCGTTCGTTCGTTCTCTCTTTCTCTCTTTTATTGTTGGCTTGTTCTCTTTCTCTCTCTTCCTGGTATGTGTGTATGTTTATGTGTGGTTGTTGTTGGGTGGGGGATGAAAAGGGGGAGGGGAGGTGTTAAAAATGTGTGTCACATTTGAAGGAACTTCCTGCAGCCTAAAAAAGCATGTCGTAAAAGACGACTAATTTACTATTTGCTAAAACCGGATGTATTGTGTCTTATGTGTAGCTGTTGCAGTAGGAGGTGTGGGTGTGAAATTTATCGCAAACTGGTCACTCCATACATATTTGCACTCGTTCTTCCGTCGGGGACAAACAGAATGTTTATTCTTGTCTGATGTGAGAAGCAATCCAGGCAAGCTGCAACAGCTCACACATGCCTCAGATGCATAAGGCATTTGTTGAAAGAGCCAACACTTACGGCCTATCATTATCTTTGTTATAGATTTTTTTTTAAATTGGACCAGCAGCCACGACAAAAAAGCAGGTACACACAGACATTACTATATAAGGCACGCCACAGAATCCGCGGCAAGCAGTTCCATTTTGTGAACATCACAAACAACACACACAACACATATATTACACACAACACATATATTACACACAACACACAAGACACACACATTACACACAACACACACAACACACAAATATCTGGAAGCACGAACAAAGCACAATGAACTTAGCCCAGTAGCCGGTCGACAGAACCAGATTTTGCCTTCACCTCGCTTGTTGACCCATATCGTTCACCGCTGGGGGATGGAATCGTAACCTTCTATTGTATTACGGGAAAGAAGAGGGTCTACAACAAAAGATAAGAATGGCTTCAGCAAGAGAGACTAAAAGACATTATGATTCTTGTATTGCTGATCTACCTGTCAACTACAACATAATTTGCCAACCGTCCTTTTGAGGGCAAGGGGGAAGGGGGGGGGGCAGCTTCAGGGCAATTCTTTTTTTTAATGCACTGATCCACTTAGCTCAGTTGTTAACCTTTTTGTCTGCCAAACGTGGTTTCGTCTAGCCACTGCCAATTCTTGAAAAGCTGCTTCCACACAATCCAATTATTGGCCTAAAGTCTATCTTCCGTGTATAAGAACATACAATCGTCTGCTAAATCCACTCAGACAAAATGCAGTTAACAGAATGTCTGATGAAAAAAGGCTAGAATCAAAGCCATGGAATATGGACTCTTTCCTTTGGAATTCAAGATCCCAATCTGATCTCATTAACAGGCCAGTTCTGGCGCGAAAGTGAGGCTTGATGACGTCGAGATGTTGTTGATGTTGTCAAGGGAAAAGTGTGAAAAGACGGACTGGAAAATATTTTTGTGTTTACATTATTATTTCATCGACGGGTGCTGGCTATTTCGTTTAGAGGAATAAACAATACAGTTTTCCCTCCTTTTTTTAAGGTCATGGTACTGAGTAAATACAGCCTTATTATCTTTACACATAGCGAGGGACACGTTGCTTATGTTTCGTTCCCCTCCTCCACGCGTCGTTTCTCATCTTCTCAATACTCCTTCTTATTGTAATTTCTTCTACTACCTTAGTTTAGCTATTTTCTCCTCACACTCCCTCCATTTTTGCTTCAGTTTTCTTTCCCTCTTCAATTTTTTTTTCTTCCCCACTCCCCTACCTTCCAACTTTTTTCTGCATCTTCTGCTTTTTCTCTCATTCTCCTTCTGCATAATCTGCTTTTTCCTCCTCTTTTTCTGCTCATTTTCGTTTTCTCCTTTCATTTCTCCTTCTTTTCCACATGCTCCTTTTTCTTTTTCTCTGTCTTCTTCTTCTTCTTCTGCCACGGAAACTTAATAATATTTTGGCTAGTGCTGAAACTCACACAACAATTCAGCCAGATCAACACTTAATTGTTCACGAGTTAGTCAGATGTCTGACCCCAACACATATATACATACACACACACACACACACACATATATATATATATATATATATATATATATATATATATATATATAAATTTACACATACAGATTATATATATATATATATATATATATATATATATATATATATATATATATATATATATATATATATATATATATATATATATATATATATATAATCTGTATGTGTAAATGTTGTTTGATTGAACACGTTTAAAAATCTGGCAACATTTTCACACGCGTCTATAGAACCACGTGTCGTCAATGCAAGAATAATTCGGTTTCAGTTCTAAAAATCAGATTTTAAAAGCTGCTAGCCTTTCTATCACTTGGGAAATAACGTTTACCCTTACAGGCATGGTGAATAAGTTATTGTATTATCTTGAGAGGGAGAGAGAGAGAGAGAGAGAGAGAGAGAGAGAGAGAGAGAGAGAGAGAGAGAGAGAGAGAGAGACATGCCTGCTAGAAGTGCAGTTATGACAGCCAGAAATAAGAAATAGAATTTAAAATTACTCACAAAATTCGTAAAAGCTTTAGCTTTCGAATGTATGATTCAACATACATTTGTTTAGATATCTGCAGAAAATTATTCTAAAATTGTTTTAAAAAAAAAAATTTGTGCAGTGCCATCTGCGCAGTTTTCTGTAGGAATGATCCCTAACGAAGTGAATGTTATGTTGTTTTCTGATCATATATGATGCTGTCTGTCTGGTTTATCTGTGACATTCTTTGGATTATTTTATTTTCGTGTATTTTTTCTTTTGTCTTCTCTCTCTCTCTCTCTCTCTCTCTCTCTCTCTCTCTCTCTCTCTCTACTCTCTCTCTACTCTCTCTCTCTCTCCTCTCTCTCTCACTATCTCTCTCTCTTAATATATATATATATACATGAACCAGGTACTCTCTTCTCCTGCCTTTCTTTTTATTGTATATATAAATATACATATACACATAAATAAGCGTGTGTGTATATATGCATGTGTATATGCACTAGTATCTGTGAATGTGTCTGTATGTGTCTGTGTGAAAGTGAGTCTGTATGTAGGAGTCTGCGTGTGTTTGTGTGTATGTTACTCTGAGCTATATGTATATAAGAGTCTTTTTTATGTATGTATAAGTGGGTCTATATAAATGAGTGTGAATGTAGGAGTGCGCGTGTATGCCTGTGGTTGTGAATTGTGAATGTGTAAGTGTGAGCATGCGTGTGAATATGTGCGTCACTGTATAAATGAATGTATGTATTTGCTATATGCGCTTTTAAATTGTTTTACGATACACTCATAATGTGTATTTTGATAAAGGCACGTAACATTGTGTGTAGACCCAAATACCCAGATATGCTTCGGATGAGTGTCCCGATGGTCAGATGTGAAAAGGATAAATATAACATTTTCTGTCGTACAGCGTTTTCGATAGCGCTCACTCTACCTCATGTGCAGCTTCTTATCTCGGACATTTGTGCATACAGCCAAACAGTATGGTTCCGGTACTATGACACATACATGGATTTTCCCATGAACTAGGAAAATATGAAATGACATTAGGACTAAAGACTATAAAGTGTAAAGATGGATAACACAAAAATATATATTTATTTTATTGGAAGCCGAAGATAAACTCGAGAAACAGAAAACAGGCGATGTTGCAGTTCCGCATTGCCTAATAACGAGCTTCCTCTGAGTAGTAGTAGTAGCAGTAGTAGTAGTAGTAGCAGAAGCAGCAGCAGCAGTAGTAGTAGCAGCAGTAGTAGTAGCAGCAGCAAACAGTAGTAGTAGTAGTAGTAGTAGTAGTAGTAGTAGTAGTAGCAGTAGTAGTAGTAGCAGCAGTAGTAGTATTAGTAGCAGCAGCAGTAGTAGTAGTAGTAGTAGCAGTTGTAGTAGCAGTAGTAATAGTAGTAGTGGTGGTGGTTGTGGTGCTGGTGCTGGTGGTAGTATTAGTTGTAGTGTCATAATTATTGTTGGTACTATGATACATTGTTGTTGCTATTCTTCTTCTTCTTTCGTTCGCCTGAAATAGGTTGTCTATATCAGTAATTTTGTCTCTTGTATAAATTTCACTGTTGTTAATTTATTCAGTGGTCCGTAGAGTTTACGTTCCACTATTGTTCTTTCCGGCCAAAAGGTTTGCCTTAATGTGTCAAATTCGGTGCAGTCCTGGAGTACATGCTCTGTTGTTGCTATTTATATTGTTGCTGCGACCGTTGATGTTACTATTTTTGCTATAATGATTTTGTCGCTACTGCTGTTAATCTTTTGTTATTAATTTTTTCTTTTCGTTGCTTTCAGCAGTAACAAAAATCTTTTCAAAAGTAAACTCCCAAAAACAAAAAGAAACAAAAAATGTTACAACATTCCACTGCTAAACAAGCTAGACATATTTAATATGAACTCAAGGACAGGAAGCAGTTATGTTTTACACAAATTACCGTTTTAAGAAATGTCTGCTGAAACGAAATGGTAAATTACACACGCATCCAGACTGATGTACAAGTACGGTATTTGCTTGTGTATTATTTGAGATGCGAGCAGGCTGCTCGTGGCGAAGTTAACCTTATACCTAAAATATGTGTTTTCCTATATAATCATATGCTCTTGGAGTAGTGAGGGGAGGGGGGAGGCAGGCAGGGGAGGCGTGGCCCCCCAGGAGGGGGAGGGGTTTCGTCTGTTCTTGCTTCCTAAAAAATAGGGCCCTGGAACCCAAACGGGGGGGGGGGGGGGGGGGGGGAGGGGGGGGGGAATTCGTCTGTTGAAAATAGTAAAAAGCCATTGGCCTCATAATCTGAGAGTGTAATTTTGGTTCGGATTCTTTCGTCGACTATGAGTGTTTTAGAAATCTTTGGAGCTGTCGTTGGCGCTGCGGAGTTTCATCCGTTTTTTTTTTTTTTCGTAGTCTCTAGGCCACATGATCTAAGTAAGGCTAAGAGTGGGGCTGCACTGTAAACTGTACAGAGTGTAAGGATGTTCTGGGGGTAGGGTTGTTCTGTTTGTATGCATGTACTGGGGGTAGGATTGTACTGTTTGTATGGATGTACTGGGGGTAGGGTTGTACTGTTTGTATGCATGTACTGTGGGTAGGATTGTACTGTTTGTATGGATGTACTGGGGGTAGGATTGCACTGTTTGTATGGATATACTGGGGTAGGGTTGTACTGTTTGTATGGATGTACTGGGGCTAGGATTTTACTGTTTGTATGGATGTACTGGGGTAGGGTTGTACTGTTTGTATGGATGTACTGGGGGTAGGGTTGTACTGTTTGTATGAATGTACTGGGGGTAGGGTTGTACTGTTTGTATGGATGTACTGGGAGTAAGGCTGTACTGTTTGTATGGATGTACAGGGGGTAGTGTTGTACTGATTGTATGGATGTACTGGGGGTAGGGCTGTATTGATTGTATGGATGTACTTGGGGTGGGGTTGTACTGGTTGTATGGATGTACTTTGGGTGGGGTTGTACTGGTTGTATGGATGTACTTAGGGTGGGGTTGTACTGGTTGTATGGATGTACTTGGGGGTGGGGTTGTACTGATTGTATGGATGTACTTGGGGTGGGGTTGTACTGGTTGTATGGATGTACTTGGGGTAGGGTTGTACTGGTTGTATGGATGTACTTGGGGGTGGGGTTGCACTGGTTGTATGGATGTACTTGGGGGTGGGGTTGTACTGATTGTATGGATGTACTTGGGGGTGGGGTTGTACTGGTTGTATGGATGTACTTGGGGTGGGGTTGTACTGGTTGTATGGATGTACTGGGGTGGGGTTGTACCAATTGTATGGATGTACTTGGGGGTGGGGTTCTACTGATTGTATGGATATACTTTGTGGTGGGGTTGTACTGGTTGTATGGATGTACTTGGGGGTGGGGTTGTACTGATTGTATGGATGTACTGGGGATATAAATGTTCTAGGTTTGGGCTAAATTGGGGATTGGGCTATGCTAGAAGGGGAACTATACTGTGAAAGGTCTTTACTGTAAATGGGCCTCTGCTGCAAGTGGGACTGTCCAACGAGTTGAGCTGTTCTGTGAATGTCGCTAGGCTGTGGAAAGTTACTGGCCGTCATACGACTTTTGCAACAACGGCAGAGAGAGGAAGAGGAAGAAAGAGTGAGGGATACACAAAGGGAAAGAGACAGAGAGAGGGAAAGAGAGGCGGAGGGGAAGTGTTGGAATAGAAGAAGTTTGAGAAAGGGGTGGGGGCAGAAGGAGGGGGTTGGAATAGAGAGAATGTGACAGAGGGCAGCAGAAAGTGAGAGATTCAGACAGATCGAGATAAAGAAGGATGAAAAGAGTGAGGGAAAGAGAGAGGCAGGCGGAGAGACAGGTAGAGATAAAGAAAAGAGAGCGGGATAGAAAGGGAATAAGAGATTGAGAGAGAGGAAGAATGAGACCAGTGCAACCTTTATATTCCCTTTCCACTATATATGTACAATATACACCAAGAAATAATCAGGAAATGTGTCTACATATCCCAGGGAACAACGATTCTTCTATCAAAATATAAACCTGGCCCCACCACTCCGCTGGATCTGTACAATATGTACCAAGACAAAAATCACAGAATTTGTCGAGTTTGCCTAAGAAAATGACGATTTTTCGATCAAAATGAGAGTCGACACCACCAAGCAATTATGTATCTGAGACGACAATGGCGTTAAAATGCTTTAATCAGCTCCTTTCAATGTCTATGAATTATTTTCTCATGCTTTTCGTTTTAGAAATCGCTCGCCTAGGAACACAATTTTATCTACACGACCCTCGTCTCAGTTTATGTCGCCGGAAATTGTTTTACTCGCCGTCCGAAAGTAAACCCATCGTTTGAATTATTGCACGTTCCTACCCACGTGTTCACTTACTTTTTTTTTAAATTTCTTATCACTTGTCTATTTCTGCTGAACTGCCGTTTCCGGCTGTCATTTTAATCCTGATGTAATTTTAAAAGCATAAAAACGGCGCTATTGTAATTGACAATGCGAAGATAAGGTAATGTTATAAATAATAGTAATTTAATTGCTGTATGAGATGAGCGACTTGTTATCTTCCTTGTTGAATTATCATTTGAGTGTCATTGCTGATATTTATTTTCTGAGGTTGTTGTTTCTCTCCGCTTTACATTAACAAGCAGTCAGAAAAAGACGCTTCAGTTATTCTGAGACTTAACAACTCAGAGAACCCGTCACACAACACATGCAAGCAAGTTTTTTTTTTTTTTCAAATGTTAGAGCATGCATCTTTTACGTGGCATTTTATGGATATGAGTCATGGACTGTTACTTAGTCACTGAAGAATATATATAATTAATAGACAATATATTGATTGACACTCATAGAAAGAAGTAGAAAGACAGAAGGACACACTAAACAACATGAAAATCGAAAGCTATAGTTACGTACCGGAAATTGAACCTGTCACCTCCAAATGACGTGTGCGCCTTGCTATGGAAACAAGTGTACGAAGAACACAATCAACTAGTCATCCCCCCCCCCCTGCCCCTAAGAAGTCTTCGTTGGCCATTCACATAAATAAACAGAATGGGAACCCTTGGGGCAGTAGAAGACGTATACCACAATAGAACCTCCGCTTGAGAAGACTTGCAACACAATGGAACCTACCAATCAAATCTCTTTCTTAAATGTTCGTGTATTCTAGACAAAGCATTACGGTCTGCTATGTTTGTAAATTGTTGCTGTGTTTGTTATTCAACCTATGCTACGGTAATATAAATTGATGTAACCTATAGTTCTATTTCAATGGTTTGAGATGAATTCTACGGCTTCAAGGGTTCCCCCTCTGTTTATTTATTTATGTGAATTACTGAAGAAGAAACAATCGGAGTTTTTTTGTGTCCATACTTTCTATCTCAAGATCCGTACAGATGGGCAGTACCACAAGACTAAATCAATTGACTCAAGCGCGTTGTAAGACCAACAAGTAATTTCTGGCTGTCAAGTCTGGATTCTCTGCAGAGGCTGAACTAGCGTCAGTGACTAAGTGAACGAATAGACACACAAGACAGGAGTTGATGGGAGAGTTAGTTTGTCTGTTGAGTGTAATGAGTTGCATTAATTTATTGTCTGGTGTGGTCATTGTTGTATAGGTCATTGTTGTGTAGACGTTGTAACTATCTACAGAGGAACAATAATGATTTTTGCGGTGCAATGTTTAAAGCGTTAGTTGCACTGGTTATACTGTTAATATCACAAGCTGCTGCTAAAACTGCTGTTGCTGCTGCTATCATAACTACTACCATTACACGCTGCTGATGCTAGTACTTGTTGTGGTAGTTGTTGCAGAAGTAGTAGTTTCCTTTGTTGTCATTGAGAAAATAATAGTAACAGTTTTTGTTGTGGAGGTGGTAGAGTAGTAGTACCAGGAGAAGTAGTAGTAGAAGTAGTAGTTGTCGTAGTGGTTGTTGTAGTGATGGTGGTGGTGGAGTTGTGGTAATAGTAGTATTAGTAGAATTCGTGAAGGTTATTGTTGTTTATGTGATGATGATAATGGTAGTAAAAGCAGTAGTGGTATAAGTATTAGTAGTTCTTCTTGTAGCTGGAGTAGTAGTAGTAGTAGTAGTAGTAGTAGTAGTAGTAGTAGTAGTAGTAGTAGTAGTAGTAGCAGTAGCAGCAGTAGTAGTAGTAGTAGTAGTAGTAGTAGTAGTAGTAGTAGTAGTAGTAGTAGTAGCAGTAGCAGCAGTAGTAGTAGTAGTAGTAGTAGTAGTAGTAGTAGTAGTAGTAGTAGTAGTAGTAGTAGTAGTAGTAGTAGTAGTAGTAGTAGTAGTAGCAGTAGCAGCAGTAGTAGTAGTAGTAGTAGTAGTAGTAGTAGTAGTAGTAGTAGTAGTAGTAGTAGTAGTAGTAGCAGTAGCAGCAGTAGTAGTAGTAGTAGTAGTAGTAGTAGTAGTAGTAGTAGTAGTAGTAGTAGTAGTAGTAGTAGTAGTAGTAGTAGCAGTAGCAGCATTAGTAGCAGTAGTAGTAGTAGTAGTAGTAGTAGTAGTAGTAGTAGTAGTAGTAGTAGTAGTAGTAGTAGGAGTAGTAGTAGTAGTAGTAGTAGTAGTAGTAGTAGTAGTAGTAGTAGTAGTAGTAGTAGTAGTAGTAGTAGTAGTAGTAGTAGTTGTAGTAGTAGTAGCTACTGTTGCAGTGTTAATAAAAATGGTAGTAAAAACTTGTTTGTGAAATCATTGTTGAGCTGATGGTAAAGTGGTTGTAGTTGTAGTAACTGGTCCTCCTATTGTCTTCCTCGTTGTTGTTGTTATTGTTGGTGTTGCTGCTGCTGCTGGTGCGGTGTTGTTGTTGTTATTGTTGTTGTTGTTGCTGGTGCTGCTGCTGCTATCTCAGGATATTTTTTATTCTAACTTTCTTCTTCAGAATATATAGCTTAAAGCAATTTTTTCCGGTTGTCAGTTTGAACAAAGAAGACAAAAAATAAAAGACAATTGATTGCCTGTCATAATTCTCGGTATCTGGTCAGATACACAGTAAGGTAACAAATAAATAAAATAAGGAAAATAGTCAATCCTTTATAGCTGAAGTAAAGATTCGATTAATCTCTAAGATAACAACTGCCTGTTTTACCAGAGCAAGCGCCACGTTTACTAACTTCTCTTTTTATTATCATAATCATTAATTCTCTTTATGCCTGAGGCACATAGGGTTTCAGAGATGACTTTCCATGCTTTCCTGTCCTGTGCAATCTTCAGTGCAGTTTTCCATGTCAGAGATGCCGCATTCAGGTCGCTCTCCATCGCTCGTCTCCATTTGTATCTGGGCGCCCCTTCTTTCTCTTTCCCTCTGGTGTCCATGAGAGAGCTGTTTTTGGCAGGTATATGAGGATTCATTCTCATAACGTAGCCAAGCCATTTCCATCTTCTCTTGGTTATTATACTGTCTAGAGTTTCTTGGTTTGTGTTCTAAAGTAGTTTAGTGTTTGAGATTGTACTTGGTTAGAAAATGTTGATAATTTTACGCAGACATGTGTTTTGAAAGGTGGATAGCTTGTGCGCATCATTTTTGGTCATTCTCCAGCATTCTGCTCCATAAAAAAAAAAACTGGCATAATGATGCTCTTGTAGAGACGAAGTTTCGTTCCTCTGCAGTAACTGCTGAATTTCCAGATTTGCCTCATTTCTATTAATAATCTACAACTGCTGTGTGAAAGGTGGATGTTTGGAACGGACCAATTCAAGACGAGCCTGCGTGTCCAATTTGTAACCCTTTGAAAATAAATTTGTTCGTTCGTTTGCCAAGTTTTTATTTTTATTAACCGGCTGTAAAATTCTGTTGTTTTGTCCGCTTCTGGACTTGTAGTTTTGTTCTAGAGATCATGTTTTACGTGGACATTCATTTTCACAGTTCTCCTTTATCTGTATAGAAATTGTTGGTTCTTTGTCTCTCAAGACAGATGCACTTCCATTTCAAAGGAAGTCCCTAATTAGTTTTGGATGGATGTCTGACGGCTTCAAGAATTCTTAGCACTCTGCCATTGGACGACTTATTATGAATTCGAAATGCACTTTTCTTGCTTACAGGATGTCCGGAGTTCAAAAGGTGCTCTGTAACGGACGATGGGTGGCCTATCCGACCGTTCACTTGGGTCATGTTTGTTAAACTACTGTTCTTCTTCTTTCTTGTTCTGCCTTTCTTACCTCCAGTGGAGCAAAGGTCCTCAGCGAACTCAAGCCAAGTCGTTAGCCACTTAGCTACATCCTTTTACAATCACGAACTATGAAATGAACGCTACGTTTAGAAAGTTTTCACCAGAACACGGCACAAACTGGCAGTGATATTATTACAAAAGAGAACAAATGAAATCGACCAGCTTTACAGTTACTTACTTGTTACTAGTGGTTCGTGTCGACATCCTAACTTATCGGTCCGACCTGTTCATGCTCTCTCCTAGTGCAGCAGCTATCTCAGTGTCGCCTTGCTAAAGGTTGGACTTAATTTTCATAAGTCTTTCTCTGACCGGCAACCGGTTTCTGCAAACTTTTCCTCGTTTAAATATTCATTTACAACAAGCAGCCCATCGTCTCTCCTCTACTGTTCCAGCATGACTGGAGATTTTGTAACTCCAACGTAAAGTGATTTTATATATACATATATATTAGCCGCCATAATAATTTCATAGTTTATAAACTGTGTAGCCGACATATCTCGACATAAAAACTCCACCTACTGGTTCAGTCAGTACATACCACTTTGTAGTCTCCTCGCCTCACCCGCCATTGGAGGAGTTTGGTGACAGACCCTTTTTCTTGAATTATCAGACAATACCCAATACTTAGTCCAGTTCAAAATCATAGACGTTATTTAAGGAAGCGGTGGTTGGATTTGATATGAAATGCAAAGTGCTGAACTGTACGTGGTGGTGGACTAGGCTCAGGGAGTCGACGACCTATCTACACCTTTTCATAGTCATCACTGAAGGAGGCTTCCAACCAGGGGCCTGGCCAGCTTAGATATGATCGACGTTTTTTTTTTTTTTTTCTTAAGTCGGAGATTTAACAATCGAAGTCAGTACACATTAGGCCTTGTCCTCCGATGCAGCAGCCACTCTGGGGTAGCTCTACTTATTGTTCCCATGGGATGTTGGTTAAAATGTCTCCTATCTCGACCGCGAACACAGCGTGGACGTGCTTACCCACGCAATCGAGTTAGTGTTAAAAGAGTTTGGTCATTATCAACTAGTTGTGTCCCTAATGATATCTGCCCAGTCTTCATACTTCTTCCCACAGGCTGAGGTGCCCTGCTTGCTAAATGGTCCGTTTCGTGATTATATTTTAGGCCGTTATTTTGGGGCGTACAGATCCACATGTATTCGGAGTGAGTCTGCCTGAGCGGCAAGGAACCAACAGTCCTCGCCATTTGAGATCTGCACAACGGATGTGGATGTAACACTCTAGTCCCGCAACAACACTAAAGTCTCAAACAAGACGAACAAAAAGGACGTTTAGTTGGAGTTTACCAACTTGTGAACGCCGCCAAGAGCAACCGTGATGATTTCATCAGTGTTATTCTGTATTTGACGTGTGGCACGTCCCAGTTGATTAGTCGGGTCATCCATGTAGAAGGCTTGAGCTACTTGTTGATCTCGTTTCTTGTAGTTGCCAGTCTAGCATCTAATCTACTGGAAACCTACAGTGTCATCAGTTAACATAATCGAACTCTGACTGGAATCATCACCATAATCATCATCATCATCAATATCATCATGCTCTCTTTCGTTTGCCATTTAAGCATCGCAATCATTGACCCCTTTTGATTCTATTGTACACATTTTTTTCTCAATATCTGGGGGTCTCTATGACGAAGTGGGTAAACTGTTTATCGCACGCTCTAAAGGTAGTGGGTTCGTTTCCCAACTTCTTTGTTTGGGTCACGAGTGCAATTTTTACAGGGCTTCTTAGGGTTCGTCGATGGAGCTATCAAGTCCCTGCTTTGTGCAACGTTCTCGACAGGCACTGAAATATTGTGCAGATTAGAGAGAGAGAGAGAGGGAGAGAGAGAGAGAGAGAGAGAGAGAGAGAGAGGGAGGGAGAGAGAGGGAGAGAGAGAGGGAGAGAGAGAGAGGGAGAGAGAGAGAGGGAGAGAGAGAGAGGGAGAGAGGGAGAGAGAGAGAGGGAGAGAGAGAGAGAGGGAGAGAGAGAGGGAGAGAGAGAGGGAGAGAGAGGGAGAGAGAGAGAGAAAGAGAGGGAGAGAGAGAGAGAGGGGGAGAGAGAGGGGGGGGGGAGAGAGAGAGGGGGAGAGAGAGAGGGAGAGAGGGAGAGAGAGAGAGCATACGAGCATGGAACAATCCTGAAATTTATAAGCGGACGAACATTCAAGACATGCCTCTGGACTTTACAGCCAATGAAGAGTAATGGCTTTGTTTAAACTGAAATGTTTCTGTTTAAAATACAAATACATTTCTTGTGTTTACTGCAACTCAAACTCCCCACTAAAGAAGTGTGTCTACTTTCAGCCGTGTCCGTTGGCGTCAGTTGTGCCACTCTGGTCGCTATCTCCCTGGAGCGATTCTACGCCATCTGCCAGCCCCTCAAGTCCCGACGCTGGCAGACCTTGAAACATTCCTACAAGGCCATCCTCGGCATCTGGTTGTCGTCTGCCACCATCATGATTCCTATAGCTGTCTTCAGTAAAGAGATGGAACTCAACAATGGAGCGATGGCCTGTAGGTAAGCTAACAGTCCACTGACATCTGAGTTGTCTTAATTTGGTAAATATTACGAAACACGTTTGTTAAGTCGCATTGAATATATCAAGCTTTTGATTTACAGGTGAGGCATGCATGCGACGGCTTTAATCGAACTTACACTTCCCATTGCAAAGAGTACAGGTGCAATATTTTTACTACTTGTGGGTAGATAGGTGTTTTGCTGGGGGAAAAAAATCGTCGCGCCCAACCAACATCCCCGAAGGGTAGCTTTAGGTTATAATTGTGACTTGCTTATGTGCGCCACATAAAATAGCTTAGCATTGCTCGCCCCAAAAAGCCTTGAAAAGACTCCTGCAGTGTTGACGCGATCAAAGGAGACAGAACAATATATTTTCTCGATCGGCGACGAAGTCGTCTACCGGCGATCAAATCGGTGACCCGGTCTCCGATTATTTACTTTTTGTGATTGATTGATTGACGCTCAACCCCACCGGGACATCACACCGCGCGGTAAACAACTGGCGACACAAAGTGCCACCGTTCGGATGAGGACCATCCTGGGACAGGTCCCGGACACCCCGTTCAACACGCATGCTGGGTTATATCAGAGCTTCCTGCAACGGCCGGGGTAAGGCTTTGAAAATAATGAAAATTGCGTCCCGTATTGGTTACTTTTAAGTTTTTATAACAAATACACCGGTTTACGTCTGCCCGACCACGCATAGTTTGTTGACAGTAGGAGCAAAAAGAATGCTTGCAGGATTCTTGCGCCACTCATGCAAAAGCTGTAACGTGTGAGAGCTAAAGGTTACTTATACTACTATGCTAGCTGCGCTCGCAGCTTCGTTCTCAACAACGAAGCCACAAGAACGTAAATGTCCTGTAATACCCTCTCCAATGTAATCGTTGCCCTTCAAAACTTAATTTTGTCTAAAACACTTACACGTGCAAATTTATCCATCCTCGCTGCTGCTACAAGATTTCCGAATAGTGTGCACTTGATAAAGGAAATGAGGAATATACTGTAAGCCATATCTGATATGTGTGAGTCGCCGTGGTGAAGCGGTTAGACGCTCGCCAGCGGATCGGGAGGTCCTGGCGACATCACATTATGAGTGCTGATTGGTTTATAATATAGGTCTAGCCCTGTGTGCCCAATATGCCTGAAGGTGTGTAAAGGGATCTTTTACTTTGCTTACATATCTGATTTATTTACAACACTAAATGATGTGGAAGGTGATAATGACGACAACGATTTTTTTCTTCTTTTTCTACTTTCGTTCGCTTGAAATAAATTATATCTATATCTGCAATGTTGTCTCTAGTATGAACTTCACTGTCTTTTGTAATTCACTCAGCGACACGTACATTTTGACTTGTATCGATGTTTCTCTTGGTCAAAAGTTTTGACTTGAAATGTTGTATTAGGGACAGTCTTGGAGGACATGATCTGTTGTCTCAGGTGCCAGTCCGCATGTGTACATGGCTGATTCGTCGATGTTAAATGTTGTATACATGTGGCTGTGAAGTCGATTGTGTCCTGTTCTAAGGCGTAGAATAAAAACCTGCTCTGGTCTTTCTATAAAATGGTAATCGTTTTTGTGCCGGTTTTGGATGATTTCTGATTGATTTGATACCACGATGATGATGCAACGATGTTGATAACAACGATGATGATAAAAGCGATTATGACACTGATGATGATGATAACAACGATGATGACAACAATGATAATGATGATGACGACATCGATGATAACGATGCCAACTTAAAGATGATGACAACGATGATAATGACAGCGATGATAATGACAATAAAGATGATGTCAAAGATGATGATGATGACTAGGATGATAATGACAACGATGATGAAGATAATGACATTGATGATGATGACAACGATGATGATAATAATAACGATGATGATGACAACGATAATGTTGCTGACAACGATGATGATGATGACAACGATGATGATGATGACAAAGATGATGACAATGATGACGATGACATCGATGATAATGATGACAACGATGATGTTGCTGACAACGATGATGTGGATGACAACGATGATGATGATAATGAAGATGATGACAACGATGAGGATGACAACGATGATGATGATGACAACGATAATGTTACTGACAACGATGATGTGGATGACAACGATGATGATGATAATGAAGATGATGACAACGACGAGGATGACAACGATGATGATGATAACGATGATGATGATGATGACAACGATGATGTAGATGACAACGATGATGACAGCGCTGTTGAATATGATGTGGATGACAACGATGATGATGATAAGGAAGATGCTGACAACGATAATGATGACAACGATGATGATGACAACGATAGTGATGATGATGATGATGATGATGATGATGATGATGATGACAATGATGATGACAACGATGATGACAACACTGATGACGATGACAGCGATAATGATGATAATAACGATGATGGTGATGACAAAGATGTCAATGATAATAATGATGATAACGATAACGACGATGAAGTTGATGTTAATGCTGCTGACGATGATAATGACGATGCTGTTGTTGATTTCATTGTCATGTTGTGCCATGATAGTCACTTAGGGCTTGCAGTCTATTCTTCCATTCTGCTCTATTCTGTGCAATCACTTCGATGTCATGGATAAAATCCAGTCTAGCACCTTTGGCCTCTCTCATCAACGTTCGTTTAAGGGTTTCTCTTTTCTCTTGGACATCTTTGTTTCCTCAAAATCTCTATTTCCCATTGCAGTGCCTGTTTTGTGTTTTCTGTTCGTCTTATCTCAGGAGATGTCCAGCAAATCGCCATCTTCTCTGTGTTATAACGTGTTATACTTGTGACTGCATAGATGATGATGGTGATAAATCTTATTTGTTACTGTTACAGAGAACTGTGGCCCGGTGGAGTTTGGGAACGACTCTATACAATAGTTCTGGACGCGGTTCTCCTGGTGGTGCCGCTCTTTGTCATGGCCTTCTCCTATGGGAGGATCTCCCGAGACCTGTGGTCAGAGATCACCATCTCGGAAGGCAGTGATCCTAAGAGCCCCATATCAGGTACAACCCAATGTCTGTAGTTTATATATTCGATGTATCACCATCTCGGAAGGCAGTGATCCAAAGAGCCCTATATCAGGTACAACCCAATGTCTGTAGTTTATATGTTCGATGTATCATCATCTCGGAAGGCAGTGATCCAAAGAGCCCTATATAAGGTACAACCCAATGTCTGTAGTTTATATGTTCGATGTATCATCATCTCGGAAGGCAGTGATCCAAAGAGCCCTATATCAGGTACAACCCAATGTCTGTAGTTTATATGTTCGATGTATCATCTATTGTGTTTGTAGCTTTGCTTGATACCAAGCATAAGGTCAAAAGAAATAAAAAAGAATGCTAAACGTAAAATAATTAATTCTAATGTCAAATCAGTACTGTTGTATGAAGCGGAAAACTAAGGATAACAAAGGCAATTATTATTAAACTACAAACATTCATTAAATGGTGCTGGGCAGAACAGTGAGAATTAAATGGTATGATATTCTGACGTCGGTGTAATGCTGACCACATTACCCACCCAGTGCCGATAGGTCTGTAAAAATCTGGGACGCTCTTCCCATATGCCCGATGCGCCTAAGGCGTGAAAAGGGATCTTGACTTTTTCTTATTATGACGTCACAGTGTTCGTCTGGATCGTGATGCCACGTACTTAACACTCTTGACATCCTTAACAACTACATTGACAGGTTAAAAGACAATAGCCTGGTTATTTTATTTGCTGGCACACTTATACTTTGTTTTTTGAAGATATAGAAACAGCATAGTATCACCATATTCCCATTTCGCCGGTAGCCTGGAAAGGAATCTAGTCATTATGCAAGGTAGATAAGCCAAAAATATATCTCATTGACGACTATATTGGCTTGTCTACCTTGATAAAAGAATAATTGTTATTTTTTTTTTTTTTTATAATTCTGTATTCCGGATTGACTTTGTTGTTTCTTGTAGAAGCTTGTTTCTTCTGAGTTGTCCGTTGTTTTGATTTTGATGTTTTTATTTATTTGGTAATATTTTTTTTTTTTTTTAATAATTTTGTTTTCATGTTGTTATTGCTTTTGTTATGTAATTCTGAGAATGACCTTAAAGTACTTGGCATCTCCTTGAGGGATGTAATTTTTCGTTATTTTGAAGCCCTACCTTGGCTCTTGCCAGGGGCCGCAATATAGCCCGGCCATAATTATGGTCTAATGGCTGAACGCGGTTTCTGGGACCTCTCCATGGGTCAACCTCATCCACATGGTGGCACTCTGTGTCATCGGTTGTTTATCGCTTGTGTGATGTCCTGGTGGCGTAGAGGGTCAGTCTTAAATACTCTCCGTCCCCATGTGAACGAATTTGATGCCCCACCCTGGTTGTTGCCAGGGGCCATAATATAAACTAACGGTTGAACGGGGTTTCTAGAACCTCTCCATGGGTCTTCCTCATCCGAATGGTGGAACTTAGTTTCACGGGTGTTTATCGCTCAGTGTGATGTCTTAGTGGTGAAACAAGTCAGTCAGAATAAAACTGCCAACTAAAAATGGCACAGTGTATCATATATATATATATATATATATATATATATATATATATATATATATATATATATATATATATATATATATATATATATATATATATATATATATATATATATATATATATATATTAGTGTGTATGTATACAAGTGTGTGTTACCGGTGCGCCACTGCAACTAAAACATTGAGATTGTGGTATAAGCCCCACCCCCCTTTCCCATAAAGCTAACCATGCTTAGAAACTACCTTTTAAAGTGTTTGTTTGTATAATAATATGCTTGAAATGTTTAAACAAAGACTTTTGAAGACAATTACATCGCATGCTTGAAATACACTTAGGGCAGTCTTTATTTATACTTCTTTTTTTCCAAGTTTTGCTAATTTGTTCCATTCTTTCTATCAGTCTTTGTCATTTTTTATGTTTATTATATATATATATATATATATATATATATATATATATATATATATATATATATATATATATATATACACACACACACACACACAAACTTCTTTCTTCTACTGTTTCTCTGTGTGCTTTTCTTTCTGCTTTGTCTCTCTCAATCTATCTCTCTCTCAATCTCTCTCGCTCTCTCTCTCTCTCTCTCTCTCTCTCTCTCTCTCTCTCTCTCTCTCTCTCTCTCTCTCTCTCTCGCTCACCCTGTCATTTTTGGCTCTGTTTTTCTCTGTCAATTTCAGCTTCTTTTCTATGTTATTCATTCAGCTTTGCATACTTCCACAGAATACGACTTCCAGCTCAATGGGAAGGACTCCCAGGACGGCTACACCACTCCTCCACCTCATTCACCGCTGCTTTCCTTCAGGAACATCTCCCTCTCCAGCCCAACAGAGCCACACAACGCCAAGCTCAAGCTGCGAATCATGCGACCAGCCCAGAACCTCCGCCTTCTGGCCAACAAGAAACGCGTCGTCAAGATGCTCTTCGTGGTAGTTCTGGAGTACTTTATTTGCTGGACACCGCTGAATGTTCTCAATACTTGGACGGTGTTCGACTACTTAAGTGCCCGGGATCATCTCACGCCGTTATCGAAAACGATAATTCTACTTGTGGCTTACATGTCTTCTTGTGTCCATCCAATTACCTATTGTTTCATGAACAAAAGATTCAGGCAAAGTTTTCTTGAAGCTTTCAAATGTTGCTTTCGAAAGAAGACAGCATCGTGTGCCTTCTACAGTGAGGCTTCTCATTTAAACGGGATCTCGGACGTTCTGTCAATTAGATCTGCTTCAGCTCATTTTAAAATTACATGGAAAAGACAAACGTAATTAATTTGCTTCTTGTCATTTGAGTGATTGGAAGAAATTATTAAAAGCTTACACGCGTAGAAATAACACGAGTGTGATGCTTGAGTAAAGTCTTCAGCTGAACCCTTGGAGACTCAGTGAGGTATGATGCTTTTTTGACAGATCCTGCTAACAATACCCCAAGGAGAAGATTAAATGGTTCTGCCAGCTCGTTAGATTATAATTACAACCATTACCAAAGCAGACGCTACACCTAAAATGTTCACCTAAACATATTTAAAAAATATTATTGGTTTTGTACATTCCTAATGACTCACTATCAACTGACCCCAATTTTGAAACAACGAGCTATCTTAAGAGACACAAAAAGACTGTGTGCTTTCAGTTTCAGACTTGGACATTGATTGTGAAACAGGGAAGAAGACTGTTTACTTACGAAATGAGATGTTTGAAAAATGGAAGAGATCATGTGAGAAAAGATAAAAATTACGAGAACTATTAGAACAACGCCTGTAATTAACTACGTTGACAAATAATTTCACAGTTTAGAGTTTTACTTTTTAAACAGAATGAATCCATAACGGCAGCAGCGAGAGCGTACACAATGAAAGTAGAAACATCAGGAGGCAGTGGATGACCATGAACAAAATGGACTGAAGGAGCCACTGTTACACTGAGACTCCTCAATTTCACAGCAAAACCGTAACCAAGCGTGCTCTAGCTCGGATACCAATTGTCTGTTAACCTTCGACACCTAGCGACACAAAGCAAGAAATGGACAAAAGAAGAAAGAAAAGACAATAAAAGAAGAAAAGAAATTAAAAACGTGGCACTAGCAAACTGTTTTGTCACACGACATTTCACGACCGAAATTGTATCTGTTATTTTTAAAAAGTCTTGGTATTGAAGTGGGTAGGATGGGCGGGGAGGGGCGGGAAGTGGAAGAGGTGTCTCGGTGGTGAAGTTACCGAGTCGTTTGCCTTTTGTTCTGAATGTAGTGGGTTCGTTTCTCGGCTGTGCCCTTCAGTTTCACGAGTGCAATTCTTTACCCGAGATCCATGGTTCTCTTGGCGGGCTGCTAGCGGTTCTGTGGAAATAGGCCGTACCATATGAGATAAAAACGGGTGCAATGAAGTTGACCCTCTTGACCTAAACTTCTTAAACTTCTAGTATAAGTCAGCTTCATGCCGGGCACCTTTACCTCCCAGGAGATTACCTAGTACCCATTTTAGGCTGAGTCGACCAAGGAGCAAGGTCAGTTCATCTGCCTCGTTTCGGCTTCGAACCCAATACCCCCTGGACAGCAGGCGGATATCTCGACAGCGCGGCTTTGTTTATTGTCATGGATTGGTGTTTGATGTGAAAATCAGAAGAGAAACTAGCGATATGTATTTATGTTTGTATAACTGGGTTGCTCTCTTTTTGTCCCAGGAATTCTAAAGTTTGTTATATAAAGCCCCCATCTCTAAGGCCTCACGAAATTGTCTGAATTGTTATTAATTGTCCATATGTATGTGTGTGTGTGTGCGTGCGTACGTGCGTGTGAGTGTGTGTGTGTGTGTGTGTGTGTGTGTGTGTGTGTTTGTGTGCATATAGTTTTTTATTACTTGTGGTATGTGTCTGTTTATTCCCACAATAGTCTACCGTATTCCTTTCAGCTACAGATTTGCATGTTTAGAACACAAGTTGACCAAAGAGTACCACTGCTGATCTGTAAGTATTAAGCGGTAATGCCCAAAATTAATTTGAATATAAACATAGGAAAAAGTCAACAAGGGGTAAGGAAATCAGAAAAATGTCTGGGCAACCACTGGTAACAATGTTCATAAGACAAAGAGGATAGCGCTATATTGGACAAATCTTGAGAAGATACAAACACACAATCACCAAGCAGGCACTTCTTCTTCTACCTATCTAGCCCCAATGGAGCATAGGCCCTCAACTAACTAACGCCATGTCGTTCTATCCTTTGTTATCGCATGTAGCACTCCTCACCACCTCAACATCTTTCTAACTTCATTCTCCAGCTCCCTTTCCTTTTTTTTTTTTTTTTTTTTTTTGGTGTTTGGTGGTTGGGGGGGTCGGGGGGGGGGGGGGGTATTTATTCCTTTGCCCCTGTGGGTTTTAATGCAAAGACTTGCTAGTTATATTGTTATCCGGTTTTCTCAATGTGTGTCCTATCCAAGCCAGCGTCTTTTCTTCACCTTTTGGTCCACTGGAGCTTGCTCTGCTCTGTCGCAAAGCTCTACAATAGTGATTCTATCATACCATCTATGTCCCCCTATTCTGCGCAGGCACCAGTTAATGAATGTCTGTAGTTTTTAGTTGTTCTCCATATATTTTTGCCCTATACAAAAGTATTGATTTGACTTTAGAATAAAAAAAAAAAAAAAACGAACACATAGTCACCAAACAGGCACTAAAATGCGAAAACATCCATAAATGTAAGGGATTGTACAGGATAGAATAGAGTGGGGGAATATACTGCAAACCCTGTGTGACATATAATGGCCCAACAGCAAATGAATGTTTGATGTCCCACATTATACCACAGTGCCACTGTCGCATCAGAGTCTGAAACCAGAGAACTTTTTTTTCAATGAGCCGTCCACCACGAATACTGAACCCTAGTACTCGAGAATCATCAAGCATTCACTAAACTGTAATCCACAGCAGCCACATAAAGTTATCTTGCCTCTCTCTCAAGATCTCATTAGAGACTTGTGACACTGAGCCTGCTACGTGGACATGCAACAGTTCTTCATTCCACTCATCTCGTCGTCAGGGTGCGTTGGTGTGTCAACCACCTAGAACAACAGCAGCAGCTCAACAGAGACAACTCGGAAAAGGCCAAGACTCTTAACTGGTGGAGCTCAAATCCCCCACCAACACAGTGCCGAAACATAATCAGTAACCCACCGACTCATAATTATTGAAACATCCAAACATGACTGCCAAGAAACAAATTAACATTCATGAAAAGCGATGCCCGAGGCAAGCCGTAAAGCTTAACCATCCAAGACAGAGTTGAGTTGAATTGGGCTGAGTAAAGAATTGACATCACGGGACTCGGGACAGTCCCATACGCGCTCCATCCCCATCCTCAGTAGTCATCGCAGAGTTCGATTGCCAATGGTGTCAGTCGTAGTCTGGTTGTATGTCCGTCATGCCTTTCCTCTGAGAGCCGTGTGCCGGCCGAACCCTCTAGCCACACCCAGGGGCATCGTTCTCTCTAGCCAGTGTTAATCTAGTTTCTCTGCTGACTTTGTTGCTTGTTCCCAAAGGACTTTGACACCCGAGACAAAGTGAGAAAATATACTATCAGACAGACTGGGGGAGCATCACGATACAGCTAATTCACTGAGAAATAGAAGATTCAATGGTTTGATCATCTCGTTAGAATGCAGGCATCATAACCACCAATACAGGCGCTAGAGGTAAGACCAAATCGATGAGAATGGGAGTAGCGACAACTCTATATTTCATTAGAAGATAACAGGTAAAATGGTTCGGTCATATAACGTGGACGTGAGCAATCGGTATACCACAGCAAGCGATGATGTACAGACCAGACGGGAAACGAAGAAGAGGCCGACCATGCAGACTGTAGACAGAGGGAATCACAGACTTCCTGGAAATCCCCATTAAAGAAGCGCATAAATGGTCACTTTTCCGTAAATTATACTTCACGTCGGCACCGCAAGGTACAAGAGGATCAAGATGAAATTAGATGGGCACTACAAATATAGATATACTATGTGAAAGCGAGAGGTCACCCTAGAAGATAATGGACTGATGACATTAAAGATCTATATTGATAGGGCATGACAATAACCAGTGCTGCCCGTCAAGAAATTGATCACAAACTGTTTCTTTCCACGGCGCTTAACAGCAAAATTTCAAACTGATGATGATGATGATGACCTACTCACAAACTACACTCTGCTTAGTGAATGCAAAGGTCTCCGGCTAAATGAGGATTGCGAACGCGGTTTACGTAGATTCGGAATATCTCTTTCGATTCAGCTGCAGACAGTGTTGATCACGGGCCGCCTTGCGTTGATTTCTTCAACCGTATGGAGGAAACACTGTTAGAAAGTAATGGCAAACTACTGAACGTAAGATTTCCTAGTAGCCTCTTAAAAAATTAACAAACGTTTAGGTAAGTGTGTAGCATACTATGTAAAGCATAAGGAACTAACAGTTTGCGTAAACAGCATACGGTGATCAAACCATGCGCTACTCCTTAGGAAATCATTTCATTTACAGATTTGGGATTTATCAACCCTGTAGGGATCAATCTTCAGCACAGCTCTTTAATTATAAATATATAGTAATTTTTTGCTGTAAATATGCATTTTTTTTTTAACGCATTCTTACTTTTTTCGTTTTGAAATATATTTCCTCATTTGCATATTTTTCCATTATATATTGCAATGAATCAAACCCTTGTGTGATGCAATTTTTCGTTAATTTGAAGCTCCACCCTGGCTTTTGCAAGGGGCCGCAATATAGCCCGGCCATAAATATGGTCTAATGGCTGAACGCGGTTTTTGGGACCTCTCCACGGGTGATCCTCATCTGCATGGTGGCACTTTGTGTCATCGGGTGTTTATCGCTTCTGTGATGTTCTGGTAGGGTAAAATGTACTACTGCTACTAATTTTTCCATTACGTTTTTCTGGTTTAGTGACGGCATTGATTGTTTACAAGCTGTGTTGATTGATTGACGTTTAACCCCACAAGGTCATCACACCGAGGGATATACACCCGGTGATGCAAAGTGTCACCATTCGAATGAGGATCACCCCGGACAAGTTCCAGAGACCCCGTCCAACCCATAGGTCTGAGTGGGGCTTTTAAAAAACGAAAATATTGCATCCAATGTAGGGACGGTTGTGTTGATTACAAGCTCTGTGGCCGTATCTGCTGAGTTTACTTGTCACAATTTGTATCGTATTTTAGTACTCAGTTGATAAGTCTTTTGTCTAAATGTTAGGTTGTATTCGTGACCTTTTTTTTTTCTTTCTCCGTCGAGCTTTTTTTTTTTTTTTTTTCTGAATCAACTGAATGACTATCAATACTTTTGACCTAAACACTATAAGTATCTATGTTATTTTCCATTTCATTCCGTCTTGACATGTTCTATCAGCTTGTAGAGATGTCTTGTTCCATTTCTTTACCAGTGATCGGATCAATGTTGTTAGCAAATTGCCGATTGCCCAGAGTCGACATTCAATCGATACAACTGGTTTATAATCGCTGAGAGTTTACAGTATAACGTATTGTTGAACGGCACTGGTGACAGCAGACGTTTTTTGTGAGGCTATATAAGTGTGTGTGTGTGCGTGTGTGTGTGTGTGTGTGTGTGTGTGTGTGTGTGTGTGTGTGAGTGTGTGTGTGTGTGTGTGTGTGTGTATTTATAACGTGTGTCTGAAAAGTCATAGGACGTCAAAAGTGTACCATGACTTTACAGACACAACGGTGTATATTTAACTCTTGATATTATTATCGTATTTCCTTGCTCCTTTTTTCATCTTTGTCTTTTTTTTTTTAATGTTTTTTTTTTTTAATTTTTATTTCCCCCCGCCTCCTTCGTTCTTTCCTTTTTCCTTTCCCTCTTTTTCCTTCTTTTCTTCATTAATCACCTACTTTCTCAATCCTGCTTTCATCCTCTTCACCCTCCTTCTCCTCTTCCTCCTCCTCCTTCTTCTTCATCTTCTTCTTCTTCTTCTTCTTCTTCTTCTTCTTCTTCTTCTTCTTCTTCTTCTTCTTCTTCTTCTTCTTCTTCTTCTTCTTCTTCTTCTTCTTCTTCTTCTATCTTCTATTCTTCTTCTTCTTATTCTTCTTCTTTCTTCTTTCTTCTTTCTTCTTCTTCTTCTTCTTCTTCTTCTTCTTCTTCCTTCTTCTTCTTCTTCTTCTTCTTCTTCTTCTTCTTCTTCTTTCTTCTTCTTCTCTTCTTCTTCTTCTTCTTCTTCTTCTTCTTCTTCTTCTTCTTCTTTTCTTTTTTCTTCTTCCTTTCCTTCTTCTTCTTCTTCTTCTTCTTCTTCTTCTTCTTCTTATTTCTTCTTCTTTCTTCTTCTTCTTCTTCCTCTTCTTCTCTTCAACTTCTTCGGAACTTCTTCTTCTTCTTCTTCTTCTTCTTCTTCTTCTTCTTCTTCTTCTTCTTCTTCTTCTTCTTCTTCTTCTTCTTCTTCTTCTTCTTCTTCTTCTTCTTCTTCTTCTTCTTTTTGTGTCTTCATTTCTTCCTTCTTTTCATTCTTCCTTCCTTAAGTTTTTCCTCCTCCTACTCGCATTCCTCCCAAAAAATCTTCCTCCACATTATCTCCTTCTTCTTTCTCCTCTTCTTTTTCTGTCTTCCTTTTTTCCATTCTTCCTTTTATTCATCATTCCTTTCACCTTTCTACATCCTCTATGTTCTTCTTTTTCTTTCTTTCTGTTATCCTTCCTTTCGTCTTTCCTCCTACTTCTGCAACTCGCCCTCCTCCTCCATCGTCTTCTTGTGCATCTTTTTTTTTTTTTTCGGCTTCTTTCTTCGCTTCTTTCTTCCTTCCATTCTTTCCTCTTTCCGTATTTCCCCCTCTGTTGCTTCATTATACCTTAATCACGAACTAAAACAACGAAAACTGCCGCTAAACAGCTTGACTGGCATGCGATACAAATGGACAATGATACAGTTGTAAACAAAAAATACACAAAAATTACTTAGCTCCGGGGTGACCTGTCACACGATCGTCATCCATGCTTAAAAGATAATGCAAAATGATAGAATGACACACGAGACAACATAAAATTCGAAACCTATAGTTGCTAAGCTGAAAATCTAACATGTCGCTTCCAAGTGACGACAGCGCCTTTCTGCAAAAACAAGCGTACTAAGACGCATGACTAACTAGGCATCTGTTTTTGCAGCGAGGCGTTGTCGTTATTTGGAGATGACAGGTTTGGTTTCCGGTATGATAGCTAGAGTTCTTGAATTTTTGTGTTGTCCAGTGTGTTCTTGTGTCTTTCTAATTCTGTGTATAAGTGTTGGCCAATACCTGTCTATTTGTTTAATATATACAGAGTGCTTGTAAAGTCATACTACACTTTATGTGCAGAACAGATATGAAACACAAAGTACATGACGTCATAAACACATTACTAAGCTTTTTAAAATTATTCACAAAAGTCATGTAATGGTCTAATGCTGTTTTGTAGAAGCTAGAAAGAACCAGTAAAGGAGAATTCGTAATAACAGGTGTTAGAAATTTCCCCTAAGGGCGTCAAGACAGGACTTTACACATAATGTTGTCGAATACCTTTGGCAACGGGCCTGTTGTTATTTCTTTAATGGGAATTCTGATTGCTTTTTTCAAGTCCTCGGATGTGTGTACATTTTTTTCTGTAAACATTTCCATTTAAGAAATCCCATACATAATAATCTAATGGTGTTAGAATCTGGAGAACAAGCAAGTCAAATTCCATATTATGTTATGCAACTTGTGCAAAAAATATTTAAAACACTTGTTCAACCAACAAAACACTTGTTCAACCAACAAATCACTTGTTCAACGAACAAATCACTTGTTCAACCAACAAATCACTCGTTCAACCAAACAAAATACTTGTTTAACCAACAGAACACTTGTTCAACCACCAAATCACTTGTTTAACCAAAAAAACACTTGTTCAACCAACAAAACACTCGTTCAACCAACAAAACACTTGTTTAACCAACAGAACACTTGTTCAACCAACAAAACACTTGTTCGACCAAAAACACTTGTTCAACCATCAAAACACTTGTTCAACCAACAAATCACTTGTTCAGCCAAACAAAATACTTGTTCAACCAATAAAACACTTGTTCAACCAACAAGACACTCGTTAAACTAACAAATCACTCGTTCAACCAAACAAAATACTTGTTTAACCAACAGAACACTTGTTCAACCACCAAAGCACTTGCTAAACCAAAAAAACACTTGTTCAACCAACAAAACACTTGTTCAACCAATAAAACACTCGTTCAACCAACAAAACACTTGTTTAACCAACAGAACACTTGTTCAACCAAAAACACTTGTTCAACCATTAAAACACTTGTTCAACAAACAAATCACTTGTTCAGCCAAACAACAACAAAACACTTGTTTCAACCAAACAAAATAACTTGGCTTAACAACAAAACATTTATTCCACCAACAAAACACTTGTTCAACCAACAAAACGCCACTTGTTAAAACAACAAAACACTTGTTCAACCAAAAAACACTCGTTTAACAAACAAAACACTTGTTTAATCAACAAAACACTCGTTCAACAGAAAAAAAAGACTTGTTTAACCAACAAAACTCTTGTTCAACCAACAAAACACTTGTTCAACCAACAAACCCCTTTTTAAACCAACAAAACACTTGTTCAACTAACAAAACACTTGTTCAACCAACAAAACACTTGTTCAACCAACAAAACACTTGTTCAACCAACAAATTACTTGTTCAACCAACAAATTACTTGTTCAACCAACAAAACACAATATTTTCCGTTTATAACATCATTGTGGATGCACAGAATCTTTCCATCAGTCAACAGCCATTCACTGCATACTGCTTCACGATTGACTGTGGAATACATTTGTTGACGTCACATACCTTGTTTTTCAAATTAACTCTACAAACAAGGTGTAGTAAGACTTTATAAACACCATGCTGAATGTTCTACAGCCTCAAGGGTTCCCCATCCAGGTACTATTATTTTAGTTCACCTCATTTTGGTGGAATCCAATAGTTTCTAAGTACAGTTCAATATCATATTGGGTTAGCATTAGGGTTAGAGTTAGTCAACGCTCATTTCGCACCGCAACACCCCTCTAGTTGGACTTTTCCTGATAACTCTTAGATTCCCTGAGATGGTATAAACTAAAAGGAAAGGACTTTAACTGTTTATTGTTGTTGTTTTTCCCGCTAAATGGAGAGGCTGTGTATGACGTGTTTCTTCTTCTTCGATCCTTTTGTCAGAAAACTTATATCAGGAGGCCGGTAGCCTTTATGAAAGCTATCGTGCAATCCATATCCTCTCGTGTACCATACAGTTTTGTCTTCAGTGTGGTTGGAACAGGCCAGATTGCGTCTCTGTTGTCAGCTTACAGTTGAGAGTTTTGGAGCACATGCTCAGCATTTTCAGGTGCCACGCTGCAGGGACACGTCTCCGTATTTCCTACACCGATTAATTTGAACGTATGTTGACGAAATCTGCTGTGCCCAGTCCTTTGTCTGAATATAATACACTGTCCCTCTCTAGAGAGGCGATGAAGTGAGTCTTGGAGAGAAAATCTGGTGTAGGTATCCAGCCACCTTTCTTGGATACTAGATTGTATTAGTGTTTTCATCTCTTGGTGGGTTTAGTCGCTTTTTGGTTGTACCATGTCACTGCCGCTTCTGGCCAATCTGTCCGCTATTTCATTGCCTTCCAAGCCACAGTGACCTGGAATCCACTGCAGTACAGATTGTTCTACCGAAGAGCCTAAGTAAATCAGCTGTTGCGTCAAGTCTACAAACTGAGTGTCTTTTGGGTTAACAATTGCTTGTAGAACTGACATAGCATCAGTCAGAAAGACCACTCTGCTATATTTGCTGTGCTGTTGTCCATTCAGGAAAGAACATGCCGCTAGAAGTGCTTCTGCCTTTGCTCTGTAATTGGAGGAATATGAACCTGTTGGTACAGCCTGGTTGATTTTTAAACCATTTGGGCATTCTATGTATATTCCTCCTCCTCCGTCTCTTACTGCTCTCTTGGCTGAACCATCTGTATACACTAGAATCCAACTCTGGTGTGGATAAAGTCTATTGATCTCTCCTTTTGTAGTTGATTTCATATCAGTGCTGCTCATTGATGATTTGGAGGAGACCCCTGTTACAGTGGTTCTGTTGGTAGGCTATCCATAAGCCAAGCGGGGCAATCGTTGTAAGGTTTAAGTGGAACATTTGGTATTATGGGAGGGAGTTTAAGGACAGCGAGCTTGGCATTTGCGTTCTTAATAAAACAGGTTCTCTTTAGTCTAGCCTTCTGGGGTTTCTGCAGTCGGCTGTACATGGGTTGTTCTTGAAAGTGGTTGTATTTGGAGAGCTGGGTGAGGATCTTTGTGTCTCTCCTATCTTCCAGATTATGGAGACCAGTAATTGTTTCCATATCTGATATGGGCATGGAGCGCATTGCCCCTGTCATAATACGGAGAGCATGGTTTTGGATCTTTGAGACTTTCTGAAAATTTGATTTAGCTGCTGTGCCCCAAGCAGCTATTCCATATTCTAGTGTTGGCCTCACATAGCCTGTATAGGTCCTCTTAAGGACATTGAGGTTTCCCCCCCCCCCCCCAGTCTGTTCCAGCTAACTTCCTCATCAGTTGTGTTCTCTTGAGTCCCTTGCTCTGTGTCTTTTCTATCTGTTTTCTCCATGTGAGTCTTGGGTCAAAGGTTACTCCTAAATATGACAGTGAGTCATCATGTATCAGTGCCTGGCTGCCATATCTAAGTGAAACTTTCTGGGGTTTGGTAGAGAGACTGAAAATGGTGTGTGTGGTTTTGGCCCCATTTACAGGCATGTACCAGCTATTGGACCACCTTCAAGGGATTCTTGAAGCCTTGTCTGTGCGTTTTCAGTGTCCTCCTCTGAACTCAGAAGCGCCAGATCATCGGCACCAGACAGGGAGAATTAGTAGGCAGGTGGGACGCTAGAGCAAGGGACCTAACTCATCAAATGTATTTTGTTATAGCTATTCAACACGTCAAAGTGAAAGTGGAGATGATCGACTTAACTGCACTGAGTTTTACCCTATGAAGCTCGGCCTCTCTCACAGAACGGCTAGGTGTCTGTCAAAAGCATTACACAAGGCACGAACTCTCTAGCTTTAGGACGAATCCCTAGAAAATTGACCCCATAAACTAAACCAGCCGTTCGGAAAAAGAACATAAGACCTTCAGGATGTGAGGGAATTGTCATGACCTCTTTGTCACAGACAATGTTGAACATTAAAACCTTTTGGAGTGAGAGAGCCAATAGACAGATAAAACGATTCTCAAGAGACTTGCGGACCCTGCTATCGAAATGGCTACACTTAATGACCGTTACCTACATGTGGAAAACACTTCGTTGACCCTAAGTTTAAAAAAAAAAAAGGTAGGCACTGGTTTTAGGGCATTGTTTGTCTTGCTAAAGCTGCATGAGAATTCTGCAAACATGCCAAGCCATCTCAATCTTATTTCATTGATAACGTTTGACAAAACAGAAACCATTTCTTCCACTGAAGACTTTTGTCCAAATCACTGAAGCGTTTAATGCAACCAACGAATTTTAACTTCTGAGGCTTAATGCTGTTTATCAGCTAGTTTTCTTGAGTGTTAATGGTCTTTTTTTATTTTAAATGTGATAAGTTTCTTCCGCTCTATTCACTGCAACATTTAATTTCGAAATACCTGATTTTCTTCTTCAGTAATTGTGAAACAATTCATCTCTCCTATCCGTATCCACGGCCAGAAAATATGCATGGTATCAAAATATTTACTTCTTTATGTTTGCTGGAATTTTTCCGTAGGCTGTTAATATTTTTTCCACTTTTTTAATCCCGACACACATGTGTAAGCACGAACAATCATTGCAGGCATTCACTCAATCACCACCATTCATTAATGGCCCGACTGCAGTCAGTCAAGTTTTGACACCCACATCTGCTGCTCTATACAACATTTAAGATCAACAAATTCTTTTCCGGTTGAAATTGCACGGGGGAATTAACTAGTTTATTCAAAAGATCTGAGCAAAGAACACCCCCTTCAGTAGCTGCTTGTCCGGTACACGTCTCTGCAAACTGCCAGGAGAATTTGATCAATTTTTTCAGCAATACATTGGGGAAAATGGGGGGGGGGGGGGCTAGGGGTAGGGGGCTTAAATATTTTGTAAATAATTGGGAGCAATATATTTTTGAGGCTTAAATAATTTATAAATGTTTGGAGGAATACATTTTTGGGGCAAAATAATTTGTATATATTTGGGGGCCTATATCTTTAGGCCTAAAATACTTTGTATATAATTGGGGCAATACATTTTAGAGCTAAATTATTTTATAAATAATTGGGTTAATTTTGAGGCAATATCTTTAGAGCCGCAAGGACCAGAGGACCAAGCTGAGATGAGATAAGTATGAGAGTCACACAGTGGAAAAGATTGGAAATCTCAGCGTGGGATATTCTCAAATACAACAGAAGGTGCAGGGCATACAGTCTTCGTCGTGAATGTGACAGTTCAATGGTTTGAAATGAATTCTATCCCTATTGTATACTTGTGGATTTCAAACTGTATGACAGATATGACCAATAAAGATTACGGTCATGTATTTTAGTACCCGTGTTTCCATAGCGAAATACACACTCCGTTCAGAGGTTAGAGTTAAGATTCCCGGCATAGTAGCTATAGCTTTCGATGTTTGTGCTGTTTAATGTGTCCTTCCATCTCTTTACTTCTTTCTATGAGTGCCAATTAATACATTGTCTGTATATATATATATATATATATATATATATATATATATATATATATATATATATATATATATATATATATATATATATATGTGTATGTGTGTGTGTGTGTGTGTGTGTGTGTGCGTGTGTGTTTATATATATATATATATATATATATATATATATGTGTGTGTGTGTGTGTGTGTTATATATGTATATATATATATATATATATATATATATATATATATATATATATATATATATATATATATAAACTGCATAATTGTCCTCTATTCGTTAAATATATAACCAACTCCGTAAACACAGAGACGTAATCTGTTGATGTCAAGCATGCAGCGAAAGCCAGATAATTATCTCTTGTCTTGAGTTGTGAGGGTCTCGGGTTCGTTCTGGGAAAGGGGGAAAAGATAAATCCACTACCCACTAAAAACGCATGTTTTTTTAAAAAGCAGGTCGCGATAAGAGATACTTCAACTAGCTTCTCATGGGAACAGTCAGTCGAGTTACCTTGGGGCGACTGCTGCAGCTGCTTCAGAGGACTGAGCACGCATGGGAATGGTAGGCGGTCTGCTAGAGAGAACACATCATCATCATCATTATCATTTGCTTAATGACAATTTTTTTTAAAACTATAATTTCAAATGCAGTGGTACCTCGGGTCACAAACTTAATTTGCTCTCTGACTCCATTGAAATCAGTTTAATTAATCAGTTCTGCCGCCCCAGTAAGCGGTCACAGCGAGCAAATTTAAGTGCAACTGATGCTGTTTGTTAGCCGACCAAAGCAATGTTTTTGCGTTCGTGAGCCGAGACACCTCTTGAGGGTCCAGTCAAAATTGTTTCGGTAATTGTTTTCGTCAGTCAATTTGTCGTGAATAGATACGGTTTTTTTTTTTTTAAATCACGGTCAGAAGGAGTGACCTGGGGACTTGATTTGACACTCAAGAAGCAGAGGAAAGGCTAGAGGAACTTACAATGAAACTGCTTTTGGTACCATTGGAATTGGTACTCTCCGCTGGCTGCTAAAGATGGGAACGGAGCGCTTATGGGAGTGTCCCAGGTGCTTTGATGTCGGGTTTTAAGTAAACTAAACTGTGTGTTTATTATCTTTGTCCCCCTCCCATTTTCCACTTTAAACTGTTCGAGTTTCGAGTTGCCATACCCTTTAGATTCCAGCGCCTTTGGTGCCCAATGCACTGTGACGTCTATTCTGATAACAGTACATATGCAGGTCGTGTTACAACAGGAGCGAACCTTATCTCTTCAAATTGCCACCACAGGTATCCGTATCCAAGATAGATAACCCACTGCATGTTCATCTATTTCCCGTCGCTCCAAGTGACAGCCCAATAAGGGGCTGTAAATCTTGAGGTATGTTTGCAACAAGGAACCTTATCTGGAGTTGTTCGAGTTGTACTTGACATAAGTAATCGTTTGGTAAGTGGGTGAAAGGCACCATGTCATAGTGTCATATCACTGGAGGGCGCAACGAGCTGTTGTTTTTGTTGCTGCAACAACCACTCATAGGAATCAAATGTACGTGGTCGACTTACATAAACTCGCATGGGGCCCCTATACTCGTAGCAAGTTCCCAGCGGGTCCATATGTTTACGCGGCACTGATTCGATGTCAGTTCGGGACTGGAGACAGGGTGTGGAGGAAGGGGGTTGGAAAAAAACAACAACAGAGAAATATACCAAAAATAATCAATGATTAAGTTAAAAGGGTTGGGGTGGGGTTGGGTGGGGGGGGGGGTGAGGGATGACAAAGATTATAAGATCATTGGCACCTTTCCGTCTTTCCAGACGATAGTGTTATATTGCGTTATGAGGAGGCATGAGACTCACAGCCCATGGCGATGGCGAGTATGACTAGCAAGACCCGCCCCTGTCAAGAAAAGTCTTCCACAATGACAGCATGGGATTTCAGGACCATTGTTTACAACATTTGTGTTTAATCCATTTCTTTTTAAACGCTCAGCTTTCATCCTTTCTGCAATCATTTCTTCCTTCAGTCTCATTCCCTTCCTGATATGCCCTTTCCACACCACACGGTCCATGGCATTTTGTTCCCATAAGTCAGTCTCAATACCTGTATCATTCATGTCCCGCTTGCATACATTTTTTTAACGTAGTAGAGGTTGGCCTCGACATCTTCATCCTGTCTTTAATTCACCATAAAGAATGTCCTTAGGGACTCTGCCATTCTCCAGGTGTGACCCAGCCACCTGAGCCTTCGTAGATTTAGCATGGAAAAGACTGTTGTGGTACCTGCTCTTTCCAGTACCTCAGTGTTTGCGATTAAGGCCAGTGATGAAGTTCCTCCTCTCCATAGCACAAAGCCTGGGCAGTATTGTAGAGACCATATGTTGCCCATGCATAATGATCCCTCCCTCGACCTGCCTTGTTTACTCCAAAGGAAAGGTAAAACCAGTACATTTGGAACAAGGCAGGCTTCAGAAGCTGCCGGATCAGAAGAGCAGTGCTCTATCTGTCCACCTGTCAGGGCTTCCCTCCTAGACCAGCTGCCAGCAAAGGCGAAGGGCCTGGTCTGCCCTGCTATAACACAAAGTTTTCAGGTTGCATTTCCTCTTCCTAGGATAAGGCTAGTATCCTCCCCAATGCGCTCCTCCGCCCGAAGCCGTTGGCACAATATGGGATGTTTGGTTAGTGTACGCCGCCCAGCCTTCAGCGTAACAGAAGACAGGTGGTACCGGCTTCTGTTGCAAAGATTATAAACACAGTTTATTTTGTGATGAGCAGACAAAGGTAGAATTATACAAATTAAATCACAAGGACAATAAATAATGAGACAGCCAATAACACAGTCGTAACTTCCTTGTAAAATAACACAGGCGTAAACGTTCAATTCAAATCAAATATGTTCTTTATAATTGTCCGTGTCTACTATTTCATGTTTCGCCTACCGAATTTTCACACGCTCTAAAGTCAACTTTTATTGTTCTTCTAGTCCAAAGTCTCAAATTCATGACTAAGAGGTTTTTCATTCGATTCTTGACACTGCTAGTTCCGTGTATTTGTCCTTTCATACCGATACAGAAGACGCGCTTTCAATACTTGAAATATTTGAATGCTGTATTAGAAACCACTTGTCGCAACTACTGGAGGCTCGTTCCCTGTTTGTTTTCACTCAATGGTTCTCAGCTTTGTTCTCAAAGGTCCTGTCTTCGAATCTAGAATTTCGCATGGCCAACTAGACACTGTTATTGCCCACCGCACGGATGTCTGAGCTGTTGTAATGAAGCGTTAGATGTTCGCCTGCCGGCCTCACGGCCTTTGGCTGGAAACTGCCTCGTGACGGATATTTGTTCTTCAAAACTGGCTCCCATGTCGACCCCTCCCAGGTCACTCCTCCCACATCGACCCATGTTACAATGTGCACATCACGTCCAGGGTGATGTTGGCTCCTTCAGCCATCGAGTGCCCAATGGGTAATACAAATATGAGCCTAGTATCATATGTCGATGAGACACTGGAGTAAAAAGGGTTCCTTTTAACTTGGAGATGGAGAAAGGAAGAAGAAGAAGAAAAAGAAGAAGAAGGAGTAAGAGAACAGTTTTATAGAAAACGAGAAGAACCATAAAGCGTTACAAAATTAGAGTAAGACAGAAAATATTGCAAAAAGAGATAACTGATACGGATAGGTTTATAGAAAGAAAGAACAAACAAAAAGTTGTCCAGAAAGACATAAAAGAGACAGAAAGTTTCACATAAATAGAGAGCTGAGACGGAAGGTGTTATAGGCAAAAAAAGGGAACTAAGACACATAATGTTAAAGAAAAACAGATCAGACAGGGTTACAAAAAGAGCAATTAGACCAAAAGTTTTACAAAAAGATCAAAGACGAGAAAGAGGACATTAGGCAGAAGACATTAGAAAGTGCGATAACAAAGAACTAAGACAAAATGTGTTACAGAAACAGAGCCCTGAAACAGAAGGGTTAACGTCCTCTGAGGTCGCACGGTAATTCTCCTCAGTGGCAACTGAGAGTTACGCCCTTTAGCCCGCTACAAGCCAGAAGGACATAATTAGAGCCCATTAATTCATTTCATGTTGTACACCCAAAAACATGAGGACCCAAGGGGACTGAACACTACCCAGGGGACACAACCTCAGTCAGTGCGAGTGATCTCCCCATGTTTCACGTCTGCTCGATAGACAACAAGACGGACCGGCAATCTGTGGACTTCTTCTCCCGATCAATCTATTTTAATTTCTCCATTTTGGACGGTTTTAGACTGTTAATATTTGCACAGCCTCATCAGGTGAAGCTGCCAGGATGTGTACTTTTATTGTTGGAACGGTGTGAAGTGCTTTTCAATTTGTAAAATTCAGTTTGTTTATGGTTTAACTTGGTGAGAAGTCTTGGTTACGGTTCTGTGGTTAGGTAAGTTCCGCTGTTTTGTCGCTAGATGTTTCCAATGTTGTCTGATTCTGTGCTAGTTTAAACAGTAAATAATATTTACCCGATAAATATACATTAGTATAATCGTTTATAATTACCACTCACAATCTATACGATCAATCTCTCAGGTGTCGCCTCCACAATAAAGGTTGGCCGCAGTTCATCTCCAAAAAAAGGCAATCTCAGATTAATTTAAATATTCACAAAAACAGTTTACATTATATGATTATATTTCTTTCTTTCTTTCTTTCTTTCTTTCTTTCTTTCTTTCTTTCTTTCTTTCTTTCTTTCTTTCTTTCTTTCTTTCTTTCTTTCTTTCTTTCTTTCTTTCTTTCTTTCTTTCTTTCTTTCTTTCTTTCTTCTTCTTCTTCTTCTTCTTCTTCCCCATTCTCCTCCTCCTCCTCCTCCTCCTCCTCCTCATCCTCCTCCTACTCCTCCTACATTCACATTCACCGGCTGTAAACCCCGGCGCAAAGTTCTTGTTGTTCGTCTACTTCTGGACTTAAGTCTTGTCCCAGAACGCTTGATTTATGCGTGCAGATCCGATTTTTATGTCGGACTTATTTGTATGCAGATTGTTGGTTCCTAGCATCTTAGGTAGACGCACTCCGATTTCAAGGGAAGCATAGTCGTCTGTTACAACATGTTTGTTCAGGGCGGTGAGTCTGTTCAGCAACCCCCCGTCCCCTCCCCCACCCAAAACAAATAGACGGCTTGTGATTCTGCCTCTGATTGTTATGTGGTATTTTATTATTTTTCCTTTAATTGCTACCGGGCATTTTGTAATTCTTCCTCTAATCTCTACATGAAATCTTGTGATTTTTCTCTAATCTCTGCACAAAATCTTATGATTTTCTCTAATCCCTACAGGAAAACTTCTGATTTGTGATTTTTCTGTTAGGCTTAAAGGTGCAGATATTACTGGCCTGCTGTAAACCATAATATTTCAACACCCTTTCAATGGGGGAGGGACAGGCCTAAGCCTTGTTTAAGTCTGTAAAGTTGTTACATGGATAAATCTGTGTAATATAGCATATTTGTAACATGGATCACTCGGTGTAATATAGGATATTTGTTACATGAGGGATTCGGTGTAATATAGGATATTTGTTACATGAGTGACTCGGTGTAATATAGCATATTTGTTACATGAGGGACTCTGTGTAATATAGCATGTTTGTTACTACATAGGTGAATCTGTGTAAAGGCGCATAGTTGTTGCATAGGTGAATCTGTGTAGTGTGAGGAAGTTGTTTCATTTCTGAACCTATATAATATGGCAGTGTTGTTAAGTGTGTGGCAGTATAAATAGAACACTTGTTACACTTGTGACAGTATAAATAGAACACTTGTGGCAGTATAAATAGAACACTTGTGACAGTATAAATAGAACACTTGTGACAGTATAAATAGAACACTTGTGACAGTATAAATAGAACACTTGTGGCAGTATAAATAGAACACTTGTGACAGTATAAATAGAACACTTGTGACAGTATAAATAGAACACTTGTGACAGTATAAATAGAACACTTGTGACAGTATAAATAGAACACTTGTGACAGTATAAATAGAACACTTGTGACACTTGTGACACTTGTGACAGTATAAATAGAACACTTGTGACACTTGTGACACTTGTGACAGTATAAATAGAACACTTGTGACAGTATAAATAGAACACTTGTGGCAGTATAAATAGAACACTTGTGACAGTATAAATAGAACACTTGTGACAGTATAAATAGAACACTTGTGACACTTGTGACACTTGTGACAGTATAAATAGAACACTTGTGACACTTGTGACACTTGTGACAGTATAAATAGAACACTTGTGACACTTGTGACACTTGTGACAGTATAAATAGAACACTTGTGACACTTGTGACACTTTGTGACAGTATAAATAGAACACTTGTGACAGTATAAATAGAACACTTGTGGCAGTATAAATAGAACACTTGTGACAGTATAAATAGAACACTTGTGACAGTATAAATAGAACACTTGTGACACTTGTGACACTTGTGACAGTATAAATAGAACACTTGTGACAGTATAAATAGAACACTTGTGACAGTATAAATAGAACACTTGTGACACTTGTGACACTTGTGACAGTATAAATAGAACACTTGTGACAGTATAAATAGAACACTTGTGACAGTATAAATAGAACACTTGTGGCAGTATAAATAGAACACTTGTGACAGTATAAATAGAACACTTGTGACAGTATAAATAGAACACTTGTGACACTTGTGACACTTGTGACAGTATAAATAGAACACTTGTGACACTTGTGACAGTATAAATAGAACACTTGTGACAGTATAAATAGAACACTTGTGACAGTATAAATAGAACACTTGTGACAGTATAAATAGAACACTTGTGACAGTATAAATAGAACACTTGTGACAGTACAGTATAAATAGAACACTTGTGACAGTATAAATAGAACACTTGTGACAGTATAAATGAACACTTGTGACAGTATAAATAGAACACTTGTGACAGTATAAATAGAACACTTGTGACAGTATAAATAGAACACTTGTGACAGTATAAATAGAACACTTGTGACAGTATAAATAGAACACTTGTGACAGTATAAATAGAACACTTGTGACAGTATAAATAGAACACTTGTGACAGTATAAATAGAACACTTGTGACAGTATAAATAGAACACTTGTGACAGTATAAATAGAACACTTGTGACAGTATAAATAGAACACTTGTGACACTTGTGACAGTATAAATAGAACACTTGTGACAGTATAAATAGAACACTTGTGACAGTATAAATAGAACACTTGTGACACTTGTGACAGTATAAATAGAACACTTGTGACAGTATAAATAGAACACACTTGTGACAGTATAAATAGAACACTTGTGACAGTATAAATAGAACACTTGTGACAGTATAAATAGAACACTTGTGACAGTATAAATAGAACACTGTGTGACAGTATAAATAGAACACTTGTGACAGTATAAATAGAACACTTGTGACAGTATAAATAGAACACTTGTGACAGTATAAATAGAACACTTGTGACAGTATAAATAGAACACTTGTGACAGTATAAATAGAACACTTGTGACAGTATAAATAGAACACTTGTGACAGTATAAATAGAACACTTGTGACAGTATAAATAGAACACTTGTGACAGTAAAAAAAGAATATTTGTTATGTGGGTGATTCTGTGTAATATGATGAACAGTTGTGACAGTATAAATAGAACACTTGTGACAGTATAAATAGATGGCACTGTGTTAGAACAGTGTGTGACAGTATAAATAGAACACTTGTTACACTTGTGACAGTATAAATAGAACACTTGTTACACTTGTGGCAGTATAAATAGAACACTTGTTACACTTGTGACAGTATAAATAGAACACTTGTTACACTTGTGACAGTATAAATAGAACACTTGTTACACTTGTGACAGTATAAATAGAACACTTGTGACAGTATAAATAGACACAACACTTGTGTATAAATAGACACTTGTGGCAGTATAACACTTGTGACACATAAATAGAACACTTGTGGACAGTATAGAAATAGAACACTAAATGAACACTTGTGACAGTATAAATAGAACACTTGTTACACTTGTGACAGTATAAATAGAACACTTGTTACACTTGTGACAGTATAAATAGAACACTTGTGGCAGTATAAATAGAACACTTGTTACACTTGTGACAGTATAAATAGAACACTTGTTACACTTGTGACAGTATAAATAGAACACTTGTGGCAGTATAAATAGAACAATAGAAGTATAAATAGAACACTTGTGACAGTATAAATAGAACACTTGACAGTATAAATAGAACACTTGTGACACTACTTGTGACAGTATAAATAGAACACTTGTGACAGTATAAATAGAACACTTGTGACAGTATAAATAGAACACTTGTGACAGAACACTTGTGACAGTATAAATAGAACACTTGTGACAGTATAAATAGAACACTTGTAGACACTTGTGACAGTATAAATAGAACACTTGTGACAGTATAAATAGAACACTTGTGACAGTATAAATAGACAGTATAAATAGAACACTTGTGACAGTATAAATAGAACACTTGTGACAGTATAAATAGAACACTTGTGACAGTATAAATAGAACACTTGTGACAGTATAAATAGAACACTTGTGACAGTATAAATAGAACACTTGTGACAGTATAAATAGAACACTTGTGACAGTATAAATAGAACACTTGTGACACTTGTGACAGTATAAATAGAACACTTGTGACAGTATAAATAGAACACTTGTGACAGTATAAATAGAACACTTGTGACAGTATAAATAGAACACTTGTGACAGTATAAATAGAAGAACACACTTGTGACAGTATAAATAGAACACTTGTGACAGTATAAATAGACACACTTGTAGAACACTTGTGGACAGTATAAATAGAACACTTGTGACAGTATAAATAGAACACTTGTGACAGTGCAGTATAAATAGAACACTTGTTACACTTGTGACAGTATAAATAGAACACTTGTTACACTTGTGACAGTATAAATAGAACACTTGTTACACTTGTGGCAGTATAAATAGAACACTTGTTACACTTGTGGCAGTATAAATAGAATATTTGTTACGTGGGTGATTCTGTGTAATAAAATGTAGTTGTTAAATGAATAATCAGATAACATGGAAGAGCTTGTAACATGACATATTTGTTCAATGGGTCATTTTGAAACTTTAGAAATTTTAATAAATGAGTGAATGTATATATAGCATAAATGTTAAAGTATTTGACTCCATGTTAGAAGAAGTTAAGTGTACAATGGTTGACTCTGTGTCTCCATGTTACATGATAGATCTGTACAGTGGTTGACTACTCCGTGTTACATGGCAAGAACTGTACAATGGTTGACTCAATGTTACATGGTAAAACTGTACACCTGTGCAATGGTTAATTACATGTTCCATGGTAAAACTGTACACCTGTGCAATGGTTAACTACATGTTACATGGTAAAACTGTACACCTGTGCAATGGTTAATTACATGTTACATGGTAAAACTGTACACTGGTTGACTCCTCCATGTTACATGGTAAAGCTGTACACCTTTACAATGGTTAATTACATGTTACATGGTAAAACTGTACAGTGGTTGACCCCATGTTACATGGGGAAACTACAGTGGTTGACTCAATGTTACATAGTAAAAAATGACAATGTTTGACTCCATGTTACAAGGTAAAAGTGTACAAAGGTTGGCTCCATGTTACATGGTAAAACTGTTCAATGGTTAACTCCATGTTACATGGTAAAACTGTTCAATGGTTAACTCCATGTTACATTGTAAAACTTAACAATGATTGACTCCATGTTACATGGTAAATCTGTACGAACGGTTGACTCTATGTTACATGGTAAAACTGTACACTGGTTGATTCCATGTTACATGGTAAAACTGTAAAGTGGTTGACTCCATGTTACATGGTAAAACTGTACAGTGGTTGACTTCATGTTATATGGTAAAACTGTACACTGGTTGACTTCATGTTATATGGCAAAACTGTACACTGGTTGACTCTTCCATGTTACATGGTAAAACTGTACACTGGTTGACTTCATGTTATATGGTAAAACTGTACACTGGTTGACCCCATGTTATGTGGTAAAACTGTACACTGGTTGACCCCATGTTACATGGTTAAACTGTACACTGGTTGACCCCATGTTACATGGTAAAACTGTACACTGGTTGACCTCATGTTATATGGCAAAACTGTACACTGGTCGACTCCTCCATGTTATATGGTAAAACTGTACACTGGTCGACTCCTCCATGTTACATGGTAAAACTGTACACTGGTCGACTCCTCCATGTTACATGGTAAAACTGTACACTGGTCGACTCCTCCATGTTACATGGTAAAACTGTACACTGGTTGACCCCATGTTATATGGTAAAACTGTACACTGGTCGACTCCTCCATGTTACATGATAAAACTGTACACTGGTCGACTCCTCCATGTTACATGGTAAAACTGTACACTGGTTGACTCCTCTATGTTACATGGTAAAACTGTACAGTGGTTGACTCCATGTTACATGGTAAAACTGTATGATTTGTGACTCCATAAAGCCTGGTCAAATTACACATTCGCTTTGTGTTAATTATAATTAAATAGTTGTTTCATCAGTTTGATTCCTGCTAATGTGTCTCTAACCAAAACAAGTTTATGTTGAATTTCACAGTTTGCTCCCATAGGTTAGACATCAGCCCTTGCATAAAAATGTTCAGTTACATTGTCAGCTAGATAAATGTAAACAGACACGGTTGACTGTAGGCTTTACATTGATAAATACCTGTTAAACAGACGAGGTGAGCTAGAAGTGATAGAGTCTTTCAGTGAACATAGTAGTAAATTAAACACTGATACACATTTTGGCTATAATTAGGATGTGTAAAGTTTTGTTTTTAAGTTATTAATTTATTTTTAAATTGAAATATTGGTAATCAGTACTTGTCATTTACTTTGTTTTTTTCTTTATCTTTATCTTCATCTTTTTCTTTGTCTTCTTCTTCTTCTTCTTCTTCTTCTTCTTCTTCTTCTTCTTCTTCTTCTTCTTCTTCTTCTGTATGTTCACTGGCTGTAAACTTTGGTTAAAAGTTCTGGTTGCTCATCCACTTCTGGATTTTACTTTTGTTCCAGAACTTCAGTTTGTTCATTCAAATTCATTTTACAGATCTAGCTTATTTGTAAATATACTGTTGGTTCCTTGCCTTACAGGCAGAGGCACCCCGGCTTGGAAGGAAGCCCCTAATTACACCTGTCTCACAACATGCTTGTTAGGTAGCCCCCCCCCCCCCCCCCCCCACCTTTTCCCCCATCTGTAGGGCCCTGAAACCCACACAGGGAATTTATTCTGATTATTTAGTATGGCGTAGATTATAAATTACTTGTAACAGATTGTACGAATATGGATTGTTAGGGTCAGTATATGTTAAAAGTACTTTTTAAATAGTTATGATAACCATATTGTGTAATTTAACTTTGGTAATATTTCAAGTACCCTGGAATACGAATATTTTATCTTGAGATATATTAAAACCTCTCGACAAACTATTGTTCTTGTGAACATACAGAGAATCCCACCAGATATGTTTATTTTTGCAGAGTTTTGTTCTTTTGTAAATTCCTACCCCCAGATGTCTTCACAGGACAATCCAACATTTTAGAGGGTGGTAAGACAGAGTTTTCACTGTTAAGATAAGAACTGACATCATAGTATTCAGGTAATCCCATAAGCACTCCATTCTTATCTTCAGCAGCCAGCAAAGAGTTCCAATTCATATGATGCTAGTAGCAGTTGGATTATATGCCAGTCTTGCCTTTCCGCTGAGTGTAGAGTGTTAGCTAGATAAACTGGTCATTAATAGCTGTATCAATTTTGCCTTTCCTCTGAGTGTAGTGTTAGCTAGATAAACTGATCATTAATAGCTGTATCAATTTTGTCTTTCCTCTGAGTGTAGTGTTAGCTAGATAAACTGATCATTAATAGCTGTATCAATTTTGCCTTTCCTCTGAGTGTAGTGTTAGCTAGATCAACTGATCATTAATAGCTGTATCAGTTTTGCCTTTCCTCTGAGTGTAGAGTGTTAGCTAGATAAACTGATCATTAATAGCTGTACCATTCTTTCTAGATCTAATTGATCTATTTGTGCCTCCAGATTGTTCACTTTCTCCCAAAGAGCCCTAATCGCCTCTAGCTTGTCATGCGTAAATTCATCATCCATTGGTGCATAACCAGCCTCTATGTCTGCCTGCTCCTTTCCCAACACTCCTGCATGACCCGAGAAAATAACTGAAGAATACCCAGGACCACTGAAGCGATGCTTACCACTTTGCACATATGCCTATCTCCACATGTCCCAACATGCATTTTGAGTTTGTTACGATCACGACATGTGTGTGCAGCTGGTTCCCAGGCCAGCAGAATGCTACAGTGACTGCTTCCACCTCCATTCTTAAACTGTTGTAGTAGCATATGCTAGACTTTGTTGTACTGGATATTTTAAAAAGACCAGATGGAATAGAGAAGTTGTAGTAGTTTGATTGTTGAGATAGACTGGGCACTGTAAATTTTCCATGAGTCTGATAAGGATATTTGAATTGTGCCTATCGCTATAAATGATCCACCACTTTGATGAAGATGATTTTATTAGGCTTGATTATGTTCTCTGATCTTCTTCTAATCCTTCTACTCCTTCTACTGCTTCACTTCCTTCTTTGTCTGCTCTCTTTCTCTACATTCATCCCACCTCTTTATCTTGAGTTCTTCGGATCCTGTTAAAATTTTCCATCTCCTTTTTCTCCCTTATTTGGTTACATGTGCAATCACCTAGTGACTATCCAATCTTGTGTCATTTTATAGTGCAGAAATACCATTCCCACTTACACAGCGTATCACCAGACACCCAGACAACAACCCAACCGTGTTTCTATGTTATCTCAGTCTGCACATTTCTGCACCAGTGCACCTGTGCCGTCTTGATTCCTGGCTTGACTGCCAGGATTGGCTCCTGTAGGCGTTCACTGTCCGCCTGACATGACTGATAGTTGTGAAGTCTGCTGAATTAAACTTAGTCAAGAACCGACATCAGGTCACCGCAGTGTAACGGCTAGACGCTCGCCTATGGATCCCAAGGTCGTGGATTCAGATCCACATGGAGCCGGTTTTTTTTTTTTCTTTTCCAAACATGATTTCAGGTCGTGGGTCGACACAGCTTTAAATGTGTACCAGATAAACCCTGGGAAGTAAAGGCGTTACCGCGTCGCCACTTGAAAACCACAGCACTTGATACATCCCCAAAAGCACCCAATCCCCATCTCCAGCATCCAGCGCAGTTCCAGTTTCACCAACAGACTGATGTGCCTTGCCTTTGCCCTGCGTGTTGAGTGTCACTGAGTCTCTACAGATGTGGATTACAGAAGACAGGTCATATTTCCTGGAAACAAAACAGGATGGCTACAACGGATGTCTAGCACAGTCTATCTGTCCTGCTTGTAAAGACATTCTTCTCGGTCATGACTCGCAGGCTCACATAGTACTTGATGGAGAACATGTACACTGATCGGTTTGATTCAACATCGTTACGTCGATTCAAAAGGGTGCCATAGCAGGCGTCTTCAGGTGCCTTGAGCATTAGTCCCATTATCTCCAGGCTTGACAGAGAGCGAAGAGAAGTCGAATCTAAACGTTGTATAATTGCACGTCATCAACACTTATGGGTCAGCCTCTCATTAGCTATTGCTGCAGGTCCTTCGCATGTTCCGAATTCCATCAGAGAATGTTGTTCTTTAACTTTTCTCTTTTGCGTTGTTTTTGTGCAATATATTGGGCACATCTTTTTTTTTTTTTCTTGGGGGGGGGGGGGGGGTGGGGGGGGGGCGGGGGACACAATGAACTAAGAAATACTAAGATGCCCAAGACAGACGCTGAGACAGACGTCTCTAGGACTGGACTGATTGACTGACTGACTGACTTTCTACCCCACCAGGACATCACACAAGCGATAAACACCCGATGACACAAAGTGCCACCATGTGGATGAGGATCACCGTGGAGAGGTCCCAGAAACCGCGTTCAGACAGTTGGCCATATTGACAGCCTGCCTATATTGCGGCCCCTGGCAAAAGCCAGAGTGGGGCTTCAAATAACAAAAAATTACGTCCTGAAAAGGACATAGGGAATAGTTTATTAGCAAGAGGACTGGACTAGATTTCAACCATGATATTGAAGCTATTACACAGGAAAGAACCGAGTTGAGGAATAGATTTCGAGCCTTATTTGACATGTAACAGTTCAATGCGTATATGGCGATGGTGATGATGGTGATGATGATGATTAAGGCTTTATCTGTTCAGCTTTTTAATATTTCGCTTACCTATTTTTAAAATTAATTTCAACAACTCTCTTTTCATTCCCAGGCCCTTAAGGGCCATTTAAAAAATGTATTTCATCATCATCATCTCATCTTCATCTTCTTGCAGCGACGAGGTGAAGTGTAAATTGCGGGAATGGGTCGGTTTCTGTATATTTGAGTTACTATAAACTTCGTTATCCCCTTAGTGCATGTGTGTGTGTGTCTGTGTTCTTTCTCTGGAGAGCGGCTGGCCTATGTTCGAATCCTCCGTAAGGTTGCGTTTTCCTTTTCTACCAGGGGCATACACAATCCTGACTTTCTTAGTCCGTAGCCATGCGGTCTTTAATTTCACACCACTCCCCCCCCCCCCCACTCCCCTTTTTTTCACCCTGCTCTGACCCTGCTTACATAGCAAAACTGGTCAATACGGTGGCAGTAATGACAGGATTTCTTATTTATTTTCAGTTGTGTAGACCTCAGTAATTCAGTGGACAAGGACACTAAACTAACTTTATATTTAATAGGATGTTGCGGCCTGATTGTCAGACTGCAAGAAAGTACAGCAGTCTACCGTGAGGGGACGAAATTAGAACTAGAAGAAATGAAGTCAGACGTCGGCCGAGATTGATAGCTAGGGCAAATGTGTCTGTCGTCTGCTAGTGGGGTTTGACATGTTGCGGAAATTGTTTGTTGTTGACTAGTTGTGGGTATTTGAGTGTCTTTCTTTGAGAAGTACGCGTGGGTGTGGTACTTAAACTGTATGAAACGTTATTAATACAAAATCTACGCAGTACCGAAAGTAACCGGCAGGCATAAATATCCTATATGAAAATATTTGGAGAAAAAAAACGCAGTCTATCCCCATTATAACAGAAGGTTAGTTAGTTGCGTATCCTTTACAGGACGTTGCAGAACCAACCCCAACAGCCACTGGCTGTTGTGTGGTTTTCTAGACAAATTTACGTCCAGTAGTTTGCCATTGCCCTCTGGACGGTCGGCTTTCTTGATACCACTGTCGAAACCAACGCAGGGCGCATGGCCCGCAGCTAGGATCGAACCCGGCATCCCGGCATTACGAAGCGTTCGCATCGACTTAGCCACAGAACCGACATCCCCATTATAACCCAACTGAATTGACCAGCATAGTAAGTAAATAAAGTAAAGGACCCTTTCCCACGCCTTTTCCCGGGACTGCACCCGGTACCCACTCAAGGTTGGGTCGACCCGGGAGCCATGGACATTTTTGAAAAAAATATGGCTCCGCCAGGGAGCGAACCCACGTCCTTCCGATCCGCGGCGAGCGTCTAGCCGCTCGGCCACGGTGACTCCCAATTGACCAGCATATCGCTGTTTAAATGACTACAGCTGTGTGTACGTGTGTTTGTACGTGTATTCATTTGGTCGTGCTATGGAAGGATATTAGTAAATGAACTGCTTCATGCTTGTGGATATCAAAAGATATGAACAAGCCTGATCACCCCGGCCAGTCGGTGAGGCACTAGGTAGTGATTATGTGGAAGTATGCATCGGGGCCGCCATAACCTGCAGACCAAAGCTACTTGAACCACGACCGACTGTATTTATTCTGGAGAAGGCGGTGCTTGAACCGCTCATAAAACATGTAGAGGTTAGGTTTGAGTCCTCCTCCCCTCCCCTCTTGCGCGCGCGCACACACACACACACACACACACACACACACACACACATAAACCGCCCAGTAATTGTGTAAAGAGTCTAGGCAGACGCCTTTAGCCATTGTTTACACATTTCATGTTATCCTTTTGACTATTATTATCACTTTTATTATTATGCTCCTAAATCGTATACTACAATAGGGTTCCCTAAGTAATCACCGCCCCATCCTACCCGCCCCCCTTACTTTTTCCCCCCACCTTCTTTTTTGCCTAGAAAATATTCACGTCAGTAGAGACGGTCAGTGCTGAGGGATTATGGAGCTTTTTCCACCATATTTTCTTTGTGTCAGCCCGCCTGCTATGCATGTTCTTGCATGCCCTAAAAACCCGCCTCTAAATATACACATTTCAATGCATGCAGCAATCTTCGCCTTTTGCCCTCTACATTCCTACCCTTACACCGTTCCTTATTCACTAAGCATGCAGGCATTCGTGTGAATGGCAGTTCTACACTAAATACCAGATCTCCCATTAGCTTGCAGTGATTTGTTTCACATCGGTTTCCTATGCAGCAGAGCTTTGCAAACTGTATGTCTCGACCCATTAGCGTGTCGGCTGCTGTGTAAAGGTATGTGGCGTGAACTTAAAGCGTTAAACAGAATAATTGGCACGCAGCATTGTAGTTATTTGTATTTTCCAAGCCTTTTTTTAAATAACATTTTTGTTACTAATAAATTGTAACTGTGACATTAATCATGTCGTGAAACATTTCGTTATTACAATTTATCTGTGTGTCTGTATCTATATAAAAGGTTGGTTCAACCTTAGGTTTGCTGGTAGACTGAATTACTGTGAGGCGAAACTATGTATTAACATAAGCCAGTGAAAGACGTGGAACGAAAGTTAAATGTATTCGAAAACAAATGCCGGAGGAAAATGATGAATATAAACTGGGATGAATTCGAAAGGGGTGAAGAAATAAGAGAAATATCTCGACAACCACTAGTGGTCAACAGTAATAAAACAGAGAAGCTGGCTGGACAACCACTAGTGGTCACCAGTGAAAACAGAGAAGATGACGCTATACTGGACACATTCTGAGAAAAGATGAGAATCACCAAACAGGCACTGCAATAGGAAATAGATGGATTGAGGAAATAAAGACGTCCAAGAGAGACCCTCAAAGTAAACGCTGATAAGAAAGTCAAAGGTGCTGGACTGGATTCCATACATGATATCCAGACAATCGCAACAACAACAAAAACCGTATTGTCTTAGACCTTATATCTGCCGTATGAATGAAACGATGTAAGAACGGAGGGAGACTTCGAAGGGCAAAATGTCAGACGGGCCTGCGTGCCCTATACTTAACCCCTCAAAAATAAAGTTTTTTTGTTCGTTCTTTCGTTCGTTCGTACCGGCACGTGGCTCGTTGGTAGACTACTGACGGAGAATCTATCACTACGACACACTAAACCCAAACACACACACGGTATACAACAGTCTTTAATGTACAGAACAGTATAACAAGGGGCAGTTTGCCTCAGAAGTCGTGGATGCCCCTATCTGAAACCAAGGCCATGAAGGCTTTACAAATCACCTCCCTCGCCTTATCACGCTCCCATGGATAGTAACCGGGCCCGAACCCTCGTCGCTTCCATACAGCTTTCCTCAGTAATTGAACTTCACACTAGGACCACAGAGCGTCCGTCAAGTGCGGGAAAAGTGAGCTAGGACAGATCAAATTACAAAAACTAATATGAACCAACTGTAGCTACAAGTCTAACCTGTACTATCTAACCAGCTACCCACATAACAAGCGACACAGAAGCCGAGCGCTGTATAACACAAACGTTCTGCTACAATCTAACGCTACACATTTTAACACATACTAGCTGTCACTGTGTCCTAAACACGATACTTGGCATTCTACTGGTCAAACCATCACAATTCGCAAATCTACAGTCTTACTTCCTGGGCTCTCCCACGGGTTTTGTTTTCAGCACAATTCAAGCCGTTCTTGTGGGACCCTTGGTTCCGCGAGCTGAACTGCTCACTTTTAAGTCATGCCTTCCGACTGTAGTCCGTTCGCCGCCGTGACCTCTAGAACAAGCCTTGGTCATGTCAGCAGACACGAGACATTCTCTGCTACCGTACTTGCTGTCTCATACCCACCCCAGACTAGCCTCTTACACGTATGTCAAAAAACATGAAAATTTTGAAAAGCACTGTTGTAGAGAAATTATTTTGTAGATTTCTTCAGAAATATTTTCTCGGATTGGGGGTGGGGGATTCAGGGATTAGCCTCCCACGGCCTAGCCTGGTTCAGAGCTCTATTAATCTAACGATTGAAACGGCTATGAATGTTGTTATGTATTCCGTTCTTATGCCAAGATCAAACAAATTAGGCTGCCACTTATAGACTGTGCGTGTCTGAATGAAAGAGCCAAGGTGGCCGTACCGGGCCACTGTAAAATAATTCAACTGCTTCTCTTGTGCACTTGCATTGGTTATGTCTGCACAAAAAAGTTCCCGTTTTTATAAACCTGTTAAGTCTCAGACAGTTTCACAGCAAACGTTGCGTGTCGAATAGTGTTTACATTCGTAAGGGTCGACTTCATTGCACTAGATTTCCTTACATATTTCTGTGCCTCTCTTCGCAGAACGGCTGGCCGCCTGACGATAGAGTCGCACAAAACACGAACTATGTAGCTTCGGCGACTAGCACCGGGGGTCTTTCTGAATATTTTCTTCTTGTGTCGACTGACACAGTCCGTGAAACACAGGACTACCAGAGCGCGTTGCAAACTGCTTGGTCACTTCGCCACAAAGATGTTCGGGACTTACCAGCAAACGATTTTTTTTTTTTTAAGGTGAGGGTGGGGGCGGGGGGGGGGGGGCGCATAAATGAGCTTATAGTCAAAATGATAGACTTATGTTATCTACTAACTGTCTGTATATCCGTGTCACAACTGATTAGAGAGATATCATAACGACAGAGATGATATTGTTTAGAAGAGCTGACGGAGAAACAAGAAGAGATAATATTTAAAATAAAGAAACTATAAAACGAGTTGAACTGAAACCAGACATCCGGTTCATTAAAGAGCAACAGAAGAGAAAGTGTCTGTGTGTGCGTGTATATATGTGTGAGTGAGTGTGTGTAGGAGAGAGAGAGAGAGGGGGGGGGGACGGATGATGGGTGAAGAATGGACTCACGGCCGCCTAACAAGCACGGGCTGAATTGGGTCCCGGAACCAACAGGGGCAGTCATGCAGATTCGACATCAAGATTTCCCGATCGGCAGGCGAAATCTTAGCCAGGACACTATCCCTGCTCCCGGAGACAGATATTACAGTACCTGTTATGTCAGTGCTCATCATGGTTGGTTAGTTAGCTAGTTAGGTCGTGTAGTTAGTTAGTTAGCTCATAGCTAGTTAGTTAGCTAGCTAGTTAGCTAGTTAGCTGGTTAGTTGGCTATTTAGTTAGTTAGTTAGCTAGTTAGTGAGTTAGCTAGTTAATTAGCTGATTAGTTAGTCAGTCAGTTAGTTAGTTAGTTAGTTAGTTAGTTAGTTAGTTAGTTAGTTAGTTAGTTAGTTAGTTAGTTAGTTAGCTTGTTATTTAGCTAGTTAATTAGCGAATTAGTCCATCAGTTAGTTAGTTAGTTAGTTAGTTAGTTAGTTAGTTAGTTAGTTAGTTAGTTAGTTAGTTAGTTAGTTAGTTAGTTAGTTAGTTAGTTAGTTAGTTAGTTAGTTAGTTAGTTAGTTAGTTAGTTAGTTAGTTAGTTAGTTAGTTAGTTAGTTAGTTAGTTAGTTAGGTAGCTAGCTAGTTAGCTAGCTAGCTAGTTAGTTGGTTAGTTAGTTAGCTAGTTAGTTAGTTAGTTAGTTAGTTAGTTAGTTAGTTAGCTAGCTAGCTAGCTAGTTAGCTAGTTAGTTAGTTAGTTAGTTAGTTAGTTAGTTAGTTAGTTAGTTAGTTAGTCAGCTAGTTAGTTAGTTAGTTAGTTAGTTAGTTAGTTAGTTAGTTAGTTAGTTAGTTAGTTAGTTAGTTAGTTAGTTAGTTAGTTAGTTAGTTAGTTAGTTAGTTAGTTAGTTAGTTAGTTAGTTAGTTAGTTAGTTAGTTAGTTAGTTAGTTAGTAAGTTGGTTAGTTAGTTAGTTAGTTAGTTAGTTAGTTAGTTAGTTAGTTAGTTAGTTAGTTAGTTAGTTAGTTAGTAAATTAGTTAGTTAGTTAGTTAGTTAGTTAGTTAGTAAGTTGGTTAGTTAGTTAGTTAGTTAGTTAGTTAGTTAGTTAGTTAGTTAGTTAGTTAGTTAGTTAGTTAGTTAGTTAGTTAGTTAGTTAGTTAGTTAGCTAGTTAGTTAGTTAGTTGGTTGGTTGGTTGGTTGGTTAGTTAGTCAGTCAGTCAGTCAGCTAGCTAGCTAGCTAGTTAGTTAGTTTGTCAGTCAGTCAGCTAGTTAGTTAGTTAGTTAGTTAGTTAGCTAGTTAGTTAGTTAGTTAGTTAGTTAGTTAGTTAGTCAGTCAGTCAGTCAGTCAGTCAGTCAGTCAGTCAGTCAGTCAGTTAGTTAGTTAGTTAGTTAGTTAGTTAGTCAGTCAGTCAGTCAGTCAGTCAGTCAGTCAGTCAGTCAGTCAGTCAGTTAGTTAGTTAGTTAGTTAGTTAGTTAGTCTGTTAGTTAGTTAGATAGTTAGTTAGTTAGTTAGTTAGTTGGTTAGTTAGTTAGTTAGTTAGTTAGTTAGTTAGTTAGTTAGTTAGTTAGTTAGTTAGTTAGTTAGTTAGTTAGTTAGTTAGTTAGTTAGTTAGTTAGTTAGTTAGTTAGTTAGTTAGTTAGTTAGTTAGTTAATGGATACGTTATCCTCACTGCACGTCAGACAAGTTTATAAGCGACTGATAACACAAGTTCTGTGTTGGTTTACTATTCTTCTCTAGCTGCCAGTGTGGTCTTCACGTCTGGCGACACCGATTTTGACCTGAAGTTCATGCAGTCTTTTGAATGTCTTTCGAACGTTGTCGACTCGTAGTCGCCTCCAGAATCATCTACTCGCCCTGCCTCTGCTTTCGTTAGTGCGTTGAGAACATCTGCCCGGTCTGTTGCTCGCCCTGTACCTATCATGGCCCTGTCAGAGAGTCAGCCCGTTCGTTCATTCCCTTGTGGGTATTGAGTGCAACTTCAGCCTGTGTTTTTGTGGTGCGGATTTTCGAGGGTCTCTAAGCGTTTAGTGTTTTATCATCGATCGATCGATCGGTTTGTTTCCTACGATCCTAGAAATCTCTGTCTGGACAACAGACCAACAATGCAGATCTCAGAGACCCCGTTCAACCTCTAAAGATGTTACAACTAGGGCATTCATACCGGCTATACCAGCCAAGTGTAACCTGCAGTCCTCTGTGGGTTATGACGGTGTCATCATCATCATCCGTTTATGACCTTATTCGTCACAGAGAGAGAGAGAGAGAGAGAGAGAGAGAGAGAGAGAGAGAGAGAGAGAGAGAGAGCTCGTAGTAAACTCCTCCGATGCGTTCTAACCTAGTCAGTGCTTTCAGTATCATGAAAGCAATCCATTGCAGCACATAAGGTCTCCATTCTTTGGTGTGTGTGTGTGGGTGTGTGTGGGTGTGTGTGTGTGTATGTCTGTTTTTAAACTTGATATTCATTACGTGTATACACCTGCCTGGGTGACAAGGAGCCAACAGTCTGCATACAAATAAGTCGAATCTGTAAAACGAATGTGCTCGCAACACTCATGTTCTGGAACAAACCTAAAGTCCAGAGGTGAATTACAACCAAAACGTTCCACGGGAGCTTACAGTCGTTGAACGCGAAGAAGAAGAAGGTTAAGTATATTTTTATAGAAGCATAACATACTTTATTGATAACATACAACTGTACTCTGACAGATTATTGTTGTGAAGGACCGAATGTAAGACGGGCCTGCGTGCCCAGTTTGTAACCTTTTGAAAATAAAAAGTGTCTTCGTTCGTTCATTCACTCAACAAAGTTCTTCTCTAGGACGTTCTTTGCCTTCAATATCACATGACAGTATATAGCGTCATACTTTGCTTTATTACTGTGTGACGCTGAGAGAAAACAGCTCACATATCCTGTAGACCACAAGCAGAGGTGTCAGGGCCTAGAGGCCTACACAGATTGGCTCCTAAATACAATTTTGGAGGACCCTCTACCCCTCCCCCACCCTCCCGCAAAGAAAATGTTAAACAAGAACCTGATCTGTAAAAATCATGTGCATGCAAAACTTAAGTTTTTGAACAGGCTCGAAGTCAACTACACCTTTCCGCCGGAGTTAGCCATTCAGAACATATTAATATTTCCTGATATATATATATATATATATATATATATATATATATATATATATATATATATATATATATATATATATATATATATATATATATATAGCACACTGAAACCAGGTATACGCACCCTAATCCCTATAGCAAATTTCTAAAGCCCTCTTTATCGCCCCCCCCCCCCCATAATATTTTAAGTGTATCGGCGCCACTATTCAAGAAACTACAGCACACGGTGTGCATTCTGGGTCTGCTCGTGGTAGCACAGCTATTAACTCATGGAGTACCCAGCCACTTGACACGCCTTTGATACAATTCTAATTCTTGTAGCCCATGCCCTGTCTCGTGTGCTTTCGGTCATTTTTAAAACAGGTGTTTCCCAGAGCACCTCTTCTTCTTCTTCTTCTTCTTCTTCTTCTTCTTCTTCTTCTTCTTCTTCTTCTTCTTCTTCTTCTTCTTCATCATCATCATCTTCTTCTTCTTCTTCTTCTTCTTCTTCTTCTTCTTCTTCTTCTTCTTCTTCTTCTTCTTCTTCTTCTTCTTCTTTCTTCATATTTTTCTTCTTCTTCTTCTTCTTCTTCTTCTTCTTCTTCTTCTTCTTCTTCTTCTTCTTCTTCTTCTTCTTCTTCTTCTTCTTCTTCTTCTTCTTCTTCTTCTTCTTCTTCTTCTTCTTCTTCTTCTTCTTCTTCTTCTTCTTTTTCTTCTTCTTCTTCTTTTTCTGCTGCTGCTGCTGCTACTGCTCCTCCTCCTCCTTCTCCTCCTCCTTCTCGTCCTTCCTATATTTATCTTGTTTTTACTCACCCCCCCCCCCCCGACACTCACACAAATTTCTTTTCCATCTTCTTTCTTACAAACCCTAAGCCACACACGCTAACATCTAATGCATAACAAGAAGCATAACCACCAAATAATTAAACATAATATTTAGGGTGTTATTGACTGCCAGCGACCCCTGCTACCCTCTTGCGCTTAGCAGTTTGAGAATTACTGTATTATACATGTCTGCTTTTCAAGGCATAATAAATGATAGAGTGACACATACGGTGTAATTAAAAAGCCGAGGCGAGACATTATCGCTGCCAGTCCTATAAATGTATGTGAACCAAAAAAAATAATATACATGTACGTGCCGCACCTCCAGCACCTGCTCTTTCTTCTTCTGCTTCTTCTTCGCCGTAGTCATCATCGTCATCATCTTTTTACCTCCGCCTCTTCTTATACTCTTCCGCCTACTATTGTTCTTCCCACCCTTCTTGTCCTCTTCTTCCTCACAACCCTGTAGCCCCTGACGCTGACATTGGACAGATAGAAGTCATGATAATAGCTTTGCTGAATGATCTTTTTGAGGACTGCTTTGACGGTCCTACGATCTCTGCCACCCTCTCGCACCATACAGTCTGAGAACCACTGTTGTTGACATATCAACTTTTCAATGCATAATAAAAAGCAACACACAGTGTAATAACCAGATAACCCAACTGACTAATTTCCGGTATGTTTCAACAGTCATTTTGTATTCAACAGGAAACCTTTAAAAAAAATTATGTTTAACTGCATGTAAAGTTTCATTACTTGGTGTGTTCACACATTTGGAGGGGTTTCAAAACTGTAGTGTCTTATGTCAGTAATAGTATTGTGCCTAGAAAACAGTGTGGGTGATTCATGGAACACCGTGTAGTTACAACTCCGCGGAGGCGATAGTGCATTTGAGAGCTCTAGGTCATCAAAATTGGTCTCCTTTCGGCGAGGTTTGTCGTTTTAACAACGGATCAACATTAAGGCACACGGGTAGTAACCCATAAGTGTTCCGTTCTTTTTCTAACTTGTCTGAGTCCGAAGAAGCTCAGCACAGTACACAAGCTTTGTAGCACCGGCGAGGATCCTGAAATACTTCGGGTAGATTTTTAACTCAAAATTTTGTCGGGCAGCGCCGTTAGGCTACTATTATTTTCGATTTCCAATTGCCAAAGAATTTTTACGTGCGCTACAGTGGATACGGGCGTCTGATCTCACTACCCAGAAACCAGGGGGAATTACTAAAGTCCAGGTCCACGTGAAAAAATCCAGGCCTTACCGGGGATTGAACCAGACACCTCTAGCACTCGAGGCGGATATCATGCCTCGAGACCACACAGCCCCCTATGTTTTTCTCTTGGAAAAAGAAGAAGGACGTAGAGCACAGGGTAGACCAAGAACAAGATGGAAGGATAACATCAGAGAAACTCTACAACAGCACGATGTGCCTATGGTCGAGGCAGCCAGAAGAGCTAGAAACAGAACCTTATATCTCCCTCGACACCCACAGCGGTAAAAGAGGAAGTGAAGAAGAAGAAGAAGAAGAAGAAGAAGAAGAAGAAGAGGGGTGGGGGCAGAGGTCCTTTGCCAGAATTAAACGGCCTCATCGATAGGCACGCACGTATCATAAATAATTGTCGATTTGTGTGCTGACCCTATAACATGCTGAGGAAAAGACAAGCGTTCCGCCTTACCGTCGTTTCAACTAGATCAACTCTACCCGGAGAGAGCCAGCTTCTCTCCCTCAGCCACTGTCGTCACCTGTACTATCTGTCAGCTGTGATATAGGAAGTTCCACAGATATCGTGTCGCAGCTCCTGGCAGACCACATTTTGTACTCACTCGAAACCACCAGCTCTTCCCCGATGGTTGACAGGTTTCTTTGTCAGATTTAAGTTGGAATACTGTTGCTGTACCACCATCTCCCTTTGGAAAGAATATTAGCAGAAGGCATGGTTCCACGGAGAGGGGCACAGGATATTAGGGACACACTGAGTAGGAAAGTACATAAGGCGGACGAGTTGGCGAGAGAAAAAAAAATTTCAGGCAGACAGTGATGAGAGCGATGTTCTGCAAAAGACCTGCTGCGTGACGGTGCTGTACCAACAGACATCGTTATTAGGACATCTAGACATACGTGTAGCTGCCAAGAAACAGATTATTAACAGAATTTTCATACAACGCGTAGCTATGACTGTCAGTCCTGGACATTATTAAACGCTTGCCCGTGAGATAAGATACTAGCAGTCGATAGTGCCACCCGACTTCTTTCTCTTTCCGTTCACCCGCCGTAAAGTGACGGAAAGTTGTTGCTGTTTGTTCAAGTCTGGACTCTGGCCTTGTTCCAGAACTTGCGTTTTGCATGCACATCCGTTTTACAGGACCGGCTTACTTTTATGTAAGAACATTCGGTTGAGTGTGTGTAAGTATCTTCTCCTTTTTCCCTGTTGTGCATTCTCATCTGGTAATGGCAATTCCAACTTCATAGCAAACGGCCCACTCCATAGTTGTTCTGTTGCTGTGCCAGTGAAAACCATACACAATAACCATTACTTTTCTTGTGTGGAAACAAGTTGACACATCTTGCAGTCTCAGCACACGCACGCTTTAAATGCATAAGGCTGTTGTCAGAAGTTTCCATTGGCGACCGGGTCGCCCATTGGCTGACCGGTAGACGACTTCGTCGCCGGTTGGGACAGTACTTCGGTATTGCTCCTGTGATCGCATCAGCACTGCAGGGGTCCTTTTTAGGGCTTTTGGTGGTGAGCATTATTATAGCCTGGAGAGACTGAGCACCTGGGTGTAAGCAACACAGTCTGGCACTAGAAATGCATTTTATCGTGGATGGACGTAGCAGTTAAAACAACAGATCAGTAGTGGCACACACAATGAAACCCATAAGGCACACCTCAAACCCATAAGGCACACCTTAAACCCATAAGGCACACCTTAAACCCATAAGGCACACACAATTAAACCCATAAGGCACACCTTAAATCCATAAGGCACACCTTAAACCCATAAGACACACCTTAAACCCACAAGGCACACCTTAAACCCATAAGGCACCACCAGCTCTTTGGCAACAGGCTCGTAATTTTCTCAATGTGCATTCCACAACAGAAATTATTATCGGCTGTCGAAAAGCATTTGAAACGAAATCTGCGGCTCGCTGCAGCCCACGGCCAGTGTTCGAAACCGGGCAGTTCCTGGGGTTCACCTAGCCTTCAGGTAACGGGTACCAGAGTTAACACTCTGGGGTAAATGTAGGAACGTCGCTGTAGCTACGGAGTTGCGTGCGGACGGCGACACAGGCGGACAGTTTCTTATCAGCTACCCGTACTGGTGGCAGAGTACTTATGGTTTATAACCGTGTGCAATGACGCTAGTTCACATCTCCCGACTTTACGTTTTACCTATTTTATGGAGGAAAAGGCGACGGCTGCTGAGACTATTTCCAGTAAGCTTACTTATCCATCATTTTTGTAGACTTTTTTGTTTTTCGTTTTCCCTTGTCGGGCTTCAAAGTCAGTGCGTGCTACGTTAATTCATTCCTTAAGCAGCAACTTTACCTAGAGACGGGACATTTTTCTACTGATTAATTACAGGCATAGCTGTTGAATAGAGCTGCGCCATGACTAAACAGCACATTGTGCTTGATGCTTCGGGGAACACACTGGAGTTGACAGCGAAAGGTGTGCCTGTCTTTGTCTTCAAGCGACAGTCATATTTTCTGTATGACCGTGTCGATGGTCGCTTGCCTCGCCTTTTAATTACAAAGAACAATGAAGCAAATAGAGGTTCTGAAGAGACTAGAAATAGAAATAGGATCAGTTGCCAGAACAGTGCAGAAATAAGAGATCATTCTTGACGACTGCTGGTTTTACAAGTTATACGACAAAGAAGATTACTTTATATTGGAGATATCTTGAGAAGAAGCGAGCTGGGCATCATTAAGCAGACACATAAATGGGAAACACATGACTGGAGGAAACGAGGACGTCCAGAAGATCCCTTAAAATAAACATTGACGAGAAAGGGCACAGGTGCTGGACTGGAGTCCATCCATGATATTGAAACAATTGCATACGATATTTCAAAATAGACGAATAAACTTGCAGCCCTCGTGTAGCGCATAACGGCACAGCTTGACCGAAGATGTCCCATTTTATCGCTTCAGTTGTCGAGGGAGATATAAGCTCTGCTTCGTGCTCTTCTGACTGCTTCGACCATAAACACATCATAGTTCTGTGGAGTTTGTTTGATGTTGTCTTTCCATGTTGTTCTTAGTGTACCTCTTGCTGTATGTCCATCTCCTCTTTTGGTAAATGCTTGGCATGGTATAGCATAAGAAGGCCTACTTTCAAAGTGGGCAAACCATTTGATTTGGCGAAGATTTGTGAGTCCTTATCCGATCAGTGTGGGCTGATAGACAGACAGATTTAATGTTTTTGACCGTAGCAAACTTTTGCTTCTAATAACAGCTATTGCCATTTCCTCTATATCTAGACTGAAAGACCATAGTTCACTCGCATGGCTGCTGGGCTCACATTGCGTGACACTGTGAGCTGCTGATTTTATTTGGACTTTTTTCTTTCTTTGCCACGTGGTTTGTGTTGTGAACTGAGGATTCAGAAAATGTCAAGTGGCCTGTTGCTAGGGAACTTGTGGTGCCTGATGCGATTAATTACGCATGCAGCTACTGATCTGTTGTAACCGTGCTGCCATCAACGATCAGCTGTATCTCTAGGCTGTGTTGCCACGGCTGACTGCTGCCTTATGCATTTAATGCATGTGTATGCTGTTGAATTTACTAAGACATTATTATGTGTCAGTATTTGTCTACAAGGGACAGTGGTGGACATATTGTGTGCTTTTTCGTTGGCGCGGGAATAAAGCTACGTTGGGGTGACCCGTTTGCTGTGAAATTAGAACTGCAACTACCTGATTTGATTACCTGATGTCGAAGACTTTGTTTCTGAGACTGTCCTGGGTTCTAATTTCCACAGAGGATAAAGAGGTGGAGACAATATTTAATTGGGAAACGCATGGGAAACCAGAAATGTGTGGGGAAGTGGGTAAAGATCTGGATTGGGGGGGGGGGGGAGGGGTAGGAGGAGTTGATTGCTTAGAATGTTACACTTTTCATGATTGCTGTTTTAACTTCTTCCCTTTTCTCCTCAACCTCTCCCTTCTCCTCCTCCTCCTCCTGCTGCTGCTGCTACTACTACTACTACTACTACTACTACTACTACTACTACTACTACTACTACTACTACTACTACTACTACTACTACTACTACTACTACTACTACTACTACAACTACTACTACTACTACTACTACTACTACTACTACTACTACTACTACTACTACTACTACTACTACTACTACTACTACTACACAACAACTACTACTACTACTACTACTACTACTACGACGACGACGACTACTACTACTACTACTACTACTACTACTACTACTACTACTACTACTACTACTACTACTACTACTACTACTACTACTACTACTACTACTACTACTACTAATAAAAATAATAATAATAATAGTAATAATAATAATAACAATAACAATAATAATACAACAACAATAACTACTACTACTACTACTACTACTACTACTACTACTACTACTACTACTACTACTACTACTACTACTACTACTACTACTACTACTACTACCACTACTACTACTTCTTCTTCTTCTTTTTTCCCTCCTTCTTCTTCTCCTTTCCCCCCCCCCCCCCCTTATCTTTTCCTTTTAAATTTGTGGTTGGCACTTTGTTCTGTGGTTTTTGTCTCCGCTGTAAATGATGTAATGTTTAGATCAAAACACCAAGAATATGTCTCTACTTGCAGCAGTAACGCGGTACCTAATCTGTACTTCCAACAGACCAATGCTGTTGCAGTTAATGACCAAAGTTGGTGTAGCCAAGGTTATTCTAACCCCAGTATATTGTCAGACTGTTTCTTCTATGCACTTTCAAACACCAAGAATGCATATATCCGGTTTTTCTTAATGGCAGAGATGGGCGTCAGTGTATTTTTATGCTGGGTGAACTTTGTCAATAGTATATTTGTTATTTTATTGATCATAGGGGTTGGGGTTGAATGTTTTCTGAATTTATCGAGTTGTGTATTGGTAAGTGAAGGGAGTCTGAACCTTGTAGGAAGGGGATGTGAACTGATGTTTTGTGGCCACTTAGCTTGTCTTAGTAATTATCGCTGTTTGTCCGTATCTCTTTCTGTGTGTCTTTCTGTCTGCCCCTTCCCGCACCCGTCTGCATGTCTTTGTCTCTGACTGCTTGCTTGAGTGTCTGCTTCTTTCGCGCATTGCCCTGAAGTGTCATATATTCCACATATGACTCGCAGTCAGTTCATTCATCCGTTCTGTCATGTACAATACTTTCGATATCGTGGGTGGAATCCAGTGCAGAACCACTGGCCTGCCTCACCATCCTTCCTTTCAGGGTTACTTTTCGACTTCTTTGCTTCGCCAGTCTCTTTATGTTGTTCCATTTTAATACCTGTTTAATATCTGCTTCTGTCTGTCTATCTGTTTGATGCTTACTCTGTATATCTGACTGACCCTCTGTATATTTAACTGCCCTTCTGTCTCTACGCATCAGACCCATCTTACGCCTCCCTGCCCGCATGCACGCTTGTCTCACTACATGACAATGTTACAGATTTAACAGACTTTCTCTGCAGCTACAAAAGTCAGTCCACATCGTCTCCTCCAGTTTTGTGTGTATTTTTTTTTTTTTTTTCACTGATTTCCTCTCCGGGATTGCATTCTATAGTATTAACACGTCAAGGAAAGGAACCAGACAGGTCCCAATCCCAGAAATTCCGTTTAACTGTATTACCATGTAGCACATTTAGAATGAAGCACCATAGAGCCATCTGTACTCACCACTCAAGGTAAGGGCGAGACGGGTGTACAGTTACTAGTACCAACAGAATTGGAACGCTTCGCTTGCTGCAGAAGATGGGGACTGAGCACCTAATTGAAGTATCCTGAGTGCAGTGATGTTGATTTTTAATTCAGCATTCAACATTCAAGAGTAATCTATAGTCCGGTATGGGTGGGTTGTTATCCTCCGCACTCATCATAGACTCTACAGATTACGAGAATTGTGCATTGACGTATATATACGGTGTCGCATAAGTTTCCATCATCATCATCATCATCATGTAGCAGGTCTTTCGCAGAACATCGCTCTCTTCACAGTCTACCTGAAAGAAACTCGGTCTCTCGCCAGTTCTCCCGCCTCATGCACTTTCATACTCAAGGAGTCACTTATATCCTGTGCCCATCTTCGTGTCGATCGGCCCTTCCTTCCTGGTACCATGCCTTCTGCTATAATTCTTTCCAATCCGTCGTGGCGCCTTAAATGACCAAAATATTTCAGCTTTCGAGATAAGTTTCCATACACAGAAAAAATAAACACATCACCAATGCCATTACAAGCATGACTCCAGTTGTGCTTATATGAGTTCTTTAGCAGTGAAAAACAGATATTTGAAATAGGTTTTTAAAACAATGTAAGTCGTGTAGATCATTTTATATACGCTAAATGAAAACGGTTCATATAAAAACATGTGTATTTTCCCTATTTCTGGAAACATCAGAGATCCGATATTTACACAGCCATTGGAAAAAAAAACCTCATCTAACTTTTTAAGTTCAAATCCACTTTGAGGCGGCTATTTTATAGGTAATCTTAGCTACTGGGTAGAACCAAATGAGTTGCAGGAAATATCATTGGAAATAAACGCACCATGCCTAATGTTTACCACATCACCGATCAGTCTAACCAAATATGGATGACCACTGAAGGACCTGAAGCGCCACTTCACAGCTAAGTAAAGGACCCTTCTTCACACCTTTAGTCAAATTGGGCATACAGGACTTGACCTATATTTTATAAAACATATGACACTTGCTTGATGATGTGGTCAGCACCACGCCGGCCGCCTCTACTTCCCAGGACTGAACTTGGTACCCACTTAAGGCTGGGTCGATCTGAGAGCCACGGTCATTTTTGAACAAAATTCCGACTTCGTCAGAACGCGAACCCACGATTTTTCGATCCGCACGCGAGTGTCTAACAGCTAACACCACAGCGACTTCCCTTTAAAGGGCCTTTTATTTAATGTATGTACTATTTAAGACGCTAGACATCAGAACTAATGAGACCCTTTGCGCGGAGCAAACCTGTCTCCATCTTTCTCAACATGCTGTGTGGGTCGGTTACAACCATCACATTTGTATGCAGCTGGTTCGCAAGCCATCGAAAGGCTTCAGTGACCGCCTGTACCTCCATTCTCAAACTAGATAAAACAGACCATCACGGTCAGAAGAGAATGGTGCAGTGAGGATTGACCAAGTGATCTGACCGACGCTCAACACTCACGGATTCTACGAGATGGACATACACTCAGACTGTTAAAGGTACCATCAGAACTGGAAATGTGAGTTTTTTGCTGAAGGTGGGGACGGAGCCTTAATGTAAATGTTGCGAGTGCTGTAGTATGGGTTGTTAACCCGTAACACAAAGGTAACGCTCTGCACGCGTTGGAATTCAGAAAGTTACAAATGACGAGTGAAGACTTGAAAACTGTTGCAGCACTCATGGCACTCCTCGGTCGTGTAGGATTCCAGGCTGCATTGTGTGTACGTGTGTGTGTCAAGAGGAGGCGGAAAGGGGGGGGGGGGGAGGGGGAGGAATAGACCCACTGCCCCCTAACAAGGTTGTCGTGTCGTAAAAGGCTATTAATTAGGAGTGTTTCCTTTCTTTTGGAGTGCATCTACCTGAGTGGTAAGGAACCAACAGGCTGCATACAAGTAAGCAAATCTCTAGAATAGATGTGCGCGCAAAAGTCAAGTTCTGAAACAAGATGAAAGTCCAGAAGTTGGGGTGTGGCCATAAATTTGCATAGGAGGTTTGCAGCCGGAAAGTACAGACGAAGAAGAAGAAGAAGGAAGTAAGGAAGAAGAGCAACAGCAGCATTCCTTAACACTTTTGGCACTCAGTATAAGCAGTCATATCCCATACTAATGGTATCCAAAAGTAAATGACGACCAAACTGTAGTCTCCGTCATCAAAGTATCAAACGTTTGTTTATCTTCTGACGCTTTAAACTTTTAGCGCCTCTAAAACGTAATTTTTATGTTCTCTTTGTGTATCTTTACGACGTAGTCATCTTTTGAAATGCTGACATTAAACGGCTGTTTCTTTTAGCGTCAGGAAATACCGTTTTATTACACAGAAAAAAGAAAAACGAACACGTCTGCGTATCATGGGATTCCCTTTCTTTACGTTTTTCTGAAGACGTCAAGTCTTGAAATAGTTTCTTGTTGTGTCTTCGGCTTTCCGTGGTGTGTTTTGTATCGTCAGACTGTAGCGTCATTTGTATTTCAGTGCTGTCACATGTTGACATCGGGGTTTACCTCGCAGGTAGTCATCAGAACACGCTCAGTTGTGAGTTTGACTTGTGTTCAGTTTGTGCTGTTAATGTTAAATTCAGGGATATGATGTCCATAGTGGATACGTTACAGCGAGTATGTAGTGTTTTATACAGAGTAAGGCACCATGAGTTTGTTGGTAGATTTTAATTGTCTGCCTGTTAAAGTTTGTTGGTAGATTTTAACTGTCTGTCTGTCTGTCTGTCTGTCTGTCTGCCTGTCTGTCTGTCTGTCTGTCTGTCTGTCTGTCTGTCTGTCTGTCTGTCTGTCTGTCTGTCTGTCTGTCTGTCTGTCTGTCTGTCTGTCTGTCTGTCTGTCTGTCTGTCTGTCTGTCTGTCTGTCTGTCTGTCTGTCTGTCTGTCTGTCTCTCTGTCTGTCTGTCTGTCTGTCTGTCTGTCTGTCTGTCTCTCTGTCATTATGTCTGGCTTTTTACCTGTCCCTCTTTCTCCATTTATATGTATCTGTTTTTTTTTTTTTTTCTGTTTACCTTTCTGTCCCTCTGTCCAGCCCTCCAACTGTCCATTTGTCTGTCTCTCTGTCTATCTCAATGGTTCTCTAGCCGTGGTTCTGTTTGACTGTCCGTCTGTCTGTGGTCCACCTGTCTGTCCACGTGTCTGGCTAGCTGTCTGTCTACCTCCCATTTTGTTGCTCCCTCCTGTTTTTGAATCTGTCCCTATCAGTCTGTCCACCGATTTATTTCTCAGCGTTGTGGTAAGCTCGTGTGCTTATTTTCGAAACGTACGGGTTTAGACAGATCTGTATCTTTGCACATGCAAACTTTCAGTTCATAAGTTCTCGGATGCCCCTACTCATTGCAACCCCCCCCCCCCCTTTCTTCAGTGTGTAGCTGCCGATGACGCCAGTTTTGTGTTGGGTTAGTATTCTGACTGGGTTAGGATTACGGGCCAGAGGTCGCAGGTGGTAAGGGTCATATGGATATTCTTCCCGAGATGTTCAGGCGCGTTTAGGAATGAACAGGCAGATAGGTTGACTGTATTGACCCCCAGGGGGCTGTACTGCAACATATATCAGAGGTTCTATGTGGCGAAATGGTCCAGCCGCTTGCTTCGCACTCTCAACATCGTGGGTTCGTTTCTGGGCTAAGACGTTCAGTTCAGGAGTGCAGTATTTACGAAGATCCCTCGGGATCGTCGCTGAAGCTACAGATTTCGTGCGACGCTCTCGGCAGGCGGCTAGTCATTTTGCCGAGAGAGACCGTGCTATGTGGGATAAAACCCAGTGCAGTGAAGTCGACTTGCTTTTCCCAGCGGCTTTACAGAACGGCAACCAAGCAGCAATAGGGCATTGGCGCAGCGATCAGCACGAGGTAAACCAAGCACCAGCAACAATCAGCTAAAGCCCACAGCTACTGATACCAAGAGAACTGGACCATACCAGGCCCAAAAAATCCAAGCACCACACCGGACTTAGGAAGCAAAGAACAGAAATATCAGGTGTGACTACACACCACAAAAAATTGGAAATCAGATAAGATGGCCAAGTAACCTTCCTTCGTATAGCAGGCCTCCGGGCAGCTGAAAAAGTATTATATTTGGAACTTTTGTTGGACAACTGGAATTGGAAATTGGTCGACTTAAAGCTTGTTTAAGGTAAAGGTGTCTCTTGTCTTTACTTTAGGACAAGGTACCAAATAAAATGGAAGACATTGAGAATGCCTACTTGGAGAGAATGATCCAGCGGGGAGTGTCTGCGAGCCCTGGAGGCTATTTGCCACTCAGGGTAGAGACAGGCTGAGTAGTTAACCTGATGACAACAGATACCGTTATAGTGTCGAGACTCTTCGCTGCCTGTTGACGGAGCTACCAACATCGACTTGTCATGAAAGCTGTGATATCGAATCTTTACCTAGACCAACGGTTCTCAAACGGCAGGTCGCCACCCTTTTTTGGGGGGTGGGGGGGGGGGGGGGGGGGGGGAGGTCGAACAACCTTTCACATGATCAACTAAGACCATCGGAAAGTACATATTCATTGAAGTTACGAAGGAAAATAATTGTTTGGGTGTCGTCACAACATGAGGGAACTGTATTAAAGAGTCGCGGCATTTGGAAAGTTGATCTAGACGAACCCAAGGAGGCGTATGGCGCAATGGTATGCTATGGTAAGTATGGTATGTTACGATCCAATGCTGATTTATGTTTCAAAAACGTGCATTGAGCACCATATGCACAATGAGCCGGTCCTGTAAAACACGTCCCTTGCTTACCTGCTTACTTGCTGTCTTTACGTGATGTCTACTACTAGCCCGGGATACTGACACAGAGAAAACATTTAGAGAAGGCTTCTGGCCTCTTACAGTTTTCTTAAAAGGTGCAAAGGGACAGAGGGGATGGGGGTCGTGGGAAAGGAGGCTTCAATAGACATACGCCTTTGTTAATTGCGTAATAATAGTAATTATAATAATAAACAGCAATAATGATAATAACAACCTTCTTCTTGACGTTCACCGGCTGTAAACTCTGCTTGAATGTTCTGGTTTTTTTTTTTTCCTTAACTTGGATTTTGTTCTATAACTTAAGTTTTGAGTGCACATCAGTTTTACAGATCTGTATTATTTGTATGCAGATTGTTTCTCCCTCACCACTCAGACAGGCTCACTCTGGCCTCGAAAAAAAAAAAACGTCATTGGTAGACTTTTACAATATGCTTGTTATGGGGCAGCGGTCTATCGAACACCCACACCCCCACAATGGGATCCCGAAACTACATGGGGGTATAATAACAATGACAGTATCGATATTAGGTGTTGAATGGCGCATAGATTATTTTTGTTTTTTAAAAACAAAAAAATTGAAGAAAAACGTCTTTAAGGCGGAGAGGCGAGGAGGGGGGGGGGGCGCTGTTTAACCTCCTTGTATATAGGGGGGGGGGGGGTCGGCTCTGTGGCTAAGTCGATGCGAACGCTTCGTAATGCCGGGATGCCAGGTGCGCCTTGCGTTGGTTTTGAAAGTAGTAGTATCAAGAAAGCCAGGGGCTGTTGGGGTTGGTTCTGCAGCGTCCTGTAAAGGATACGCAACTAACCTGTTAGAGGGCAGCGGTCTATCCAACAACTACACCCCAAAAATTCGACCCCGAAACCACATTGGGGTATTATAACAATGACAATATCGATATTAAGTGTAAAATGGCGCATAGATTTTTTTTTTTTTTTTGGTATTTAAAAACAAAAAACCTAAAGAGAACGGTCCGTAAGGTGGAGAGGCGAGGACAGGGGGTGGGATGGGGGAGGGGCGCTGTTTAACCCTCTTGTATATAGGGGGAAAAGGGGTCTGGGGATGGTGGGGTGCACTGAGTGTGCAGTTTCCAGGACCCCGCACCCCAATTTGTTAACTCTTTGAGTCCCAGGGTGTTTAGCATCACAGGCCCAATGGGTAGTCAAGAGAGCCTAAAATCGACTCTTCATGCGTTCATTGGGCTTTTGGGTAAGAACCTATGAACGTATGATGCGTTCCCTGGGACTCAAAGAGTTAATGTACATTAGCTGACATGCTCTATTAAAAACAGTAGCGGATTTGTCCCTCCAGGAGGTGCATGACGTGACAGTATATTTATGGTAAGCCCACACTGGTTAGACAGGTAGTCCGCTGGTGTGTCGTGAGTCACCTCTCTACCTAGCCTTGTGGTCTAATTTTGGTACACGAGAAAGGTATCTTTGTATGGTAATTAATTTCCGTGTCTTTCATTTCTTTTAGTATGGGGATTGGGGGTTTAGGGGTGAAATATTACTTCTGTACGGCTGTGTATTTCTCGTGTGCAATTATGTGCGCTCAAAGCTCAGAGACACACTGTATCATCATCATCATCATCATCATCATCATCATCATAACCATCATCATCATCATCGAGTGCCGTGCCGGTAAGAGTGGGCTGTCATGTTTCGCCATCTCAGACGGTCACCAGAATCAAGGATCTTCTCCCCCTCCTCCTGATCCTTTCTCGCATTCGCCGGCTGCAAACTCTGGCGAAATGTTATGGTTGTTCGTCCATGTTCGGACTTTTTTCTTGTTCCAGAACGTGAGTGTTACATGCACATCCGCTTCACAGATATGGCTAATTTGTATGCAGATTCTTGGTTCAGTACTTTTCAGGCAGATTAGCTGCTACTTGGTAGGATGGCCCCAGTTAGTCGACTTCTTGTAGTGGCTCTTGCTCAGTCCCCCCCCCCCCACCCGCCCCAGTGGTGCCACTGGACCCACACCAGGGAAAATCACGGATAAGTTCACTGTTTCTGTCTCGCCCCATTCGTCTGGCCAGGCCATCCAGGTATTTATCTCTTTGCCTTCCTCTTGCTCTCTGACCATTACTCTTGCCAGTTGTTGCCAGGGTCTCGAGTCCATTCGTTCTGATAACATGTCCAGAAAACATTGACTGTCTCTGTCTAATTGTTCTGATAACATGTCCAGAAAACATTGACTGTCTCTGTCTAATTGTTCTGATAACATGTCCAGAAAACATTGACTGTCTCTGTCTAATTGTTCTGATAACATGTCCAGAAAACATTGACTGTCTCTGTCTAATTGTTCTGATAACATGTCCAGAAAACATTGACTGTCTCTGTCTAATTGTTCTGATAACATGTCCAGAAAACATTGACTGTCTCTGTCTAATTGTTCTGATAACATGTCCAGAAAACATTGACTGTCTAGGTCTAATTGTTCTGATAACATGTCCAGAAAACATTGACTGTCTAGGTCTAATTGTTCTGATAACATGTCCAGAAAACATTGACTGTCTATGTCTAATTGTTCTGATAACATGTCCAGAAAACATTGACTGTCTATGTCTAATTGTTCTGATAACATGTCCAGAAAACAGTGACTGTCTATGTCTAATTGTTCTGATAACATGTCCAGAAAACATTGACTGTCTATGTCTAATTGTTCTGATAACATGTCCAGAAAACATTGACTGTCTATGTCTAATTGTTCTGATAACATGTCCAGAAAACATTGACTGTCTAGGTCTAATTGTTCTGATAACATGTCCAGAAAACAGTGACTGTCTATGTCTAATTGTTCTGATAACATGTCCAGAAAACATTGACTGTCTATGTCTAATTGTTCTGATAACATGTCCAGAAAACATTGACTGTCTATGTCTAATTGTTCTGATAACATGTCCAGAAAACAGTGACTGTCTATGTCTAATTGTTCTGATAACATGTCCAGAAAACAGTGACTGTCTATGTCTAATTGTTCTGATAACATGTCCAGAAAACATTGACTGTCTATGTCTAATTGTTCTGATAACATGTCCAGAAAACATTGACTGTCTATGTCTAATTGTTCTGATAACATGTCCAGAAAACATTGACTGTCTATGTCTAATTGTTCTGATAACATGTCCAGAAAACATTGACTTTCTATGTCTAATTGTTCTGATAACATGTCCAGAAAACATTGACTGTCTATGTCTAATTGTTCTGATAACATGTCCAGAAAACATTGACTGTCTATGTCTAATTGTTCTGATAACATGTCCAGAAAACATTGACTGTCTATGTCTAATTGTTCTGATAACATGTCCAGAAAACATTGACTGTCTATGTCTAATTGTTCTGATAACATGTCCAGAAAACATTAACTGTCTATGTCTAATTGTTCTGATAACATGTCCAGAAAACATTGACTGTCTATGTCTAATTGTTCTGATAACATGTCCAGAAAACATTGACTGTCTATGTCTAATTGTTCTGATAACATGTCCAGAAAACAGTGACTGTCTATGTCTAATTGTTCTGATAACATGTCCAGAAAACATTGACTGTCTATGTCTAATTGTTCTGATCAGTTTCTTGAGCCTGTGTCGATGAGAACTGCTTCGTTTCTTTTTTATATCCCTTCATGATATTCGTTGCATTCTTCTTAAAAAAATTATTTTAAAAAAAAACACACCATATCTCTCTGTAAATGTTTTTCATCTTGTCTGTTTATTGTCCGTGTCTCACATGCATATAACAACACAAGTTTTACATAGCACTTGTAACACTTTTATCCTCACTGCAATTTACATTATTGAGGAAAGAGGAACTTTTGCTTTTAGCTAAAGGCCACTTTAGCCATGACGATTCTTGTTTAGATTTATGCTAGGTATCTTACACAAGATGTTATGACTGTTGCAAGATAGTTGTATCTGTTGACTTGCTTAAGAGTTTTGCCATTTGCGTGTACTTCACACTTCGGTATTTCTTTTCTCTTGAGGATTACCATAATTTTCGTTTTCTTACTCATTATATCTGTGACTAGACCGGGTGTTATATCTACAGGGAAGCATGGCTAAATTAAAATCGAACTTTTCATTTTGTCTGACTGGCTGCTTGTTCATCCATGAAGAAGAAGAAGAAGAAGAAGAAGAAGAAGAAGAAGAAGAAGAAGAAGAAGAAGAAGAAGAAGAAGAAGAAGAAGAAGAAGAAGAAGAACAAGAAGAAGAAGAAGAAGAAGAAGAAGAAGAACAAGAAGAAGAAGAAGAAAAAGAAGAAGAACAGCAACAACAACAACGACAACAACAACAAAGAACAGCAACAACAGCAGCAACAACGACAACTACAACAACAGTAACAATGATGAGGCGGAGTTGGAGCAAGACAAAGAAAAGAAAAACCGGAGCTAGAGCAGCGAGAGAAGAAGAAGCAGCAGCTGCAACAACATCACCTCTCTACTATGTGAAATGTGTCATTGCTAGCCACTGTGATAGCTATAAACTGTAGCACACAGACACTCGGGTGACAGCAGGTCTCAGCTATGGGTAAAACGATCGTTGTCTTCCACAGCCTCAGTTAGACGTACTGTGTATACAGTCATATACCTATTTGTTTGTTTTTTAGACCAGTCAGAGTGATGTCAGTAACACGCCGGCCGACTTTACTTCCATAGGCTGTACATGGGCTCTCCTCTGGCTCAATGCAGTATGGAACCTACTACCTTCAGGTCCACAGGCGAGCGACTAGCTGCAACACCACACCGGTTTCCCTCAGCTGTGTTAACTGAAGCATATATATCTTGGCGCGAATGATGCCTATTCTTTGCGGCAGCAGCTCCTGGTATATATGGTGCGAGTGTGTGTGTGGGGGGGGGAGGGGGGGGGGGGGCGCTGGTGGAATGAACGAACTAACGAACGAAATTTTATGTTACATATTGGGCAAACAGATGCGTCTTACATTTGGACCTTCCAGACATTCATTCTTCACACATCATCTGTTTTTGTAACCTTGTTATGCTCATGTAGCATAATACACATATGACGGTATGGTAAGCAACATAAAAGCATAGAAGGCAAATAATACCTTCCAATATAAAAAAAAATATATATATATATATATATATATATATATATATATATATATATATATATATATGCATAAACACGTTTTTACGTCGACATGCTTACACACGTACTTGTACATCCATGTACACACGCGCACTGTCTTAGATACACATCTACATACACCATTACATCCACTCATTCATGTACACACTCGTGCACACAAATACATACTCATGCTCGTACATATATATGCACATACATACAAAGACGCGTATACATTCATAAAAGCACCCACTCATACATACACTAAATTTTACAAGCAAGCAAATGCACACACTCATACATACACCTGAATACAAACATACGCATACTTCCACATGCATACACACACTCATACCAACACTCATACCTACATATATACATACGCATGTATACACACACTGGTATCTACAAAGACATACACATGAACTCATAAATAAACATACACTCAGACACATATCAAAGCACACACACAAATACTTTCTCGCATGTACTTATACAAACTCACACACTCATTTTCAAATAAGTTCTCAAAACATCCACTCATATGTATCTGCATACACACACATTTACATCCACATATTTGCACACACAGACACACACACTTAAATAAACATGAGACACAGTGAGAGCTAGACACACACACACATACAGAGAGAGAGAGAGAGAGAGAGAGAGAGAGAGAGAGAGAGAGAGAGAGAGAGAGAGAGAGAGAGAGAGAGAGAGAGAGAGAGAGAGAGAGAGAGAGAGAGAGAGAGAGAGAGAGAGAGAGAGATAGGAAATAGCAACTGTTTCTGTGGTATCCGAATGCACTTTATTTTCTTCATTTGTTCCCTGTTTGGAATTTCTCTTAAACAACTCGCGCAAGAACTTTTCGTTTTATATTCCTGAAAAGCACACAAATACACATTATTCCCTGTTTTACCTGTCCAAGGGTTTAAAAGGCTAGAAGAACACTGCTCGAAGGCGAATGTACGGGAGTTCCATGCCTACATTACTTCAGCTCACGTTACAGTGAGCTGTAATTCTAGTGTGAGACCGTTGGTGTTGACACATCTGACATTTGCCGTATACATTTTTAGCTGTTTAGTGGTTCCTTTTCCCTGTTTTACCGCTACGGGGGGGGGGGGGGGGTTTAAAAAAAAAGGTAATTAACACTGATATAAGGCGAATGAGTGTTGCATAGACTAACATTACTCTTTTATTCACGCTAAGCTCGAAATAGCATACACAATAATGTACGTTATAAATGGTTCCTAATCGAACACAAGGCCGCTGGGCCTCTCTGTTCAAACTAAATGTGCATGAGTCCTGCAAAAGTAGATAAGGTAACTTATATTAATGCTTTGGTTTTTATATATGGCATACCTTACACGAGGCTACTACGCCTATAAGTAGAAGTAGAGGAGGGAGTAACATATGTAATAGTTGGTGCGTATCCTTTTAAGTAGCACAGCTACTGAGTGGAGTACTTGGTGCAACTCTGTGAGCTGTGGATTTTATGTCGACTGATTTTTAGTGTGTGTGTTTGTACGTGTATTTGTGCCCGCTGCGTGTTGTTGACTGGACTAAAATGGTGGGTGGCTGATTACGTTTAGAGTGGCGTGTAATTTTCACGGGTAAAATACCGGCTTTAGTGATTGACCGTTTTCGCCAGCAATGAGCTGCAATTCTGATGTGGAACAGTTAATTTTGATAATCTAACAGCTGCTTTATGCATGTATCACTTTGCTTGCGCACATTTTTAAACAGGACAGTGAAGGACATTTTGTGTAATTTCTTCTGGCAGAGGAACGATGCAGTAATGTGCCGACCCGTCGCCAGTGATGCTATGTTGTCTAGTGTGCTATATTGTCTAGTGCGTTTTTCTGTCTTGCTACTTCTTTCTATGAGTGCCGATCAATAAATAGTCTGTTTTGACATTTAATATGTATACGGCCCCTAGGATTCCCCCTCTGTTTATTTATGTGAATGACGTATACACAATGGAACCTACCAATTAAATACCTTTCTTAAATGTTTGTGTATTCTAGACAAAGCATTGCGGTCTGCTGTGTTTGTAAATTGTTGCTGTATCTGTTTTTCGACCTATGCTTCTTTAATAGACATTTCTGTAACCTATGGTGCCATTTCAATGGTTTGAGATGAAATATGTCCGTATTCCATGGTTGTGAATTTCACGCTGTACGATAGACATGCGGCATCCGTGGCTAAGGCGTTGCGAGTCCGACTCGTAATCCAACGTACCGCGATCGAAACCCACTGCGGGCTGCGTTGATTTTTATCGTGGTATGGGATGTAGCAGGTCGACCCAGCCTCAAATGGGTACCAGGATGGCTATCCTGGGAAAGTAAAGACTGCCGGCGTAATGCTGACCACATTACCCACCGATTGCCGATTGGTCTGTAAAAATATGGGTGCTCTTTCCATATGCCCGATACGCCTAACGGCGTGAAAAGGGATCTTTACTTTACTTACGATAGACATGGTCAATAAAGTTGACCATGTTCTTAGTGCACACGCCCTTTAGAGGTGACAGGTTCGATTCCCGACACGGTAACTATAGCTTTCCATTTTTACGTTGTCTAGTATGTTCTTCTATCTTGCTACTTCTTTCTATGAGTGCCAATCAAAAAATTGTCTGACTGTTTATTACATGAGGTGATGTTAGAACCTCGACTAGCGAATAATGAGGCCTATTAATGCACATCAAATCATGAGTGCGTCAGGAATATGTAGAAGATGAAGTAAAAATATAATAGTGCCTATTCTTTGCAGGACGTTGCTGAACTAACCCCGGCATTTTTAGCTGTTTGTTTTCACTAAGTAATTTTACCTTTTTTAGAATTTGATTGCTTGTAACGGCCATTTCTTAGTACCGTTGTCGAAGTAAGTGCAAAGCGGTATGCTGTCAAATGGGCAGCAGCTTAAATTAAACACTATCTTGGAATTCATCCTCGTCATCCTCGCCTTGCCGACTAGCGTGGACGAGCATGCGTCTTCACGATTTGCGATCTTTAGCGTCATTCATCAGCTCGTGTACTGACACCCTGCCATGCCATGAAAAAAAAAAAAAAAAACTGCCAAGAATCTTCTTACATTGTCATCATTTTGTTTTTTCATGGATCTTTCCAGTTGTCACATTATGTTCCATTTTTCTTTTATTGAAATTAGGAACATATATTCATAAATTTTACCCACTTTCCTCGAGGCCGCGACGCCTCTGGAATTACGTCAGACCATATGCACACGGGGAAATTGTATACACACAAGTATCATATTTCATACGGTAACATAACACATACGGACAGCACACGTCGTCACTGACAGTAATGGGGTGTCATGCGTGTGTGGTTGCAGTCATGTGACAGGTCATGGTAAAGCTACTACACACTTCATTGGAAGCCATGACTTCTGTTATCGGCACCACTGCAGTATTATGCCAGCAGCAACAGTAATAGCAACTGCCGCTACTAGAACTAGTGCTATTACCACAGCTGCTGCTGCTACTACTGCCACAACCGCTACTACTACTGCTGCTGCTGTTACTAATACTACTACTGCAGTTTCTTCTACAACAGTCACTGCAGCCCATCCTCATTCTACTGCTGCTGTGACTACTACTACTACAACTGCTGCTACTGCTACTTCTTGTACTATTACTGTTGCTACTTTTACTTGTAGTTCTACTTCTTTTACTACTACTATACCCATCACCAGTAGTAATGGCGGTGCTAGGAATCAAAAGTAAAGGTCCCTTTATACGCCAGTGGTGCCGCACAAATATGAGGCTAGACTCCAATTTTTATAGACATTTGGGTTAAGTGGTCAACATCACACCGGCCGCCTTTACTTCCTAGGACTTTACCTGATACTAATTTAAGACTGGGTCCACCTGTGAGCCAAGGTCATGTGTGAGAACAAAGTCAGGCGCCAAGCGGATTTGAACCCACGACCTTCAGTCTAGCCGCTGCACCACGAAGACTCCCGGCGTTTGCCGGGAGAAGTAGAATATTATATTTAGTAATTTCCCCTGGTCTGTGGATAGTGGGAACGGACACCCGGGTGTATTGTTGCGCACATACAAAAAGTTGGAATTCGAAAAGAGTAGCCTGAGTAACGGCGCTGCCAGGGTAAAATTTTGAGTTAAAAATATACCTATAGTATTTCAGGATCGTCGCCGGTGCTACGGAGTTCGTGCAATGGACTCAGGCTTGAGTTAGAAGTAGAATGGAGCAAGTATGGGTTACTACCTTTGTGCCATGATGTTGATCTGTTGTTCAAACCATAGTAGTATATTATTGCTAACACAAGACCTGTGTCGCCAAGGTCTCTGTGCCCTCTCCGAGCTGAACACCCAGCAGGTATACCAAGGAGTCGAGAAGTCTTCATCCACTGCGAGACATGTTTTGATGTCACTAGCTCATGATACACCACAGTTCGTGCCAACTGTACAACTCTGCCTTTTCTTTGCTTTCACCAGCTGTAAACTTCGGTAGAAAGTTCTGGTTGTTCGTCCACTTCTAGACTTTAGCCTTGTTACAGAACTTGAGTTTTGCGTACACATCCGTTTTACCTCTCTGGTTTATGTATATGCAAGCTGTTGGTTCCTCGCATCTAACGCAGATGCACTTCGACTTCGAAGGACACACAGTTAATCTCCTTTTACTACATGCCTGTTATGTCGCAGTGCGTCTAATTCTTTTTTTTTTTTCCCCCACTTTAATAAAGGTTCTCGGCACTCACACAGGGAATGTTACTGTTAAGAACATTCATAATAATAAAAATAATAATAATAATAATGAATCATTTTTTTTTTGTTTTTGTTCTTTTACAGGCATCGCATTGACCAACATTTGGACTGAGCCGAAACTAATGACGTATTTGGAGAGCCTCATTTCACTGCGTCTGATTTCACGTAACAATCAATTTACTGAAAGCTACAGACTCTTCAGCAAAACCCACTAAGATGAAATTGTCAAACTGTCAGAATCTGGGCATTTGTGTGCTTTGTTCAAAGTCTATGCACTAGGATTATCTGAGATAATTCCTATAATGTCGACTACTTAAATATAAGCAGTTTGCATAGTTTGGATACTTTAAAACATTTTTTTTTTTTTCAATTCAGGTGAGATTTAACTTAAAGTTCTTATAATGAAAGAAGACTTGATTAGATATTTTTCTGGACAGTGAATTTTCAGATTGTGAAGTTGAAATATGGACTCTAAAATGCTCGACACCAGGGGGCAGAAGTTAAGTTTCATGTTGCAACAAGAAAGGAAACCAGAAAGATACAGTCAACCTGGTCAGGCTCATAACTTGAGCCGAACTTATGACCAGCGCAGTGCTACTCACAGAACAGATTGCACAGAGCCATCTCCCGTAGGGACAGTTCCTGATCTTAGATACAACCGCATAGATTTATCACCAAATACCAGGCCCTTGTTGAGCCATTTCAGATTGTCAGACCACATGCCGATCAACAGTTTGCCCAGATCACTGGCTAGCTTGTCTGATCTGAAGAATAATGATCAAAGCAGAACCAACACTGACAGAAATAAGTCAAACCCTCATTCTCTAGTACGAGGACTGTCATTGAAAAGTTCTTCACAAATGGATACAAGGTATGATTCACTATCTCATCAGCAAAGTAGGGCACAGTCGCTGCTTGACCTTCATAAAGGGTTCGCACACTTGGAGACTCGCACAGCTATGGGTTCTCAAATGTCTCTTAAGTCATTCAACAATGACCAAAGTCCAGAAACGAACTCTATCCAGCAGTTAAATCACAGTTACACTAAGGGAGTGACGGGATCCTCAGAAAACTATACAGACAGGTCACCCCCCTACAATGTCTTTTCCTACCAAAGCAGAAAGTCAAACATTCCAACTAGCACAGATGGCGGCGATAGAAGCAGAACAGTTATTGTAAAGTCTACCCTGTGTTACAATACCAGTACACAAACTGATATACCTTTTACCAATAGTATGGTGGATCCCTGTGTAAGCGCATCCAGGATGAGATTTGAAGATCTACAGACTGTTGAAGATACATCACCAAGTTTATCACAAAAGATAGAACGGTTGGGAAAAATTTGCGAGGAGAAATCTGTCCAGACTTTTCCGTATAGAGATGTCTGTAACCCTTCTTTGGATTTAAAAGCTGGCAGCAAACTGTTTAGCAATAAAATAAAGCACAGTGAAGTCTTACAACATAGCCTTGATATAGTGCAGTGTGGGCTCTCTCCGCAGGCTGATATATTTTCAGGAAGTAGTGACAGAAACCACGGTGGAAACTATATCAGACAATCTTCTTATGAATACAACAGCTCTTTAGAACGCTCACAAAAGAATCAAATTAGGTATGCTTCGCAAGATATCCTCAATAGAGACTTTCCTCATCATCGCCAGTCCACCGACACTAGTTTCTTTAATACTACATCAGCATCTCACAATAAAAAGGATGAAGATGGCCACAGTAAAAGTGGCGTGATTTCAGTTAATCATACTGCATCAGTTTTGTCCCGTGATCCACATTCAAACAGCATTCCAGTATCACCCGAAGCTGCATGGTGCTTCAAGGATGGTACAGATTCTAATAACAATATATACAATCATCACAAGACTTCCAGTGATTTATATCCTTTTAGTGACTATGGTTCCACAACGGGTTCATACAACTCCAGGCATATACCTTCAGTGTTTGGTAGTGCTGCCAATTTAGGATCATCAGTCGGTTCTCATGGCTATTCTTACCATACACCAGACGCATTCGTCAGTAAAAGTCGGTCTTCATCCATGACCATATGTGACCCCTTTGATGAAGCAACGAAAGTCCACAATCTCTCGCTGACCAGTGGGGTCGGTTCTGATGTTTCGTCCATGTATTCATATCCAAGAAGTCCACCTTTAGACTCTTCGCATGACACTACTTTCACAGAGAACCAACAGTCCTTCTCGCAGATTAGAAACGACGCGAATTTAACTCCATCTGGCTCCTCAATATTTCAATGGAAGAAGATTGTTATTCTAAACCCAGATCACGTCAGAACCTCTCGCCGTGACTCAGATTCAGTTTTCATCGATGAAGACGACGTAGAGCCTAAATTCCTTCTGTATAAAGATTTCAGACAGAAAACATTCCCAGCTGAAGTTCCATCAATTCACAACAGGCTATCAGAGCACACCTTCCTTTCTGAGGGGTTAAACCAAGTTTCATCTAACACGGAAAACTCTTTCAAACAACGAGACAGGACTTCGCTGGACCAGGGTGTACCACCGTCTCCAAAATCCCGCGTACACAGAGTTTCTGAATCTTTGAGTTTAGGACAGATACAGGAAGAAGCCGAGACATTAATTGCTGAAAGGGATAAAAGTTCAAGGATTCGATCAAATTATGAAAACATTAGTTTCACAGATGGAAGACCCATTGCAAGTGAAGTCGAAAAATTTGGAAAGGAACCGTTGCAGAATGAGCCGTGGAGGAGAGGAAGTTTTGATTTCTCTAGTAAAAATCTTAAGCCGAGAAAATCTGAAGCGTTTGAAGAAGCCACTGAGAACTTCAGACGTAATAGTTTGGACTCGGCTAAACTCCGAAGGCATGGCTGCCAAGGGGGAGATAACTCAACGGCCCTGTCTGCATTCCAAAACTATAGAAAACACGAACACTCAACACGAGCTTACTCTATGACATCCTCTCAGGATCTGGTGATTGTCAGAAGAGAATCAGATTTACAGATGACTAGACAGCAGTTGCACAAGCTAGAAGCTGCTAACAGATATCAAAGTCTAAGAAGTACCGCCAACGATTTCAAAGATCCAGAATGCGAAAGAAGATACCTACCCACAAACTATTACGAAGAAGACAGCAATTCTTCAAGCTCAACACTACAAGACATTTCATCCCTCGATAACTCGATGGCCTCTGTAAGAAATCCGTCCGTAGCGGAAACAGTTGCTGAGCTTATCGTTAAGGTTAACGAAAACCTGACCAAAAGTGCCGAAAGAATGGGCCGCATTCGTAGATCTGGCTCCATATCGTCCAGAAGTAGCTTGGATTCTATTGACACGATCCGACCCGAGCGGGCTAACCGCAGGGAGACTGAGTGGACCCGGATACGATCGCTGAGCTCGCTGAGGTCTAGCCCGGAGAGGGATCATTGGTTGAACTGGAGCTCTTTTGCTTCAGACGATTTAAATGATGATACTGGCATGTTGACATCATCAACTCCAAGATCCTCATTTGCTTTGAGCAGAGACAAGGAAACTGTAAGTGTTATTTGTTTATTTATTTGTTTATTTATTTATTTATTTATTTATTGTGTAGGTAGGTAGGTAGTTATACCACACCAGGACATCACACAACGATAAGCACCAGCTAAAATCACAAACGATAAATACCCGGTGACACAAAGTGCCACTATGCGGATGAAGATCACACAGGAACCCCTTTCAGCCGTTATGGTCATATCTATGACTGGGCCGTATTTCTGGCCCGGCTATATTCAGGGCCTCCGGTAGAAGCCAGGGTGGGGCTGCGAATAACCAAAAAAATTGCATCCCACATGGGAACGACTGTTTAACGAGCTTGTTTTGTTATGTAAACTAAAAAAGCTGTAAAAAATACCCTTAGCATGCCTGTCACGCCTTAAGCGTATATTGCTAGATCTATTTTTCTAGACCAACTGGTATTTGTTGGCTGCTGTGGTCAAAATCACACTAGCCGCCTTTACTTTCCACGAATTCCAACAGATACCTACTTTAGGCTGAGTCGCAATTGTAAATTTTCCAGAAAGAAAAAAGAAAAACAAGAAACGACTTTTGCAAAGGGAGGCAGTGCTGACATGCAAGTATATTATGGGTTTGTTCCCTTGTGCTTACCAAATGTCGTGTGCTCAGACCCAAAGTTCTAGTTTATGCTAGATATAATAAACAAACAGATAATGTATCGATCAGCACTCATAAAAAAAAGTAAAAAGATAGAAGAACACACTAGACAACAGGCAAATCGTAAGTTTTAGTTACCGTGCAGGAAATTGAACCTGTCACTTCCAGATGGCATGTGCGCCTCGCTGTGGAAACAAGTGCACTAAGAACATGGTCAACTAGGCATCGCCACCCCCCCCCCTAAAAAAGGTGTTTGTGCTAGCTAATGAGCTTGAGTTAAACAAGAAATTAACGTTAAAGTCGAGATAGTTGACTTTATTGCACTGGATTTTATCCCATTTGGCTCGGTCTCTCTCCGCAGAACCGCTAGCCGCCTACTGAGAGCGCTGCACAGAGTAAGAGCTCCACAGCTCCGGTGACGATCCCAAGGTTCCTCAATATTATTTGCGCTTGTAAACTGAAGGAAGCATCTGTAGAACAAACCCACGACCTTCAGAGCGCGGGGAGCAGACGGCTTGACCACTTCGCTTAACCACTTTAGAGATTCCAAACGTCTCTACCTGGCATGGACTACAAAGTACACTAGGCCGATATCGTCGTTAGTGTTAGCCCATTGAACTTCTTTGGAGGTTGAACAAGGTATCTGGAATTCGCCCTGTTTGCTTTTCATCCAGGGGTATATAATCACAGAGTAGTCAGACCTTCGGGTTGCAGCCCAGAGGGGCACAACAAAAAGAAGGAAGCGCACCTAAGTACGAACTCTGTAGATAGTCTAGTTGAAATGTGACCGTTCTAGGAAGTTTGGAAACACTGTGAATAGTCCAGCAAACTGACAGTGGTTTATTTAATGCTTTTAGAAAAACAAAATGAAGAGATCTCAGAACATCACAGAGAGCAGTGTTATACAGATTTAACTGTAACAGAGCAAGAGGTCGACAGCGCAAAACATGGACCGCAAATATCCGAGAAAAGTACTATATACGAAAGGAACAGAAGGGCCCTTTCCACAGATATCTCCCTGAACTTATTCTGCAATGCATTCCAGTAGTATAGAAAACAAGAAGAAGAAGAAGAAGAAGAAGAAGAAGAAGGAGAAGAAGAAGAAGAAGAAGAAGAAGAAGAAGAAGAAATAAATGTTCCTGTAATGTGTGTAAATTTGAGTGTGAACTGTGTGTTTGTATATTTTCAGACGCTAGAGGCCAGTAGTCACAAGTGAGTACTCTTCTATGTTGTCTGACTTATACATGCACGTGTCTACGCATGGGTTCCAGGGCCTGATTTGGGGCGGGGGTTGGGTTTGGGAGGGGATAGACCCACTGCCTCCCTACCAGGAATATCCTATAAGGCGACTATTGAGGGATTTTCCCTCCACAGTCGAAGTGCATCTGCCTGAGAGGCGAATAACCAACAGTCTGTATACAAAGAAACATGTATATCTAAAATAAACAGATGTGCACGAAAAATTCAAATTCGAGAACAAGGACAAATTTCCAGAAGTGGACGAACAACCGAAACTTTCTGCCGGAGTGTACAGCCGGTGAACGCTAAGAAAATACATACGTGTATATTTCTTCATCTCCTCCTCCTCCCTCGTCGTCATCGTCACCACCGTGAAGATAGTCAACCTCTTGTTCACTTGCCGATGTAATTTTTGTTCCATATCTTGTTCTGATATCTCACTTTTTCTTCATGTGTGCTTGTATTTCTGCTTATTATTTATTTATTTCTCTCTATTTTCTCCCTAAAAGTTGCTGTTTTTTAGTTTGTTTTTTCTATTCATATTCCCTCTCTCACCCACCCCTGTCTCCGTTTCCACGGCCCCCTTCTGCTCCCTTTACTGTGTATGTGTCTTATTATTGATGTCGTTCTCTTGTTTGTCTTTTTCCTAAATGTATCTCTCTTCTTCTTCCTGTATTAACTCTTGACTGAATTCCCAGAACCATGAATCTTCTAAACAGGGAACACTGTTAACTGAATTTACAGAGCCTCAGCCCATTCTGGATAATTTCACATTTCCAGGAAAGGTTTCCATAATGGCCATCTTCACTGAGTTCACAGAATCTGGAGGTATTTGCACAAGGGCGGTCTTGACTGAATTCACACAAACTGGAGGGATGTGCTTAGAGGCCATCTTGACAGAATTCACATAGGAAATCCCTGCATCGGGCCTAACTTCGCTAAATTCGCAGGACCTGGAAACTCCAATTCCCTAGCTGTCAAACAAACATTATATAAGACATCGCCTTACCCATTTGTTGATAACTCCAATAAGGAGATTCGTGTGTGTTCAGCCACAGTATCTGGCCTCCTGTGTTCAGCCACATTATCTGGCCTCGTGTGTTCAGCCACAGTATCTGGCCTTCTGTGTTTAGCCACATTATCTAGCCTCTACATCTGTGCCAGTCATGTATTCTGGGATCTCCCGCCTCCCAGCCACGTATTCTGTAAAGTTCCACACATCATGGGCGCTGGTACCCGTGGTCATTGCATTCTGTGCGCTCCTCGCCTACACAACCTTGAAGGAAAACTCCGACAAACTTGTAAGAAAGCTAAGTTGCCGCCTTTTTCCAACCATGTAGGTAATCATGTTTTCAAGTTTTTTTTTTTTTTTTTCTGTGTACATGTTTCTTTTATATATCTATTTATAAAATGTGCATCAGCGTGCACCCGCCAAATATTTGTTTAAGGACATGCAAATAGAGGTTGGATACTTGCCATTTAGCGCGTCATTTTTATTTATGATGATTATTATCGTTGCCTGTTGCCTGGTATAATTTTCTACTTCATGTCGATGAATTCGTTTATCTGTTACATTTTAATCACTAGTCACAGTAGTATGCACCTGACGAGATATAGCGAAGTATGCCAGTCAATACAGTGTGCAATTTATTGATTATGTCTTCTTTGTTCAAATTATTTTTATTATTTAGCGCTTAAACTAGGCTTAAGCTTCATACCCTTCACATTTCATTTTTAAAGACGAGGGGGTTCGGGGGGGGGGGGGGGGGGTTAGCTCCCTTCTCTGTGTTTTCTCGAGATCGTCGCCCCTGTCGCACATCCGTATGGACATTCAACAATAACTGCTGTTATACATACAGCATATATTGTTATTGTGCTGGCCTGATAGCAATCTCATCGTTGACAGATGCCGTGTTTATGGACGTCTTTATCGCACTCTGTCTCTTCTCTGTTCAGAACACAGGTTTCTTGTTGATGGGACATGCAGAAGCTACTGCTAAAATGCATAATTTGCTCACTACGAAGAGAAGCTACTGGCGGAGCAGTTAACTCATTCAGTCCTAATCAACTCACCTCGCGTTTGTTGAGCTTTCTTACCTCATATGCTATTCTCAACATGCTGTTCAGATAGGAACGGTACAGACACACTGGGAGTGAGAGACGCGGGTAGTCAGACAGAGAGATAGGAGAGTTTAAGACACACTGGGAGTGAGAGACGCGGGTAGTCAGACAGAGAGATAGAAGAGGTACAGACACGCTGGGAGGGAGAGACCCGGGTAGTCAGACAGAGAGATAGGAGAGGTACAGACACGCTGGAAGGGAGAGACGCGGGTAGTCAGACAGAGAGATAGGAGAGGTACAGACACACTGGGAGGGAGAGACGCAGGTAGTCAGACAGAGAGATAGTAGAGGTACAGACACACTGGGAGGGAGAGATGAGGATAGTCAGACAGAGAGATACGGGAGGTCCATAAACAAATGCTAGAGAGACGCAGACAGGGAGAGACACTGACAGTCAGGCAGAGAGAGAGTTATGAGAGGTACAGACACACTGGTAGGGAGAGACTCAGACAGGGAGAGACATGAACAGTCAGACTGAGATAGAGACACTGACAGTCAGGCAGAGAGAGAGAGTTATGAGAGGTACAGACACACTGGTAGGGAGAGACTCAGACAGGGAGAGTCATGAACAGTCAGACTGAGAGAGAGAGGGGAGGTACAGACACACTAGTAGACTGGGAGAGACACCAGCAGCCAAATAGACTGACAGGCAAACGAGTATGGAGAGAATAAGTAATCGTTCAGACGGAAATGGAGAATTAGGAAGCTCGACTTTCATTGAGGCAGACATATGAACAGGAAAAGGTAAATACAGACAGGGAGAGCTTTGGATTGTCACACAGACACTCATTGAGAACTACAGACAGGCACTCTAGGAGAGAGATGATCAGAAAGTTGGACTGAGAGAGTGACTGGGAGAGAAACAGACATTCAGACAGTCATGGGCTGTGAGCAGTACGAACGGATATATAGACTTATAATAATACTGAGAGATAGGCGTGAAGAGACACAGTCAAACAGACAAGGTAAAGAGAGAAACAGAAAGTGGGAAAAGTGAACCTTATTCCATGTTATGTTATCGCAGTTTACATCATTGCATATTGGGCATTCCCATGCGTGCTCGGTACTCCGATGCAGCACCATTCCAGTGTACCTCTACTGATTGTTTCTATTAGTTTAATCTAATGTTTATATTTGTTTATTGTATATTGGTTATCGTGAGGCAAAAGAGTTAATAGAAGTACTTTACCCGGTTTTACTCCTAGGTCACCGAGTCGTGTTAGCTTCATCAAATTTCGCAAGCCAAGTCCGTACAGCGTTGATCTTCCCATGCTTCTTCCGGTATACCGCCATTACTAGCCAGCTGGTCGGCTCGTTCGTTACTTTTTACTCAAGCATATCCACGTGTGTAGGTCCAGATGATGGAGGTTAAGTCTGACTTCGTTAGTGTGAAGAGGAGGCACAGAAAGAGAGAGAGAGAGAGAGAGAGAGAGAGAGAGAGAGAGAGAGAGAGAGAGAGAGAGAGGAGTGAGATAAGGGGAGAGAGAAAGCAGTCAGTCGGTCAGACAAAGTCAACCAGACACTCATTCAGATAAACGTACAGACAGTTCAATAGACGTGTAACTACAATGGTTGTGTGGCGGTAGAGGTTAGTGACTGCGTTTAACGATAACAGGATTATCGACTACTAGGGTTCGCATTACCGCATTCCACAGCAGACGGTTAATTTAAAACAAAAACCTCTTGTGGTTTTATTAGAGTTGTACGAGAGTCTGGGAGAGATTTGAGCCTCGCCTTGGTTCAGATGGCACACGTTTTTTTTTTAATAATTAAACAAAGCTAGATTTAGACATACTAACGGACGCATAATCGAACAGAGCCAGACTTACAATCACACGCCCAATCAAACAGATACGGTCTAAAAGTCGATCTCAGACACTATTTGAAAGTCGATCAGACACAGTCAATGAGTCGTTCAGACACGATCTGGGAGAGACCTCAGACACTGTCTCGGGTGGTAGTCGATCAAATTCAATCAGGGAGTCTATCAGACATGCTTTGGGAGTCGATCAAACACAGCCAGTCAGGAAGTCAGACATTTTGCGGGAGTCGGTCTAACACAGTCTGGGAGTTGATCAGGCACGGCTATGACGTCGATCAGACACTCTCAGGGAGTCAGACACGGTCAATTAGTCGATCAGACATGATCTGGGATTCAATCAAAGTCAAGGTATCGATCACATATCGTCTGGAAGTCGATCAGACACAGTCATGGAGTCGATCAGATTCGGTTTGGGAATCAGTCAGACACAGTCAGGGAGTCAGTCAGACACGGTATGGAAGTCGATCACATACAGTCAGGAAGTTGATCAGACACGGTAGGGGAATTTTAAAAAAACACGGTCATTGAGTTATTTAGAGCACGGTCTCGAAGTCCATCAAACACATTCAGTGAGTCAATCAAACACGGTCAGGGAGTCAGTCAGACAAGATCGGGAAGTCGATAAAACACAGTCAGGGAGTCAGTCAGACAAGATCGGGAAGTCAATCAGACACAGTCAGGGAGTAAGTCAGACGCGGTCTAGAAGTCGATCCGACGCAGTCAGGGAGTCGATCAGACATGGTCTGGGAGTCGAACAGACGTTGTCTGGAAGTCGATCAGACAGTCAGAAAGTCAATTAGACATAGTCAGAAAGTCGAGAGTCTGAGAGTCGATCAAACCAAGTCTAGAAGTCGTTCCGACATTCTGTGGGAGTCGATCAGACAATCTGGGAGTCGATCAGACCCTTATCCACAAGTCATTTATTTACACTGTTAGCATCTGTCTGTCTTTCCAGACGCTAGCATTATATTGTGCTAGAGCTAGGTGTGAAAATCACAGCCCGTGGCGAGGGCGAGTGCGACTAACAGTACCAGCTCGCTATTAACATCAATAATTCCAGAACCATCTAATTCCAGGGAGCAGGTTTCTTCTTTCCGGACAAGAAAGCCTGAGAAGGCCGGCAGGCCCGTCTTACCTTTGGCCCTTTCGAGCATTCGTCCCTCACACAACAATTTTCTTGCATCTAGAAACATGTTATGGTAACACAGCAGTATACATAATGTTATAAGCAAGTAAACACACACAGGCATGTGTGGCAAATATATACATACATATATACATATACTAGCGTAGTTGGCTAAACCGGACTACGCGGTGACCGGATGACGAACTCCTTGTGGTCCGGGTTCACTCCCAGGGGTAAGCAGGAAAGCCACATTTCTCCCAGATTTACGGTATTTATCATGGAATCAAGGCCGAAGGGTTGAGATATCCATAATACCGAGCCTAAGGGTTAACAACTCATGGCTTCTGGATACTAAAAAAAAAAAATCATACATACACTAAGAGGCGGGCGCATTCGGACAAAAAGATAAACACTCATTTATAAAACAGGAGACAGATAGACACTCGCACACTCAATCAATCAATCAAACGGACACACAGAGCAGACACACAGACGTAAATACAACCAGACAAAAAATATACAAGAATGGCGGACTCTGGTGTTGTGCAGAGGAGAGGAGCTGGGCAGAGTGGCATTAGTACGCTCTAGTGATCGCACCTGTTTCTGATGTTATCTCTGTCGTGTTTCTAGTAGCTCCTGGAATGCGCGGCTTGTTTTTCTTCTTTCTCCGTTTTGTGCCCTTGTCTGTATTTGAGATGTGAGCTGCTGATTTTCTATTTCTTTCTTCATAATTTCTGTGAATTTTCCTTATTAACACATCATTCTTCTATTTATTTTTCCTGTTTTTCATTTTTTTTTTAATACACCTACCTCTCCTCGCCCTCACCCAACCCCTATTCGTGTTTGTTCTTTCTATATGCGCCTACTGTATATCGTATGTTTTATTTTTATCTTTCTTATCTTTTTATTTTAACCCCCCCCCCCCTTTTTTTTCCCCTTTTCCTTTTATGTCTTTCTCGTGGGTTGTTTTTGTTAGTCCTTTTCCCTTAGGTGCTTCTTCTTGTATTTTTTTTAGTCCAATATTTCTTGACGTCGATCGAAAATGCTCATCAACATATCTCTTTGAAAGACGATCAGAAATGATGAAGTCGAAAAGTAGGAGTGGTTGTAGCGCTAGATTCGACAATAACAAGTGAAATGGTTCAACCATTTTACACGGTTGCCAAAGGGCAGGCTACCACAACAACCATTGATGTACAGATCAAATGGTAGGGAAAACAAGGTTCAGCCAAGTCAATGACGGACTGACTAACAGTTACCGAATGTCTATATGGGGGAAAAAAACCATAAAATGTACATTCTGTGGCGTCTTGTATATACTAACGCGCAATAGTCAACTACCAACCACATATCACAGTCGAATATAAAGAAATAGAAAATGTCACATATTTCGAATAATTGGGCTATTTAGTGAACAACAGTTTAAACTGTTAAGAAGTCAGACGAAGATTTGCATTAGCAATGCAGAGATTAAACATCATGAAAAACCTCTGACTAAGCACCTGTAAATTAGCTAAATTAAAATCTTGAGGTCGTGAATTTTTCATGTGGCTACTTACGGTTGTGAGTCCTGGACTTTTACTCAATCGGTGAAGAAAAAGATAAGAGCTTTTGAATTGAAACGTTACAGAAAGATTCTCATAATACCATTTATGAAGAAGAGGAAACAGTTCGACATTCTAAAAGAGTTAAACATCGAGGGAAACTCGCTTATAAACAGCGTCCTGTCCCGAAAGTTGGAGTATTTTGTGCACATAAAAAGTAATAGTGGCTTGGAAAAGACGGTGGTGGAGGGTACAGTTTGTGGAAGGCGAGGCAGGGTCGACTTCCGTGAAGATGGATACAGGACATTGGAGATGCATTGGCATTGAAAACACATGGGGCGGGTCGGAGAGCTGGCTAGGGCAAGCGATACTTTCAGGCATGCTGTGAAGTAAGCGACGTTTTGTAAATGACACGCTGAGTGATGATGAAATTATGTATAGTCAACTAATTCGTAGGTTTCTTTGAAGTCGGAGTGCATCTGCTTCAGAGGCAAGGAACCAACAGTTTGCATACAGATACACCATATCTGTAAAACGTGTGTGCACCTGTCGTGTTTACCACTTTTAGGGCTTTAAGTCTGAGGATTTAGTGTAATGGCCACGAACTGTGCAGTTTTATCAGTATGTGGCAGGTCCTTTTGCAGAACGTCGCTCTCAGCACAGTCTGTCTGAAAGAAACTCTGTCTCTCGCCAGTTCTCGCGTCTCGTGCTCTTTATCATGTGCCCATCTTCGTGTTGGTCGGTCCCTGCCCCTCCCTCCTGGACCATGCCTTCTAATATTTTGTTTTCCAATCCGCCGTGGTGCTTGATATGGCCAACTTATTTCAGGTTTAGAGACACACTGCTGTTCCTTGTTGTTCCAGTCTTTTAGAATGTCAGTATTTCTTTCATTCTTTGTCCGTGATATCCTGAGAATCTGACTGTAGTATTTCAGCTGAGAAGCCCATATTTTCTTCCATAAGGACTGGGAGATATTCCATGACTCACATCCTATCTACAGGTAAGATGTATGTTTTCAAAATGTTAAACCATATACTGTGCATGTTAGAATTGTTATTCTCCCCCTCCCCCCTCCCCCTTTCCGCCCTCTTTCCGCCCTCCCCCCCCAAAAAATCTCCATATCTTACGAGGGGCGAGCCATAGTCTCTCGCTTGAAACCTAGCGCTACAACCACTCGACTGGCCGCTGGTATTCATATTAACAAACGGAGTATTTTAGCACGGAAGCCAACAGGCGTTAGAGTGTCGGAATGTTTCAGAAAACGCTCACTCGTCAACGTTTGTAGGTTACCGTTGAGTAGGTCAGAGTTCATGTCTGTTTGGATACCTGAGCTACATACATTCTGTCTAGCCTCTTTGTCCTGGCTAACCTTGCCGCTTCTGGCAGCCGTTGGCGGTATCCGGTGTGTTATGTCTGGAACTCGGGACGCTCACAGCGACTGTACCCTGTGTGGTTTTGGGGCCCTGTTTTTTCCCCGGGTTGGAAAGTGGTGGGCTGGGTAGACTGATTGTTGCCCCTTTAAAAGCAAGTCGTAAAAACGACTAATAAAGGACCTGCTGAAATCGGACATTCTCAAGGGCGAACGAAGAAGAAGACAATGATTGTATATTTTACTTTTTCAATTTATATGTTTGCTGATTGTCCATCACATCGTGGTGAAGCGGCTAGACGCTCGCCTGCGAATCGGAAGGTCGTGGGGTTCAAATCGGAACGGATTTGACTTGTTTTAAAAAGAAATTACTCTGGCTTCCGCGTCGAACGAGCCGGAAATGTGTACCGAGTAAAGTTCTGGGAAGTAAAGGTGGCCAGAGTAATGTTATCACATCACCCACCGAGAACCGATCGGTCTATAAAATATACGTGTAGCACTATATGCCTAGTACGTCCTTCAGCATTTGACATCTCAGCACAGATGTCATCTATGATCTGACACTTTTCATCGCCGCTTAATAAGCAGGCAACAAACAAGCTGTCATTTTGTTGACCTAATCAGCTGTGCATTGTTACGTAATCAGCACGGAGCATAAAGCTAACACATTCTTTTTAAAACTCAGAAAAAGCGCCATTTAAAGAGTTGAATTGATGCAACAAGTTTATGGGGATAATTGTTTGTCTCGTGCACACATTTTCAGGTGGTATTCACGATTCAAAAGTGGTGTGGAAATGATTACTAATGCACCTAGACCTACACGCCAAACTTCTCTTCGTAATGATGAACTCAGTGCAAAAGTCAGAGAACGGATACAAGAAGATCATTGTTTTACTGTGAGGATGATAGCAGATGAATCTGGTGTTGATAGAGAGATCATTCATAACATTTTAGTGCAAGATTTTGGCCCCAAAAAAGTTTGTTCCACATTCGTTTTGTGAGGACCAAAAACATCAGCGTGTTGAGTACCCAAGAGGAATTGTTGGCCCCAAAACAAGTGTGTGTTCTCAGCCTTCCACCATATTCCTCAGATTTGTCTCACTGTGATTATTTTATATTCCCAAAATTAAAGTTACGATTGAAAGGACGTATCCTTAACGATATTGGTGACATCCAAAGGGCCGTGACATTGACTTTAAGGGCCATAACAACAGAATAACTACAGAGGTCGTTTCACTGTTTGTTATATCGTGCCATTTGCTGTATCAATGCATACGCGACTTACTTTGAATCAGATACAGGTTATATCTTCAGCTGTTGATTATTTTAATTTTTATGGAATCAGTCTCATTACTTAATTCTCGGACCTTGTATGTAAGCACTGGATCATTAGAGTAGTCCATTACACCGCTCTACATATGTGCCAGTCCTAACCTACGCGTGTGAGTCATGGGCAATGACAACAGCTCACAGAAACCAGCTTCCGACCTAAGAAATTAGGTATCTGAGATTGGTGATCAAAGTGACAAGAAGGAACAAAGTCCACGTCATGATTTTGAAAAGCAGACCTTACAAACTAATTGACCAGTCACTGTTACAATGTTTTTGACATGACCGCCATTCGCTTCTCCCCAGAGGCTTACAGCAACTCTGGAATTTGATAATGTCAGTGTTGAAGATGACGGCTGATAGTGAAATACTGAAGTCGAAAGAATAGACTTCAGTGCACCGATCTATAACATATAGTCTGGCCTCTCTCGTCAACCAAGAGTGTAGCACAAAGTACCATTAGCACGATCCCCAAAATAAGCCCTAGCACGATTCTCAGGATGGTTTTAATGTAAGCCCTACCACAAAAAAAGCTATCGGTAAGATCGTCAGCAAAATTAGAGACTTGTTGCCGAATGGACAGTCGGAGTATAGACGTCACTGGTGCGCACTTCATTATCAAAGGATCTGGTTTATAATTCAAGGTTCGTCTTGGGGGAAGAACTCATGAGATAAAATCACTGACAAATGTGGTGCCAATTCACTACGAGCAAGCTGCATGGACAGGAAATGCTTATTTAATGAAAGCTTTATTGCTGGAAGTGAGAGACTTAGCCCAGAGGTTCTACATGAAATGGTTGCTTATCCTATACAGGACATTCAGAGCCAACCCCAACATTTCTGGCGTTTCTGCTATTTCTAGGCAAATTTACCTTCACTAGTTTGCACAGGAAATGGAGTCGCAAGAATTGTAGGCCGGAATTCGTAATTTGGAGAGTTTTGACGATGTTCTATAAGAAAATTACATGACTGTATTTGAATAAATATAAAATGTTCTACTCGAATAAATGCAGATTTGCGTATCTAAACTCTTCCCCCCCCCCCCCCCCGCCTTTTTTTTTTTCTTCCCCCAAAAAGCTGTTATGCAGTATTGAAGAAAAAAATTAAGACCCTGTTGTTTTTTTCGGGGAACACAATAGCTTCAGTGACGGTCCTCCGTTTCGAAATGTGAGAACCACTGGGCCGGGTTATATTTAGATAATCTGGTATGTTCCATATCTATCAAAGAGAGAGGGCGAGCCTGGAGGACGTATCAAGCGCACGTGCCTGTGAGTTACCCGGCCAATTGTTTACCTTGCCGTTGCCCGCTAAGGAATTTCCTTTCTATGGAAAGAGGAGGCATTAACAAACAGTAGAGGAATGTAAACACACAACGCTGCAGTGTCCGTTATTCTTCATAGACCATTCTGGCTTTTGCTGTTGTTATGTTCGGAGTTATAAAGACTTTTAACAGTTGAGAAAATTGGTCATCGCTGTGTTTATTAGTTCTGGAATTATGCTCACCAGGATTCTGTAGCGGTGATAGTGCTAGTAAAAGACAGAACTGTGAGTACGTGTATGGGCAATGGTGTTCGCCAGTTGAATCGTTATACTTTGTTATTGTTGTTAATATTATTGTTGATGTAAAAAATATTGTTGTTGTATTGTTCTTTTTCTTCTAATCCTCCTCCTGCTCCTTCTTGTTCTTCATCTTCTTCTTCTTCTTCTTCTTCTTCTTCTTCTTCTTCTTCTTCTTCTTCTTCTTCTTCTTCTTCTTCTTCTTCTTCTTCTTTTTCTTCTTCTTCTTCTTCTTCTTCTTCTTATCTTCTTCTTCTTCTTCTTCTTCTTCTTCTTCTTCTTCTTCTTCTTCTTCTTCTTCTTCTTCTTCCTCTTCTTCTTTTTCTTCTTCTTACTACTACTGCTGCTGCTGCTGCTGCTGCTGCTGCTACTACTACTACTACTACTACTACTACCACCACCACTACCAGCGCCACTGCTACTACTGCTGCTGCTACTACTACTACTACTACCACTACAAATACTACTTTTACTACTAATGCTGCCGCTACTACTAATACTAATAGTACTATTAATAATAATACTAATAAAACTATTACTATTACTCCTAATACTACATCTACTACTAATGCCGCTGCTACTACTACTCCTAATACTACATCTACTACCAATGCCGCTACTACTACTACTCCTTAATCTACCTTCTTCTCCTCCAACAACATCATCATCTCTTCCTTCCCCTTCCTTCATCCTCGCTCTGCGTACACTGTCACATTTTTTTTTTCAATATATAACAACAGACTAACTTTTTTTTTTTTTAGCATGCAAACATGTCTGACATTTAGACATTTCATTCTTCTTTCTCACAGCATTGCATTTGTGTTTTATATATAAAGCATGCTATGCCGCGCTAGCTGAGACTAAGAAATAGTACTGGATCCAAAATGGTATGCAGACTCATCTATCACCAATTTTGTCAAGTGTTAATCAGTAAATAATTGGAAATCACGGAGGCTCTAAAGAGTATAAAAGCAACAACTAACAGCCATCTAACAACTGAAAATAAACAAGCTTCCGGGTCGACAGCTGTATGATCCTATATCCAATGTTTATTTAGCAATCGAGGACGCATACACCGGGCATGGCAGATCATTCCGTCATCTTCTTGTACCGCCAAGAGGAAACTGACTGACTGACTTTCTACTCCACCAGGACATCACACAAGCGATAAACACCCGATGACACAAAGTGCCACCATGCGGATGAGGATCACCGTGGAGAGGTCCCAGAAACCGCGTTCAGACAATTGGCCATATTAATGGCCTGCCTTTATTGCGGCCCCTGGAAAAAGCCAGAGTGGGGCTTCAAATAACAAAAAATTACGTCCTAAGAAGGACGTAAAAAAGAGCAAAGTTTTAACAAAACAACAAGCTAACTCTACAGCGATCTATAATAAAACTGAAAAATCCATGTTTCTATCTTGCTGGTGTCTGTCACACCTCTCAAACGGTGACCGACTGACTGACTTTCTACCCCACCAGGACATCACACAAGCGATAAACACCCGATGACACAAAGTGCCACCATGTGGATGAGGATCGCCGTGGAGAGGTCCCAGGAACCGCGTTCAGACAATTGGCCATATTTATGGCCTGACTATATTGCGGCCCCTGGAAAAAGCCAGAGTGGGGCTTCAAATAACAAAAAATTACGTCCTAAAAAGGACGTAAGTTTACAATACAAACGGTGACCAGTAGTGGGGAGAAATTCGCAGATGCCATTCTGACCGCAATGTCTAGGTTTCATTTGCAGCTTACAACAAGGTTTCGACGTCTTTGTAATAATTAAGGCCATAATTAACAAATGTTAGCATTCATTGGAGTTATTTCCCCTAGAACCTACATAATTTTTGCGTCCATTGAAGAAAACGTTCGATACCATTAAATTTCGCTGGTATCTCCAAAAAAACTTGACGTCTGTACAGTAATTATTGTTTTGTTTTAGCAGTTGGAGTTGCGATAACGTAGTGGCTAAACCAGCGTTTCAAGGGGGACAGGTTGGGGGGGGGGGGGGGATGAGAGTAGCTTCGTCGTTCAAATTTGAGGCCCGGGAATGGGAGACGGTAGATATCTAGGAGCAATGAATAAATATAATGCAGGGTTGGAGATAAAGAAGGGGTAGACAACGAGAAGATAACATTTAAATTAATTTTACCGGGCGAAGCGAAGAAATTAAATCTAGTGAGTATATAGAGATGTCATTTTTGCCTATTTTATAGATTAGATGTCAGCAAAGCGCTAACAATTTCATAATCTCCCAGTACGACGTGAAACATAACGGTCTGCGCTTATGGGCACTGCACACGATGATGATATCTTCAAAGTGGTTTCCTGTAACTATCCACCAACTATACATTGGGTTTACACGATCTTCTATATTGTTGTTTACCAGCTCTGCATTTGGTTTTCTTCGTTTCTTAGCTGTTTACCGCTCCACCATATGTTTCGTGTCTCTGTCTGATCCTCTCACTCCCAGTTCTTCCCTGTCTGTAATTTCACCTATCCCAGATTTGAAATTCGTGTCTTGAAGTATGTCCAAATGACTGCTGCACGGCAATTAAAGCTAGCAATAATTGGCCCTTGAGTGCCACGTTGCGCCGTTGTAAGCCCTCTGTTTACCTGTAAGTGCCGGCATCGTATGAATTACCAAGGTGTGTATGTGTTCGTTGCGCGACTAGATTTTGTATATGCTGTATGTGAACCCTACACACACAGTGGGTAAACGGAGAACTGGAAAGCTACTGAGTAAAGTAAGTGAGTATGATATGTCATGTTACATTATGTTGTGTTATAGACCTATATTTTATTAAACTATGGGAGACACTGAAAGAGAGGTTTTTAGACACATGGCTGGTCCTGATCCTAATGACAGCATTAACCATCTAACAAGAAGGGACCAGGCCACCATCTCAGACTTAGAACACAACATACTCCACTCAATGGGCATCTAAACAGAATACAACCAGAACACTCCCCAGAGTGCCAGCTATGTAACTACCCCTACGAAACTGTTGAACACCATCTCTTTGAGTGTCGAAAACTCAGTGAGACTAGAACAATGCTACTCCCTCCGAGACCAGACAAGTGGAACACTTTGTACGGAGGAAAAGAACAGCTTGTGAAAACATGCAAATTCCACTACATGGCATTGGGCCAAAGGGCGAAAGCTCATGCGCCGCTGGATCGATAACAACAACACAATTAAACAGTGTGTGTGAAATGGTCAATATCACGCCAGCCGACTTCACTTCCCATGACAGCACGTAGTACCCATTCACCTTTCGATCGCTGGCAAGCATCTAGCCGCTACACCACCGTGGCTTCTGGTCTGTTAAGTAGCGCTAAAAAAAAGTGATATTGAGGGGTGCCAGTATTGTGTACTGTTGGCTGCTGCCAAATAAAAATCATTTACTGCTCAGAAGTGTGGTCATGAAGTTGACAGTGCAACCACAAGCACTGACTGACTCTGGCTATTGATCGCTTCCGCCAGTTGTCTGATGTTGTCTCCTGCAGTTTGTTTATCTTGTTCTAGCAATTGTAATCAATAACCTCTGCTGTAGTGGGTGGCTATACCTCACGGTTCTCAAGATACTGTCCGACCCTGTCGCATTCTTTTTTTTTTTTTTTTTTTCTAAAGTTATGGAGGGAGTAGTAGCCGGAGAATATAGTGGAGGAGGAGGAGGAAGAAGAAGACAAAGGTGAAGAAGATGATGATGATGATGTAATCTTGGCCCACTTTTGGTGCGGGTGTTTAGACTACTGTTGTACTGAGTACTGAGTCATCTGGTTATGTTTACAGGCACGTTTCTGGAATATTTCTATAGTGGAATTAATCTTCACAACAAACGTGTCAAGTCGATCAGCGTGGGCGGTGGTGTGTGATGTGCGATCGGGTGCTGAGAGGCGTAGGTTCCCATTGAAATCTGTAATCAGGTACAAACGAATACATCTTAACTTAGAATACATTGCCACCAGTCAAGTGTGGCCGAACAGTTTGAACTTCACTCCTTCCAAACGCAGTCAACGATGAAAACTAGGGAAATAAGTAACTGATGTATTTGTTGACAACTTGATCAATGAGAGAATGTGCAAATAACAGGACTCTTGGTGAAGACTCACCCAAACACGCCAACACAAGCTACCGCACGCACACCATTATTTACTTCGAATGACATCTTCAATTCAAACGACAGGTCAACAGCTCGACCTTGAAAGTCCGGACGGTCACATGGATCTCCTCTTCTGCAGTCTGAACAGGGCAATGTCCCTCTTTAATGATTCGGCCTGGAGAATCCCTCCTTAAAGCATACCGGCTTCTTGCCTAGCGCAATAAACAATGTACCAGCTTTCAGCTGAGGTTTCTAGTGGAGTCCTGGGGTAGAGCGTCCTCAAGGATCCACTGAGACACGACCACACGTCTGTCTCCTTCAGACTGTATACACCGAATCTTTCCGTGGCATCCCGGGGTAGAGCGTCCTCAATGATCCACTGAGACACGACCACACATCTGTCTCCTTCAGACTGTATACACCGAATCTTTCCGTGGCATCCCGGGGTAGAGCGTCCTCAAGGATCCACTGAGACACGACCACACGTCTGTCTCCTTCAGACTGTATACACCGAATCTTTCCGTGGCATCCCGGGGTAGAGCGTCCTCAATGATCCACTGAGACACGACCACACATCTGTCTCCTTCAGACTGTATACACCGAATCTTTCCGTGGCATCCCGGGGTAGAGCGTCCTCAAGGATCCACTGAGACACGACCACACGTCTGTCTCCTTCAGACTGTATACACCGAATCTTTCCGTGGCATCCCGGGGTAGAGCGTCCTCAATGATCCACTGAGACACGACCACACATCTGTCTCCTTCAGACTGTATACACCGAATCTTTCCGTGGCATCCCGGGGTAGAGCGTCCTCAAGGATCCACTGAGACACGACCACACGTCTGTCTCCTTCAGACTGTATACACCGAATCTTTCCGTGGCATCCCGGGGTAGAGCGTCCTCAATGATCTACTGAGACACGACCACACGTCTGTCTCCTTCAGAGTGTATACTCCGAACTTAGACAACAATTCCTTAACAACATTACGTATTGTTTTGACGTCCTATTTGCTCACCTAATCGGTAGGCAGGCCAAACAATTTCTAGAGGCCTCAGAGATGTGGTTTTACCGAAGAATGCTTAGAATACCTTGGACAGCCAAAAAGAGCAACCAAGAGGTTTTGAAAGAGGCGGGAGCCCGAAGACAACTTATCACAGACATCAGAATGAGACATCATTTTTCGGCCATGTTATGAGAAGAGGGAAAATAGAACATGTGACCACTGGGAAGATCTGTGGAAGGAGAGATAGAAAAAGATAACGAGAGAAGATGCTTGACAGTCTTGTTGCATGGCATGGAGGTGTGTCGGCACACGAACTGATACATGCTGCAGGAGATCGCAGATTATGGAGAGGCATGATCGCCCACGCCAGTCGGCAAGGCACATGATGATGCTGATTTGCTCACTCAGTATTGGTGCGTTCCAGTGCATATCCGCACGCGACATGGTGGTTTGCTATTGATCCGTTGTTCTAAACCTTAGTTCAAAACCTTCAAACGTTTATCAGTCTCGAATGACGTTTGTGTTTCTGTTATGCTTTTATGATTAGTTCTTTCATTTGCTGATTCAAGACTTGAATCTTTGGTTGGCAGGCGAGCGTCTAACTACTGCAGCATCGCGACTCCACCAGACTTAAATAATTATTAATTGTGAGTTCAGTGTTTCAAGATAGAAGGCGTAAAAATAACAAATGCCGTAAAATTTTCGCAGTCAACGCAAAGCGACCTACTACCAAATCGCCCGCAGTTACTAATAAGATAGTAAACTATGAAAATTGAAGAAGAAGAAGTAGAAAAAAAGACGAAGAAAAAGATTAAAATGGAGGGGTGGAAAAAAAATAAAAAGAAGAAGAAGGAGGAGGAGCAGGAAGCGGGGGAGAGGGAGGGGAAGGAGGAGGATAAGAGGCAACAGCAGCAGCAGCAGGAGGAAGATGCGGGGGATGATGTTTATACTTAATCCAGGCTGTAGGGATAGGAGAGACAACAAGTAAAGAATCAAGGAAAGACATAAAACCGAACGAAAAGTATATCAGCGAGCTTTATCATATAACAAACACACACAAAAAACGTGAACGTTGCGGCTATGTTACCTTCTTCAGCACATACACAAAATAGACAATACTACACAAATACACAATATCACTTATCTTTGTATCTTTTTGATTATTAACTCTGGCTCCGTCAATGACAACAAGGTAATACATCTGTCTCTCTCTCTCTCTCTCTCTCACTCTCTCTCTCTCTCTCTGCTCTGTATGTGTGTATGTATGTATGTATGTATGTATGTATATATGTATGTATGTATGTATGTATGTATGTATGTATGTATGTATGTATGTATGTATGTATGTATGTATGTATGTATGTATGTATGTATGTATATATGTATGTATGTATGTATGCATGTCTGTCTGTCTCTATGGATGGATGGGTGGATGGATCCTTTTTCTCCGGCTTGACCGCCGCCCTATCGCAGCTCTCGAGTCACACCTGGCTCATGTTTACAGTCGGTATCGATATCTTTTTTAAAGGCTAAATGTACTGTTTGTTGTGTGCAAATCCTCGGCCGTTTAGCTGTCGCGGGTTCAGAAATGATCAGAATCGATAACGAAGGAAAGGGAAGACAGTTGTCACACTTAGATTTTCTAATGGGCGTCTCTGTCCCCATTCACAGTCTCTCCTTTTACTTATTCTTGCTCATCCGTTGTATTTTCTTCTCTTTTTTTTTTTTTAAAGTTCAATTCCTTCCTTCTTCTCTTTTTTTTTTTTTTTTTTCTTTTTTTTTTAATTGTATAGAATTTTCTTTCTCAAAAACTTCTTTTCTAACTTTCTCTTCTGCTCCCAATCTTTCACTGTTTGTTCTTTATTTATTTTTTCTAAAGTGTGTATACATTGTACCTTTCTTTGTGTGTCTTCCTTTCTCCTGATCTTTCATTCCATCTTTACTTTTTCCCTGCTTATCTTTCATAACTTTTTTTTTTTTGTTTGGTTCCTAATTTATGTCTTTCTTTCTTTCTATTCCTGTTTTATATCATTTCACTTCTCGGTGTCATTCGTTTATTCCCTGTTTTTATACTACTGAAATGAAAACGAGGGAAAGAAACAAGAAACAGAAGAAGAGGATGATGGAGGTGATGATGAGCCTCACGATGATAATTATGCTGACGGGGGAGGATGAGAAGGAGGGAGAGACAATGGAGAAGAACAGAAGAAGAGGAACATTTCTTCTCCTCCTCCTCGCCTTGT